>CM071631.1:39043515-39407372 GCA_036419045.1 Scirpophaga incertulas | reverse complement strand
CGCATACTGCGACACGACTGTGGAATGAGTTCCCTGCCGCGCTTTCCCGAGTAATACGATACAGGGTTCTTCAAAGAGGGTGGAAATAGGTTTTAAAGGGCTGGCAAAACATGTGTCAAGCTCCTGTTGTCTCAGGCGTCCACGATGCCTCCTTATAATTATTCAAACCGTAAGTCTTTTTACCACCATCTTGGTATAAAAATGCTCTGGCTTTAGGTATCCCGGCATGGTAAATGTGACACCTGCGGTATGAAGGTACATGTTCATATGCGCGGTAAGCGGGTACCCGCGTTTGAGACAGTTTTTCGAACACTTTGATACGTTGGAGCTAGAGAAAGATTCCAATTATTGACTACGTAGCAAATACTGACATCGGTGACTTCAGCTGAACTACATGTTAAGATATTTCAGTGAGTCATGACGAATCATTATTAATTAATTAATATACAAACATGAAATATATTTTGACAAAAACATTTCTTTTAAATTGTAATGTATAAGTGTTGCTTATTTCTCATGAAACATCTGATGACAGTATGATGGATGTATAAAGTTGATCCATTGGTCATTTTAGTATAAGAAGAAAAAGAAAACTAACAACTATAAAATAAAAAAGATACAAAGTTTCGTTTTACTAAATTTATGGTTACAGTTACTACATATGCGTAATGTCGTTTTATAAACCAACTGCCTGATAAAAGATTAAGGGGAAAATTCAGATCACTATAGAAATGAGCTTGGAATAATAGTGGGATGTAAAAATGGCGGTGCCAGTGATGACGTCATGAAGTCCCCATCTCTTATTTCCTAACTGCCTGATAAGATATTTAGAGTAAAATTCAGATCACTTATAGAAATGAGCTTGGAATAGCAAGTGGTATGTAAAGAGAACATGAAATAATTTGGAAATGTAGACTTTTCTTTGAAACGGGAACGTCAGAGTCATGAAAAATGTTTTTCAGCAGCCATTGTATCCTGCAGTATGATTTAAATTCAGTTGGCTGTTGAAAGTGAATGATAATCATGCAGAAAATCGTGTGCTGATACTGTCATTTTGCTGTGACGGCAACTAAGCTCAGCAGTTCTATTAATAAAGCAAAGCGTTAATATCTCAGCTTCTTTAATTGAATTACGCAAGCGTGGCAGGACGTGAAATGAAACGGAGTTGTGAAATTATAATTGTAGCTGGCGCCGACTTCAAGTCTCAACTAGGGTTCGTATAATATGGTGGCGTAAAGGAGTACCGTATTCTAAACAGCTTCCAGTACTCAGATCGGAACACCGATACCCAAATACTAAAAATATAAAACTTACGGCTGCCTGATAGTTTGCAGTCACTATTGTAGGGTTTTTTTCTAAAAATCTATACTTAATATTATAAAGAAGTAAAGTTTGTGTGTTTGTATATTTGTATATTTGTTAAATTGTAAGGGGTAATCTCAGGATCTACTGAACCGATTTTAAAAATTCTTTTCAGCAATAGAAGCCACGTTATTGCTGAGTGTCATAGGTTATATAAAAAACCGAAAAATAAAAAGGTTTTTTACGTGGTAGTTCCGTTTTGCAAAGTGAATCGGAGAAAAAAATAGGCAGCGGACGGCGCGCGTTGGCTTCGGGTTTAATTCGGATCGCGTTCGTGCTCGCTTCGGGGATTATTAATATTATGCCCAACGAAAGTGGGCACGGGTCAGTTAGTATGTAATAAAATAAGAAATATAATTAATAAAAATATTCAAATAATACAACATAATTATTAGAATATTTAGTAAAATAAGACATATTATAAATACCATACTTTGCTTTGACAAAACTGGCAACACTCAGTTATACGAAAACTAATTAGTTAGTAACAAAGGGTTAGAAGGAATATACTTGGCCGATCGGGGCATTCTGTGAAGAACCTCTGAACTGTACGGTTGAATAAAGTAAACGACTTGCTGTTATTCCTGAGTTTTATTACACTATGTAGCTTTGTTGCTGTTAGTTTGTTGTACAAAGAACGCAAAAAGAAGACAAAATAATAGTAATATGTCAACAAAGTGTGCGCATTCTTTAACAGGTTCTCCGCTGGTTAATTCTCTCACTCACGGCTGACCTGGTCGCTGCGACCTTTATCTATGCAAGTACTTCACTTACCCGAGGGGTCGGGGTCTATATTGCGTAGGGTTGCCGCGTCATATTATTTATTTATTTATTTATGTACACAACATATGGACATATAGAATAACAATATGAATAAAGAGGTACATAACTTCCGCTTATTTCTAAAGAAATTTCTACCAGCAGACCTGCGATGATTATATATATATACAGGGTGTCTCATTCAAATCGGTCAGTATGGGAAAGTCTGAAACTATAAGACATACGAAGATCTGTTCTGAGGAACCATGTCATCGATTTTAATAACAAGAAAAACTGCATTCATTCATTTTAAAAATCATCTGTACTCCGTTCGGGAATCGAACCCGACTGTTTTGAAAAAAAATACCTACACTATTTCTATTTAGATATCGATTGTGTAGGTCTTAAGCAGTAATGTCTCTATGAAACATGATGTCTAAAATGAATAAAATGCATTGTTTTCATATACTTTTATTTTATATTTTAGTAGGTGCTCGAAGTGACCGCCGCCTTTTTCAATACAATATTCAACACGTTTAGTTAACGCTTATGATTGCATTTTGTATCTTCGTGTGGTGAATTTGCGTTAAAATTGTCTCTATGGCAACTTTTAGGTCTCAACGGTATCATAACTGGTTTGGTATACTTCATCCTTATCGTATCCCCACAAGAAATAGTCCAGAGGCGTTAAATCGGGCGACCTTGCGGGCCATTTGGTAGGGCAAAAATGGCAATGTCTCTTGCAAGAAATAGTGTAGGTTTTTTTTTCAAAACAATCGGGTTCATTCCCGAACGGAGTACAGATAGATGATTTTTAAAATGTATGAATGCAGTTTTTCTTGTTATTAAAATCGATGACATGGTTCCTCAGAACAGATCTTCGTATCTTATAGTTTCAGACTTTCCCATACTGACCGATTTGAATGAGACACCCGGTATATAACATAACATAACCCTTTATTGTATTCATAAAATACACATACAAAAAAAAAGAAAATGACAAATGTACAAAAGGCCGCCTTATTGCTAAACAGCAATCTCTTCCAGGCAACCTAGGACCAGGGAAATATTAAAAGGAGATTTAAATATAGGATGGGTACAGTAATTGGACAGGACAATAGGCTATAACTAGTTTAAGTTAAGGAATCTTTGACAGGAAGTGAACACGGACTTGATTCTTAAAGGACTCCAGCGTTACTGTCTACACTGTCAATGTCTACATAAACTATCAATGTCAATTGCTAGAGACAGGAATTTAAATAGTGCTCTCATTTACCGGATACTGTGCGGTAATAGAGTTCCACAACCTTGCAGGCTGAACGGTGAAGGAACTACAAATCAAGTCAGTCAATACAAATCAGTCCGCAATAGTGATTTCATATTCATAAATTAAACAAAAGAAAAAGCTTGCCGTTGCAAGGAACAGACTGCTCTTTTATGGGGAAATGCATAGCTTGACAACAAAATTCCACAAAATTTGTGAAAATACTCTTATAAAAAAAATGTTATACTGTTAAGGGTTGTTAAAATGATAACAATGGGTTTAATTTTAATAACGGGTTTTAATAATTTAATTTTAATAAAAGGGTGTTGTGTGTTGACTGTAAAAATGTATGGTGTAAAACTTTGCCCTTGCTCGTTTTCTTGCTGGTTCTTTCCAGTACAAGGCCTCCCGCCATAGAATTGTAAACTAATGGCGTATCATCTTGATGAAATGATTGTAAAAATTCCATTTGAATAATACATTTTTGATTTTGATTTTGAAAATGGCGTAGTGTCTTGACGTGCAAAAGCGATTTTAAAGATCGTATCGTATTTGAAGAATATATTTTTGAATTTGAAAAATGGAATAAACACCGGTGGTATTCCCAAACCGATGCAATATCTAAACCTTAAAAAAATGCGTATTTCCATTTAAAATGTCGGTTACGCAATTGTATCTCTTCTGGCGTTACGAGAAGAGTACCATACTATTGTTTTATTTCAATTATTTATTTTTAAAGTGATAATATAATTTAATATTATGTGAATGATTCAAGAGTCTATTGTCGTTATTACATCGAGCAAAATTGGGTAAAAGAATAACGTTTGTTATAGTATAGGCCCCCTCAAACTATTATTTTATTCTGTTTTTGACGTGAAACGTCTTTAAAATCGCGCCGAAACATACGGGTACCAGGTTTAAAAGGGGGACCGTAACGAAAAGGTCTATATCATCGTACCTAATTAATTAAAAAACTATTAGTCTTGGAAACAAAAATGTGTTGTGAATATTTTTACTTATATAGTCAGTTCGCTGTTGTCTCATTGAGTTTTTTTTATTAAAATACTTTAAACACACCGTCAATCTTGTTTTTATTTCAATCTTTACTTTAAAAGCTATTCCCTAACATAAACGTTTCACGTTAAAACTAACGACCGTGTGCCCCGGCACAGCCCCACCCGATTTTTTAGTATTCGTTGTTATATTTTGTCAACAGAAATACATTATCTGTGAACATAACAACTAGAGGTGCGCAAAATACTTCACTGAAGTGTAAAGAATGATATACTTCAACTGGACTAGATGAAGTATATCACTCATTTAGTTCACTTAGTTCTTTTAGTTCACATTTGAGTCACCTTATCGCTTAGTTCATTCACGTCACTTCATTCGTATAGTCCAATTAGTCCATCCGTATCGTAGTTCTTTTAAGTAGGTATGAGACGTCATATCCTTTTGACTACATAACTAAAGACATGTATGATACAAAATGCAGGAGTAATTAAAAGTTACTAAAAACTATTGAAATGTTTACACTATGTTTCAGATATTACATACGAATTTAGATTAGTTTACGCCACACTCGTATATACGAGTATTATGCACATGCAGACTAGAACTTAAGCAAAGAATATGAAGAATATGAATTATTCATAAACAAATTATTCCTTCAACTAATTATGCAAGTAAAACAAAACATAATGTTTGCGCCATAAGACATGAAATTGTGTGCGGGCAGACTCCGACCGGCCGGTGATTCTAGTTCCTGTATTCCACAAACAAATCACAGCCGAACCGTTACTTTTAACCAATAGAATCGCATAGATTGTTAGATGACGTGATATTCTAGCATTCGGATTGGATAAGCGGCATGGTTCGGTTCATTTTGTTAGTGGAATTGACCCACAGGATGCCAAGCCAATCTATCCGTTCGCTTTACTCTCCTTCAGTGAAAGAAGTGTTTTGGGAACTAAATGAAGTACTGAGCTAGTTGGGACCAGAATGAATGAGTGAAGGAGATATAATTGCGAAGTGGACTAGTTCAATTGAAGCATTCATTCACGAACGACTCAACTCTAATAACAACGAAGGAACGAATGGATTCCCCTACCTGCTTCTTTGTTCCCCGATACTTATAATATAGGGATTTTCAAGGCAAGAGTAAATAGGCACTATTTGAGTTTGCGTGTTCCACCTTAGACAGCATCTTCATTTAACATCAGGTAAGATCGTTGTCAAAAGTACTCAAATTTGTAATAAAAAAATATATAACATCTATTTAACTATCACGGTTCATAAGATACAACCTGGTGACAGGCGGATGGACAGCGGAGTCTTAGTAATAGCTCTAAACAGCTCCAATAAAGGTCTGGACTAAATGATTTGATAGCGCTTCGTCGACAACCCTAAGCTAGGATGTTCCATTCCACGCCGGTGAACGCTCGCGGGCCCAGGCTGAGCTCTGGCGATAATCATGTTAAAAGACAAGCTTCCAGTATATCACTGTATGATTATGAGAGTATTTGATTCTGTCATTTCACCCAGACTACTTGAACCAACCCAGAATAATTTATTTATTTATTTATTTACTTGAGGTACACCAGTATCTGTTAACACTAATACATACATAAAATAATACAATACATTCAATTTAAGTGTCACAAATCTAAAGGTGAACACCACATGCAATTAACCGTACTACTTAATTCTACTTACAACTATTTTGATCTTACATGAAACTACGTTATGGTACTAATTAAAAATTAACAAACTGTGAATAATATAACAAGCAACACAATAAGAGCCCGTCAAGATACCAATAATTCTGCCTTTGAGCCTGGCAAATGAGTCGGCAAAAATGTCAAAGTGTCCCTCGTTTATTGCAGCGATTACATTGCCGGCCGACCAGGCCCGATTTAGGGTAGGGAGCTCAAAACGGCAAGTCTAATCGCACTAAGGCAGTAAGGGTCCTGACTAAGGGCGATCGTGGCTTCCCGACCGCTCTATGTCCTGACTAAGGACCCTGCTCACCGGCCGGCAGAACGGGCAGTATAATCGCAGCTTCAGACCTTACTCAATCTTGACACTACGGAATTGCCACCTAGGGTTGTATAGCGTAAGGGAGGGCAAAATGGAGTAATAGGATTTCGAGGGATCCTCCTGGGCACACGAAATTTGAATTTCTCAAGCAACTGTGGGCAGTCAATTCTATTTAGAAATATTTTGTACAAAAACGATAGATCTAGGAAAGTTCTGCGACTTTCCAATGACATCATCCCAAACTGTTGCATCCTTTTTGTATAGGAACGCGTTCTTCTTGAGATCTTGTTCCAAAACGCTAAACATGAGACAAAACGCTTTTGGATGCGCTCTATTTTTAGGGAGTGAACTGCAAATTGGAAACAAATATAAAGGAGATGGCTAAACGACTGCCCTTAACATGTATATATATCACACTGCCTCGTAATTTTTATATATTCATTAATGAAATTGTTACATGATTATTATTATCGTAGGAACTTTCGTGAAAAAATCATTGAATAAAAACTTTTAAACTTGTTTTCCTATTTTCCGAACTTGAATAGTGTTGACATTTAAACGAGATAATCGGTTATTGTAGTTTCGGACAATATACAAAATAATCGATATAAACTTTTTGTTTTATCAAATAAAATAATTCAATAAAAATCATTAAATAATAGAGGAGAATAGTTTCTGTACAGAAATGTTTAATTAATGTTAATTGTCGAAAACAATTAACAACAAATAAGTATTTTATTCACACGATAATATCAATTTCCTAATCGATGTTATTGTATTGAGAGTTTATTCTTACAGCACTTTAAAAATGTCAGATGTTATACAACTTTTGTTTGTTCGATTGTTCGTTGCGATATCACTAGATTTTTTATTTTAATACAGACCCTGCTTTTCTAAACGGACCTATTGTGTATTGCACCTACTTGCCGACTTCAAATCATTCACTACAATAGTAATATATTACCCAGTTATTTTATCTGTACTAAAATGCCTACTTAAAGTTCATAGCAAATTCTCTAGTTGTAGTTTTGCGACCATAATATCGTAGGAGTTTGTAAGATATGTTTTTCAAGATTGTAATAATATGAAAAGTTCATGGAACTTTTTTTATATCACATATTAACTTTCAGGTACCCAGCATTAGATGCAACTACATCCAGTATTTATAGATTGCAAGGGCAATTGCCCATACTGGACTTAGCCATCTCCTTTTAAGTGTGCTTATCGACTGAATCGTGTTCAAATTTATGAATGCCCTGACGTGAACGTATTTCGAGTAGCTTAACTAACACATTCCGTGCTCCCCACTCGGGTCCGAGTGGGGCAGGACCATAGCTAGCGGCGCCTCCTACTCGGATACGAGCGAGCGTCCCGTTCATTTTGTAGTAGTTAGTCAAGGTATTCGTTATAACTAACAGAACACAAAATATTGTGCGTGCATAGGAAGAAGCAGATAAAAATTCTTCTTGAGAAGAATAGATAAGAAACTCAGAAGGTAATTTTTTTTATCATCTCTTTTCAATATTTATTAATACATACATTAGAGCAATTATATATAATTACAATTACACTCGTATATATGCTAACAATAATTACTTGTTTAAAACAATACTGTGTTTTAATTACATAAATTCTGTTGTTGCTAAACATGGCGCCATTAATAGTCCCTACTTCCATATAGTGCGATCATTTAGATAGTCACTTACTTTAAAGTAGAAAACTTTGTAAAAATTATTCAAATTTAAAACAAGCCCTTACGATAAGTAATTTTGATAAGCTACGATATCACAAAATTCTAGTGGAAAATCTCATTAAAGTTTACCGCAAAATCCAACCTGCAAAGTTTTGACTTTCGCCAACAGAACTTTAATTTCTAAACTTGACTTTTGACAAGTGATAGCTTCCCTTTCATGTAGCCCAATAACTTTATAGTCAGAGGCTTAATCCAGGCTTAAGTATTCGCGAACTAAAAGGGTCTCTAGGTATGAACAATAACGATATTCGTGTTAAAGGTTAGACCACATCTAAGTAACAAGGCGCAGCTTATTTTATGAATGAAAGAATCTTTTCAAGAAGACAGTAAATGGGACTTTGACGGGTCGGTAACGTGCTTATGATACTACTGGTGTATATAGGAGTATATGGGCTGTCACCGTAAGCCTGTGAGCCTCCAACTAGCTCTTCAAAACAAAATAAAATCCAGAAATGGGTGATATTATATTATCATCAACGTATTTTTTACAAATTAAAAATTATCCCAACTCAAACAAAATCTCTCTATGTATGACAATTCTTGTCATGTCAGGAACACCGTTCAAAGTTTTTTAAAAAACAATAAAGCACAAAATGCGGACGGTATAACGGTGTTCCTGTTACAAGGCTCCAGTGCCTGCATACCATCAGGCCGTGAGTCTTGTTGGCAACGTCGTAGTATAAAAATACAAATATAATATCGCCTCAACTTTTCTGCCCAGCCTGCATAGTGCCCCACGTTGGGCGCCATTGTAAGTTTAGTAGTAGCAGTTAGCAGTTAGCATTGTAGATTGGTCACGTGGAGCACGAAGGAGGCAAAAGATATATTCTACCAATTTTATATTTCATTTTTGAAGTCGTTGTGAAGATGCAGCATCATGTACTAATTGAGAACCAACGCGCGTCGGTAGTATACAGCAGGGAGGGTAGTATTTCATGAGGACCATTGAAATCCACGCTTATTTTAGTGGAAGAAAACCCACATCCTGTGATAGAAAAAAATAATAAATCTGTAGAATATCTTTTGCTTCCTTTGTACTCGACTGGGCTACTCTAACTACCGACCAATGTAACAAGTCCCGTTCAAGCTGTTTTTGATTGCATTTTTCTTAATAAATAATTTTAATAAATTACTTAGGATATAAACGGAATACTTATGTGGAAACGTTTTTTTCTTTTTCTCATTCAATTGTTTTGAAACTCATTAATCAGAATGTATCGTAACTACAATTTTCTAATTTTGTACAGAATTCTACGTAATATTCTGGGATACACTTGAAAGCTAGCAATTGGCTTTCATTACACAAACAATGAAGCTTCAAGCTTTCTTTGTATCGTTCTCCCAAAGATACAATCTAGATAACTTCGGGCAACAATAAGGCAAATAGGGGTATGAAATTGGAGAGGAAGCCAGCTGGCCTTATTTGGCGGTACTAATTGGAGAGTTTCTAAGTCCCTTAGACTTTAAACTAAATAGATGTCGTGACGTGTCTTGCGATTTTCCATCGACATAAAAAAGCAATGCGTTAATTAACAAACATATATATTATATCTTTAACGTTTATATCCGACACATCTGACGCATCACGTTGAATAAATATAATATCACTACACACATGTAAATTGTTGAAAATATTATATTTTAAATATCATAAGAATTAATGTGTAGTATTATATTGAAGAATAAATATTAAAAGTTATGTTATTTGTTCATTTTATGTTAAAGTTTGATAACGCTGTGAGTTGCTTTTGTTATGAACTTGCTTAAAATTAACAAATCTAAGGAGAATTGCCCGATCATGAAGTTAACTGAAACTGCGTCATTGGTTTCTGAATCAAATTCTTAGCCTGGAATCAAACCCGATGATTTTGATAAAAGAATCTCATATATATATACTTTTTATTTTTTTATTGCACCTAAGTAGGTTCTAACAGACATTAAAAATGGTACATATATTAAATTGTGCATAGGCGTAATTTACAGACATTCTCAAACAAGATAAGAACTTTTTAAGCCTTTAACTTGGAAAAACAAATTACAGCTTACTTGGCTTTACGAACTGGATTTTCAGTACCTACTGAAAGAAACATAAGAAAACAAATCCAAGACTTAACAAACTATACGTCTTATGTCACAAGCTAGGATACAGTAGAATTGTACATTTGGAAATATCATAGAAACTGTGGAAAACTACTACCAGTCTACTTATTTGGAAATTTCGTTGTGAAATTAAAAAACTTTTTGGTCAGTCCGTTCGCTGTTGTATAGATGGAAGCATCGATGTTGTCTTGCCAGTTTCATGTCTAGACTAAATCCCGTCGCGGCGTTTGATAGCGCTCTGTAATTGGCGGGCCTTTTAAGAACTTTTTGTTGCGGTGACTTACGCGGGCGCCGAAATGTTGCTATTAGATTTAGGTAGGAAAGAATCATGCGGAGTGGTAAGTCCTTACATCTATGTATATGTAGGTAGACATTTTTTATACAAATACATTTTTATATAAATACTATACAGGGTGTCTCATTCAAATCGGTCAGTATGGGAAAGTCTGAAACTATAAGACATACGAAGATCTGTTCTGAGGAACCATGTCATCGATTTTAATAACAAGAAAAACTGCATTCATACATTTTAAAAATCATCTGTACTCCGTTCGGGAATCGAACCCGATTGTTTTGAAAAAAAAAACCTACACTATTTCTATTTAGATATCGATTGTGTAGATCTTAAGCAGTAAATGTCTCTATGAAACATGATGTCTAAAATGAATAAAATGCATTGTTTTCACATACTTTATTTTATTTTAGTAGGTGCTCGAAGTGACCGCCGCTTTTTTCAATACAATATTCAACACGTTTAGGTAACGATCTTATGATTGCATTTTGTATCTTCATGTGGTGAATTTGCGTTAAAATTGTCTCTATGGCAACTTTTAGGTCTTCAACGGTATCATAACTTGTTTTGTACACTTCATCCTTAACGTATCCCCACAAGAAATAGTCCAGAGGCGTTAAATCGGGCGACCTTGCGGGCAAAATTTGGTAGGACAAAAATGGCAATGTCTCTTGGCAACAATGCATTTTATTCATTTTAGACATCATGTTTCATAGAGATATTTACTGCTTAAGACCTACATAATCGATATCTAAATAGAAATAGTGTAGGTTTTTTTTTCAAAACAATCGGGTTCGATTCCCGAACGGAGTACAGATGATTTTTAAAATGTATGAATGCAGTTTTTCTTGTTATTAAAATCGATGACATGGTTCCTCAGAACAGATCTTCGTATGTCTTATAGTTTCAGACTTTCCCATACTGACCGATTTGAATGAGACACCCGGTATATCCCAACTAATATTATAAATGCGAAAGTAACTCGGTCTGTCTGTCTGTTACGCTTTCCCGCTTAAACCTCGCAACCGATTTTGATGAAATTTGGTACAGATAATCTTTATACCCTGAGACAGAACATAGGCCACTTTTTATTTCGAAAAAAACTGATGAAGGGGTTGAAATAGAGGTTGAAAGTTTGTATGGGATTTCTTAACTTTAAAAGATAAAACCATGAAACTTTACATTTAAGCACTTGATAAGAAATCACTAAACATTTGTTCCAGCATTTTTGAAATTTCGACCAACTAGGGGGTGAAATAGGGGTTGAAAGTTAGTATGCAAGTTCGTCAAATATCACGTCACTAGCTGTGCCCGCGACTTCGTCCGCGTGAAATAGTTATTTTGAGCATTATATTTATTTTTGCAAACAACCACCTCAGCTGTTACCCGATCTTGACAACGCAACATATCCAAATTTGATTACCATAAAAACGGTCATTGTGACTAAACCTTAAAAGATAGACATATGCCGTCGCGGACTTTTTTTTAGATCATGTATAGAGGAATAATTCTTTCATACATATTTTTTGTGTATCTTGAACCGTTTTCGCAGCGCACGCAAAGAAAGCCTTCAAAAATGAATAATTTTCCCCGTTTTTTTACACATTTACCGCTCTGTCTTTGCTCCTATTGGTCATAGCGTAATGTTATTTAGCCTATAGCCTCCTCGATAAATGGACTATCCAACAAAAAAAGAATTATTCAAATCGCACCAGTAGTTTCGGAGATTAGCGCGTTCAAACAAACAAACAAACAAACTCTTCAGCTTTATTATATTAGTATAGATAAGAAACAAAAAATCGTTTGTGAGTGAGGGACTTGAACCCGGGACCTCAGAGACTATGACACCTTGAAACCTAGTTTTAACTTTCTAATATAACCTCCATACGAAACTATTCCACCCTTGCTTATCAAAAGGCCTGCACATGTTTGCGTCTGCATACCTCTATAATCGTTTAATAATTTCCTTCAAATTGCTCCACACTTTATTAAACGTCTTCGAACGATCCACTTTTGCTTCAGTAAATAACACTAAACCAATCACAGCACAAAGAGCTTCAGTTAAAGTTTGACAAATGAACGCTCTATTTTTGTAGCGAGCTATGCAAATGCATTG
The DNA here is from genome assembly GCA_036419045.1 of Scirpophaga incertulas. NCBI lineage: Eukaryota > Metazoa > Arthropoda > Insecta > Lepidoptera > Crambidae > Scirpophaga > Scirpophaga incertulas. The sequence goes on along the minus strand of CM071631.1, from coordinate 39,394,687 downwards.
CTCGTCGCTTCGTTAGCTTTGATTCGATTCCGCTGAATAAGCTGGAGCTTTGTATAATAAAACTTTCAAAAAAGCATATGGAATTGTAATAAGCATTTTTGATTTTATTAACAGTTTTAGTTTTTTTTTTCACCAATTTGTCGGTAGTAGTTTTCGTCATTATTATTTTTACTAATATTATATATGCGAATAAGTCTGTCTGTCTGCCGCCCTTTCAATCTAAAACTAGTTTAAATAAAATTTGGTACAGTTTGTCTAGAATTTGAGAAAGCATATAGGCTTTTTGAAAAGAGCTCTGAAGGGTTGAAATAGGGGATAACGTTAATATATAAAGTATGTCATTTTAAAAGATTGATACTTATTTTTTAAGCTTCTGATTAAATATAAATATATACAATTATGAACTATTTGAATTGGTATGAACAATAAAATAGAGGATTAACGTTTTTGTATGAATATATACAGAAAGTATTGAATTGATTTTGATGAAAACTTATACTTAACTTACAGCATAAAGCATAAACTATTATATAGGGATAGTTTAGTTACATAGGGAATATTTTCCCACGGGGAAATATATTTTTCATGCGGGAAAATCTGATAAAAACAGCTGGCCGAGTTTTGAAGCAATTTGGATTGTTGAAGATCCGACGAAGAACATACGATATTGTTTACCGCGGAAAAATATACTTTCTTCCGAAAATAGAATCCGATGTAAGGTTGGCAAAGACGTGGGCTGAAAGCTTGTAATTCGTCTTTATATTTCGTTACAAAGGAAATTAACTGTTAAAGTATATTTAAAAAGAAATGAATAATTTTAATGATACAAGCGGCTTTTTAAAGGGATGAAATTGAACAAGTTTTTGTTATAAATATGAGAATGTATTCATAAGCTATGTTTAATAAAATTACTTTAATTAAAAATGTTTTAAATTTACACTTATAGTACATATTCTAGAAACCATGGACTGTGTAATTACCCATTTTTTATTAAAGTATTTTTTAAAATGTGCTTTAAATTTATGATGAGGCAAAACAGTAACACTTTACAGAAGTCTGTTTTAAAAAAATTGATACAATTAAAATGCAGAATAACTGAAGAAATTTAAAAAATGCGGCAAATAAAGTAATTAATTACTTTTAGAGGCTAACTTCCGCCCGCGGCTTTGCCCACGTGAAATTAGTTTTTGTCAATCCTGGTCCTTTATGTCTAAGGTACCAAGATTCATGGTCTTATCTTCAATTTAACCCCTATTTCACCCCCACACTTGTAAAAATGACAAAATGCTACAACGAACGATTTTTTGTTTCTTTTGACGTGATATTTGACCAACTTGCATACTAACTTTCAACCCCTATTTCACCCCCTAGCTGGTCGAAATTTCAAAAATGTTAGAACAAACGTTAAATGATTTCTTATCAAGTGCTTAACTATAAAGTTTCATGGTTTTATCTTTTAAAATTAAGACAATACAAACTTTCAACCTCTATTTCAACCCCTTCATCCCTTTTTTTCGAAATAATAAGTAGGCTATGTTCTGTCTCAGGGTCTAAAGATTGTCTGTACCAAATTTCATCAAAATCGGTTGCGAGGCTTAAGCGGGAAAGCGTAACAGACAGACAGACAGAGTTACTTTCGCATTTATAATATTAGTTGGGATGAAAATTTCATAAAATGTTAAAACAATATTTATTGAGTCTTATATCGAATACTTAAAAAATGAAGACAGGCAAATAGAAAGGAAGAAAGAAGTAAAAAAAAATAAATTATTATATTATACAGTGAGGTTATAACTACCGGTGAGTAATGGGTGGTAAGTAAATGAATCTATGAACATGTACAAGGGTGTGAGGAGTTAATAGGAGGCCGCTATTAAAATGCTCTATTTTCGTGGTAATGTATGTAAATGCATTCCAGCCGAGGCTTCGTTAGTTTTGATTCGTTTCCGCTGAATCAGCACGTTAAAGCGAGCTGATGTGATTTAGGGCGGAATGCGTTTGCCACACTTTTAATAATAATAACCGGACAGATTAGATATAAACCTCCAAAGAGCTATGGCAGCTTTCCATACATCATTTTATACAAAAACTAGCGACCCGCCCCGGCTTCGCACGGGTGCAGTGAAAAAATGGTTATGGTGGGTTATCCCTAAGAGATAGACATATACCATCGCGGACTTTTTTGTGGATTTTTATAAGTTGCACAATACTGTAGTACATTATTTTGGTCTATCTCGTAGGGTTCAGCCAGCGTTTGCAATATAAGCGCAAAAAAACGTGCTTATTTACGACATCACATTAGAAACCTTTAAATTTATCAGTGTTTCTCTACTATATTATGCATTTATTATACATACAAACCTTCCTTAAGAATCACTCTATCTATTAAAAAAAACCGCGTCAAAATCCGTTGCGTAGTTTTAAAGATCTAAGCATACATACGGACATACAGCGAAAGCGTCTTTGTTTTATACTATGTATTGATAAAGTAAGCGTCTATGAATGAAATATACCTTGTTTAAAAGAGCATGTATTGTTGATTAATAAGAAAATAAAATCGTAATTTAAGGAGTCCAGGTTTTTGAGCAATTTTGCATAGAAGTTTTATAGGTTATGCCTTTATTAACCATATTATTTTGCGCAACAACAACAAAAACGCAACAGATTTAGTGTATTAATATATATGTTACAATTAACACACAAAATGCGTGTGCTCACAGAGGATCTGCCGTGGCTACGACCGCGACCACTCATATTGGCTTCAGAACCATAAATAATACATAAACAACAATATCCAAGAAACAGGCCAAAATCAGAATCCTTAAGCACACCCAAGTCACACAAGCAATATCACAGTCCGAGTCGTATTATTAGTGGAGAAAACAAGAGTCCTTAGACAGTTCGGGTCAAAAATTATAAAGAAAAAATTATAAACAGGGCAAAAGCAGCGAAAAACACAGAACACACTCGAGCGTTGACGCAAAGGAGCTGAGTGATGAAAAATAAAAATAAAACGTCAAACGTTGTATCTTTTTTTTGATAGCTCTGGATAAGAGTCTCTTAGCCATTACCAATTTTCATGTTAATTGCCAAAAAAGGTTTTTAATACTGAATTTCAGTTAAATAATTTAAAATCTATATAAACATAATTACACTAAACCAAAAATTACATTAGCTATAATCATAAGCAATTTAAACCTCTTATTTTCAGCAAACATTCATGATTTATAGATGATCATGATGATGTATTGCAAAAAATAATTATTTAGTCTGGCAACCTTGTACTAAAACATTATCATGCCGGAAAAGTAATTTACTTAATAGCTATTTTTAATTAATTACTATTTAACCTGGCCTTACCTAAATGTGCCAAAATCATCAAAAATAGTTTATGAATATTTTATAATCATTGGTTGCTGTGAGTTCTTAAGACGCTTTCAAAAATAGTGAATAAAAATCTGCCATAGCTCTTTGTGTGTTCCAATGTGTGTGTATGTGTGTGTGTGTGTATGCAAGTGTCTACGGATCATATTCTAAAATTGAATTTGAACTCAAATCTCTGCTTAAGTTCAGTTAGAAAGGGATGGTGCTAGCCTTAGTGTGTGTTTGAGCACTTGTAAAATGTTATAAGAAGCGTAAAAGATTAGACTAGACATAAAAGACCCTCTGCCCGCGACTTCGCCCACGTTATATCGGACTTTTTAAATTTTACTTCAAGCGAACCAATTGTTGTTGGTGTTGATCAGAATTGTTGTTTGCGGCGCTGTCGCGGGTCGCTCAAAAACGCTCCATACTAAAAACACTGCAATCGTGACATCACATCATAATTAAGTAAATTCGCCTAATTTGTATGAGCGTATAAACAAATATAAAAATAACTTTGTTATTTGTACATTTATAGGTATACTTTCTATATAAAAAAATGTTACATTTAATGTGAAAATGCTAGAAATGTGTTCATTTCATTTGAATTATGTAAATAATAATTGCTTATTTTTTAGAAATCTAAAAACCATATAATTAATAATTAAACTGAAATTTCTATATTGACATACTTTCATGAGATATTATAAATTGCTCAAATCAGATAATTATAGTATAAAAACGGCCATAATCAGTTGTAGTCGTCTACCCTATTCTAACAATCCCCACCCCTTGGCGGTGGCTTGACCATTTTATAGGTCGAGCCGGCCCGTAGGCGTTGTGGCGGTAGAATCGGATAAGAGCACCCCGCCACACGCGCCCCGATATAGGCCCAGAGAACGCCGGGGGTTTTAGTGGGTATGCCGGTCCTCGCCCGGAGACGGAGGTGTCATGTTGCACAAGGAGCATTTCCCCTCGAAAAAAAAAGGTAATAGAAAATCCTTTTGCGAATTGGTCGTGTGGTATACGAAACTGCGCTTCGTAACTGAACATAACACAAATAATGTTAAGAAAGAGTAAAGAAACTGTAAAGAAATACTTGGTCACCCTATTTTGCCGTGTCATAGAGCGGGGTGCGCTTAGGAAATAGAGTCGGCAGGCTTTCCGAGTCTAGCGGATGCGTTTAAGCTCCCTCGCGATGGGGTACAGTTTATCGTATTAATTTAGAGTGGTGGAGTTGGAACCGATTCTCATGCTACAGACCAGCTGTACTGTATTCTATGATAATTTATGAAACAATTGTATATCAACAGAAAACAGTAATAAATACCGTATATGATATAAAACGTGGTTGTGTGACATACTTGAGTGGAGTTACAAGGTTTTTGTTCTCTGAACAATGAAAAAAAAATTGACTCTACACCTGGTCGGAAATTGAGAGAGCCTTCTCGAGAAGAACATGCTAGAAACTCTTAAAGTCTATTTTTATCTCCCCTTTGAAATCTTTATTCAAAATAAAAATAAACTTTATTCATATATGACTTTATAGAAAGCTCTTTTGAATAGTCCAAGCTGAAGCTGATAAGAAGAATGGCGCAAGAAACTTATCAGCTTTATCAAGAGTAATAACAACATTTACAATACATTATGTCGTTATCATACAACGTACATTTTCCAATTTATACGGGAAAACAAATATTTACACGTTAGAAAATTATTGAAAATGTTATCTATAAAAAACTTAATGAATACTTTGAAAAAAATAATTTATTTTCAAAGCATCAATATGGCTTTCGTCAAAATAAGTCAATAAACATGGCAATATACGAATTTTTAGAAAATGTTACTTCAAATGTTAATAACAAGAAACCGACCATAGCTATGTATATGGATATGTCTAAGGCCTTTGACAATGTACACCATAAAACATTGCTCAATAAACTTGAATCGTACGGTATAAGAGGTAACGCTTTAAGATTGTTTGAATCTTACTTAAGCAATAGGCGACAGATAACTCATATAAACAGAACAAATCCTATAACTGCTATCAAAAAAAATTATGCATCAAATTAAAGACTGGTACATAATGGCGTCCCGCAAGGAAGTGTACTAGGCCCACTTCTATTTATTATATATATAAATGACCTGCCGGTTATAACTAGTCATCCTATGACTATGTTTGCTGACGATTGTACAATTTTATTAAATATGAATAATTTTGATAATTCAGAACAAGAAATAAACAATTTATTAAAATCTTTAATTGACTGGTTGACATTAAATAATTTGACAATTAATTTAACAAAAACATTTATAATGAATTTTAAACAAAGAAATAATCATCCTCTAGACTTAGATATTAATTATTTGGGCAAACCAGTCAAAGAAATCGAATTTACTAAATTTTTAGGTTTAACTGTAGATAAAAATTTAACTTGGAAATATCACATTAGTTCATTGATACTGAAATTAAATCAATTTTCTTATGCACTATACAAATTAAGAAATGTTGCTAATATAAAAACATTGCTATCAGCTTACCACGGATATGTAGCATCAACCTTAAGATACGACATAATATTCTGGGCAAACAGTAATGACAAGCACAGTATCTTTAAAGCGCAGAAAAGATGTATAAATTTCTATGTTTGGTCTAATGCAAGATGAGTCTTGTGAACCGTATTTTCGGCAATATAAAATACTTACTGTACCATCGTTGTATATAAGTGAAATTGCCAATTTTGTTAGGAAAAATCCGACCTGTTTTGAAACATGTCCAATCGGATCCCGTCGTGAAGGTAAACTTAAAGTTACACAAATGCGTAGGGCACTTCTTCATAAAATAAGTGTGAGCTGTATGGCGCCTACTATTTGTAATAAAATTCCGCAGTATATAAGAAATATTATCAACTTCCGCAAATTTAAAACTGAACTCAATGGCTTTCTTGCTAAAAAAGTTTATTATGACATAAATTTATTTTTAAATGATAACATGAGTGACGTATAGAAATTGAATGTATATAATTTTTATTGTAAATAGTTGTATGTATTATAATCATTTTGTTCTATTTGAATTGACATGACAAATATTTTGTGCTAATGACATTTGAATTTATTTCCAGATTTGTTTTTTGTGATGATAAATATGATTGACATGTAGAAATTTAATTTGTATAACATATATTTAATTAGTTGTAGTTGTTATTTTGTAATTGTAATTGACACGACATTTTTCCAATTTGTATTATAATATTTACTGATTATGTTATAAATATGATAATAATATGATTATAATAATTTTCAGGTTTATATAGTGAATATTGTTATTTGTTATTATGCATTTATTAATTTAAATTGAAAATATCAAATAAAAAGTTTTTATGTCAGTTTAATTTTAGAATAATGCTATATAAATCACTACATTTGTTCATATGCCACAAGGTGAATCATGGTTGTAACTATTTTTAATTATTATTTAATACCCTGTAATACCCATGTTTATGAACCAATAAATGAATTGAATTGAATTGAATTGAATAGAATGTAATGTCTTCAAATCACACCAAGCATTGGCAACATTAAAATAATAATTGATTTTGCAATAGCCCTTACATGAAAAAAATATACTGTATAATAAATTAATCATGTTCGGATCCCGATGGGGCAGATGTTTATATGATGCTGGCAGTATTTCTATCTTACTTATGGTTTTTAATATATGTCGCGTCGATGAACTCCTTCTCAAATCTTTCCATAGTTTAATCTTCTGTTAAAAAAAATAATAGGCACAACCGTTGAATTACACGACATTTAATGATTATTCGTAATAATAAACGCGAAATTCAATATGATTTAAAAGATTGTCATTGATTTTAAAAGTGGCGATCTCAAGATGGCGTAAGCACACGCGTTCACTTAACATGTCACGTTACTAAATACACATAATAAGCACTGTGCTTATTTTGAGCAATGCTAATTGGTGCAAGTTTAAGAAATAATTGTTTATTTATTTAATTCATAAGAGTTTTGTATTATTAACAAATCAATGACACTACCGTTCGTATTCAAACGAGCATCAACCTGCCTTACGTTGGGTAAACTGAATTTGATACATTTTGAATTTCCTTCGAAATTAAAGAGAAATTATTAATTGTAAACCAATACAGAACTCTCGAGAGCGAATTGTTCACATCGTCATACATTCCTTTGATATACATTGTTATACACTGAATAAGTTATACATTGAAATTGTGTGGTTGGTATAATTGATGATTTGTTAGAATTATTAATTGCTTAACTATTTTGAATCAATAACTTTAGCTTTATACTAAATGGGAATCACAGCTCATATACGTCCCCACCGAGGAATCGAATCGAAAAGGAAGTTTGGTTAGACAATAATAATTTGGCAGTGAGACTTCGTATTAAATATTAATAAATTACCCAATTTTACTAAAACTAACTAACCATACACTATTTTGTAGAATGATATATTGAAAATCACAACAATTAATAAACAAAAACAAATAAATAATTTATTTTCATAGTTTTTATTTCACGACGGCGATTTCTTTATAATTTTTTGTTTATTAGTTATTTTGATGTACACTTACTATATGATGTGGACATAAAAGATGTGTTTTGTGTACCGGAATTGACAACAAACTTACTGTCAGTTAGCCAATTAATTCACAAATGGAATAATGTTGTATTTATATCAAACGCTTGTGAAATATATAATCAGAAAGTTACACTGGTGGCTTACGCATTGTGGTAAAATGGATATTGAGTAATTCGTCCATTTGTCGTGCATATACTGTTCGGGATACAATAGTTAGAGGATGGAATGTATGGGATTGGAGATAAGATAGTAATAAAATATAACAAACGGCGGAATGATGTTAAGAATGGCGCTAAGCATGGTTAAGAAGTAGAGATAAGTTTTGGCTTAGGAAATGAATGAACTGTGTAGAGTGGGTTCCCATAGCAACGGGAGTGCATGTCCTCGCAACATCTTCTCAACCCTTTGGGGGGTTGGGGTAACCGTTCAGGACGTGTGTCCTCTGCGGTGGTTTCATTCGCCACCCGTTTCAACGGGTGGGGCGTCGGGGTAGGCATATGCCTGTTGGTTTCAATTTGTTTCCTGGTTTTTGAAATTCCTGTTTGGCTTGGTTTGGTCTTCGATTCAATTTTTCAGATCTCTGGGGAGGCCCCTTCTTCTGCCTTCGGGTGGTCTTGTGTGGTGTGGGGCTATGTCTCTGATATGTGGATGCTCTGATCTCTCTGTCCGAGCGAACATCCTTTTGGCCAGGCTGTGGATCTGGTCTTCCAGCTTTGAGCATTTGAGGTCACGTAGCAGTACTGAGTTCCGGACGTATCGCGGGGCCTAGGGAGTGCATATGGTGTGTGGGATTGATATATATATATATATATATGTTGATTGGGAGCCCTTGGACGGAGATGGTAGCGTGGGTAGTGGGGAATGTATGAATTTATTAGGGAGGGTATGTTGGATATATGAGGACCATTGTTGAGTTTGGCATACTATATGTTAATGTATTAAATGAGCAATATAATGGATAGCTAGGGCATAATAAATAATAAAATTGTAAAAAGGTAGCCACTGCGCCAAATTGTATGAAAATGTCGGATAAATGTCCTATCGCACACATATAAAAGTGCCTGTAGGATATGAATGTTACCGAGCATTCTCAGTGGCCACCGGTTAAGATATAGTACTTGATATACTCTCCGAACATATGCCCTAGAGAGTGAGGTAATTTGTGGGGGGTAAATTAAGCCGAAAATAGGGATGAAAATTCACCCTGGAAGACGTATTATCGAGCATATCTCGAGAGCTATAATAGATATAGTGACATAGTAAACGGCAAAATAGAGGGGAAAATGAGCTCCTACAGATTACCTATATATGAAAGGGATGGAAATAAGAGAAGATATAGCAAATAAGCATTTATTGTATGAATAAAGGGATTAATAAAGTACAAAAAGGGTTCGACAGGTGCTTTCTGTACAGTATATCCTAGCTAGGGGGGTCTTAAAAATAGCATTTTTTGGTGGGGTCGTCCGCCGTCGCCCCAACGACCCGGCATTAGTAACTGCCGGCGTTGAGACCACTGCAGAAGCCAACAGAACCCCGAACAATCTCCTCCGCTCAAAGTAGCGGAGATGGATATCCCGATTGATTTTGGTAGGGAAGATTTTGGGAATAAATTGAGAGACTCCCCCTTCCCAGCAAGGATTACGACGGGGACCACATACTGAAGCGGACGACTGCCCGACCACTACCACAGAAAGCTCCTGAAGACCCTGCTGGCCGACTGAACACAAGAAAACTGACGTTTTGATTTCTTCTTGGAACAACCCCCGGGCCGCACCGTTCGGAATCCTTCACTAATCCCAGCAAGCGAAGTGTGTCGTCGTGCACACATACCTTATTAAATTATGACTATTTATGTCATATATATATTAATCTCATGCATACCATTGTCAGAGCTTCACCAATTAAAAATGAGATCGCACGAAAAGTACCAACTTTCAAATAAAAAAAGAATCATAAAAACCGTTGGAAAGTTCCGAGGTAACACACATAAAAAAATCCTGTTAAATTGAGAACCTTCTCCTATTTTGGAGTTGATTAAAACAGCTTTGTTTCGACATAAAAAACAACTTGACGAGCATGCCAAGCGCAAAAGCTTTTATTTGTCTGAACTTTTGCTATTGACTTGTATAAATAATGGCAGACTATCCGTCAAACTGGCGGATATTATGGAACAAGCAATTTACAGACTACCCTCGCATTGCCAAAACACTACAGCACAATTGATACACGGTCACCTGAACATCTGCAACTACGAAAACCGCCCTTATTACAAACGAATAGTAGCTAAGGGTCAAGCTGTTAAGTCGGATGCGTTGTTCTGTGTACATATCCTTGAAAGGGAGCCAAAAAGATCTGCGGCTTTTGGTATAGTAACACTATCCTCGAAACATTCTCAGTATTTCTTACTGAAGTGGCGCGGCCTTTTTATATTGTGTAGAAATTGGGCGGAAAATGTACTACGAAATACGATCGCCTTTCGTCTTTGACTTTATACCTACGTTGTACGTTTTATGAGTACAGATCATATACGTCCCCTTAGGGGTTTAATTCTACCTTAAGTAAGAGTGTTTATTTATTTTCAGTTCAATCACGATAGTCCAGTGTTGTTGGTCGATTTCTTAGACACTTTTCCATTTTAATAAACTGCTTTATTTAATTTACCAGCTGGTTTCCCCCCAGTTACTAGTAGTATTTCGAGTGGCATATATTATTGTGGCATATATCTTTATAAATTATATAGCCTATGTGTTATTCTGATATTATATTATTGTAAAGTTCCCATAAAATCCTTTTCCAAGTTTTTACATGGAAGAGTAACCAACATCGTTGTTTCGTAATAATTAGTAATATGTAATCTTGTGTATGTTTCAAGTTGAAATCAAAAACAAAATAAAAAATTACAAACTTTCGTGATAGCGGGTTGGCCACTTTTAAACATGTTCTATTTTTAATTCTAAGAACTGGATAATTTTTCTTTGGCATATTATTATATTTCTACCAACTTTATTTATATATGTATAATATATGTATGTCTATCCGTTACCCTAGATCCCATAGCACAAGCCTTACAGAGCTTTAGGTTAGGCTAATTGGTGAAAGTGTAAGAAATATTTATTGATCTATTTAGCTTTCTGCCCGCGGCTTCGCCCGCGTGGATTTCGGGATTGGGTCTATAGAGGGTTAAAGGTCATAGTTTTTGCCCACGGCTACATATGCGCGGAAGTCGGTTTATGCCGCGAAGGTTTTATCGCGCTTCCCGTGGGTGTATCCGTTTTTTCAAGATAAAAAATACCGCAAATCCTTGCTCAAGAATCACTCTATCTATTGATGAAAACCGCATGAAATTTCTGTGCAGTAGTTTTTGAGCGAAGCCGTTATTGCGCATCCGTGGGATCTGTCGATTTTTCCGGGATAAAAAGCACCCTATTATTTAATCCGGACTTTTATCTTTACGTCTGCAAAACTTCAAAGCAATCGGTTCAGTAGTTACGGCGTGAACGCGGAACAAAAAACAAACAAACTCACTTTCCGATTTATAATTTAGTAAGAATTTATTGACGTCAAACAAATATAAAATTTAAGGACACGCAGAGCTTAAAAGCTACTCTACGCCTGTTCGGAAATTGGGAGAGCTTTCCAGAGAAGAATAGGCTAAAAGAAACTTTGAAAGTATATTTTTATCTCCTCTTTTTAAAATCAAAAATATAACGTATCTATTAATATATTATAACAATAAACATATTTCTGATAAAAATAATTTAAATATAGAATTATTAAAATATATGTCATAAAAAATAATTCCAAGCATTTCCATTATTTAAGAAGTCATCAAACATGTAATAAACTTTTTTCCTTAGTGTTTTTAAAACCAATGCCTTTTTATCTAGTGATAAAAATACATTTTTTTTTTTTACTTTCGGATTATATCCTGCTGCTAGCTTCCGTCACCATTCTGCGCGACACAACATTCATCCTCATCACCTAGACGCTTGGCAGTCCACCACAGTGCGATTTCCAGGAATTTTCTGCCACGCACTACTAAACTGTGGAATGAATTGTCGCCTGTAGTATTTCCGAACCGATGCGATATCGAAACCTTAAAAAAAAGAGCATATGCCCATTAAAAAGGCCGGCAACGCATCTGTGACTCCTCTGGTGTTGCGGGTGTCCATGGGCAGCGGTTATCGCTTACCAGCAGGTGATCCGTTTCCTCTTTTGCTGCCCTATCCTATAAAAAAAGTGACCTTAATAACAATGTTATAATGTCTGTTACCACAAAATGGCTGCTATGTTCGTTATTTCCATGATTTACGTTGCTGAAATAACTGGGTCTATTCCAGTCGCTGGGTGGGTCTTCAGCGCCGGTGGTACCCTCCCGTCTCCTGAGCGACCCCGTAGCCTTGGAGAGGAGATTAGCGGCAGCGGGGCACGACGCGTTCGCGGCGCTCGCCGACCCACCAGACCACCAGGACCCCCCACCTACCATCATTGAGGAGAGGCTGCATCATAGAGTTAGTATTGTTCATACATATTCATGGTACTGTCATCATTAGGTGAGTCAGTGACGGGAGTGAGAGATCACTGATTTGTCCAAATATGTTCGTAATATATAATAAACAAATAACATGTAATAAATCTATAATTATATTAATAATAGTATTTAAGTTATATTAAACAAAATGTAAAATCATTAATGTACGGAAGTGAAAGTTGGGTATGGGAGAAACGACATGAAAGCAGAATAAATGCAGTAGAAATGACAGCTTTGCGGAGTATGGCAGGAGTAAAACTGAGTGACAAATTGTATAATGAAGTGATTAGAAAGAAATGTGGTTTGAAAGAGGATATCGTGACAAGAATAGAGAAAGGGATGCTTGGGTGGTTTGGGCATGTGGAACGGATGGATGAAAGTAGACTGACCAAAATGATTTATGAAGCTGGAGTGAGTGGAGATACGGGACGAGGAAGACCTAGGCGAACATATTTTGAACAAATCGAAAGTGTCCTCACAAAAGGCCAGGTCAGAAGTACCCGCAATCGTCGAGCATGTATGAGGAATGTTATGAAAGTAGATGAAGCGAAAGAGATATGTAAAGACCGTAGCAAGTGGAAAGACGTAATCTCTGCCTACCCCCGTGGAAAAAAGGCGTGAGTGTATGTATGTATGTAAAATCTAACCATAGATATTAAACACAAAACGGAGAAAGACACCTTCAACCGAGAATTGATGTTACTTGTAAATAGATCATAAATAAGGAATTTTAAAATACTAACACAAACAAAAAAAGAGTGCGGACCAAAGAGTCTTCAGAAAATCAGGCAACCTTATTAAAAAAATGTATGTTCGTCTAGGTCAGTGATTCTCATCGTTCGTAGGTTCGTTTATAAATAATGTATTTATATTAGAAAATAGTATAATATAAGTAAATAGATACTAACAGTGGTAGTGAATGTTGGCTGTGGCAGAAGAAACATGAAAGTAGGATTGATGCCGTGGAGATGAGAAGCTTGAGAAGTATAATTGGAATCAATCTGAAGGACAAAGTCAGGAACAGTGTGATAAGGGAGCGATGCGGCGTAGTTGAAGATGTAGTGACAAAGATAGAGAAAGGGATGCTTAGATGGTTCGGCCATGTTGAAAGAATGAATGAAGGAAGATTAACGAAAGAGATACACAAGGTAAGAATGATAGGACGAATCGGTGCAGGTCGACCTAGGCGGACATATCTCGATCAAATCGAAGATGTTCTAAAGAAAGGTCGGGTCAAGAGTCTCGCAACCGACGAGCATGCATGAAGACGCTCATGAAAGTGGAGGAAGCAAGAGAAGTGTGCCAGGATCGTAGAAAGTGGAGAGAGGTGGTCTCTGCCTACCCCATTGGGAACAAGGCGTGACATATATGTATGTATGTATGTATACTATCAGTCTATGTTGAGATCCATTACTATGGAGCCCCATTTTGATTTCATGGACCCCCAAAATTTTTTACGTTGTCATAGACCTCTGGGGGTCGACATAGATAGGGAATCACTGCTGTAGACCTCACTAATTTGTGTTGGACTATATTCAAGGTACATAACTTAATTGAAGGTTTTCTTAATTCCTTTGGTGTTCTATTTCTATTTTGATACTTGTTTAAGTGCCAAATATAAAATTATGTATGTTTTGCGTTATAGTATAAGTTATAATTGTAAGTTATATCATAATAATAAATATATTAAAAGTGGCGTGAACTAGTTTAGTTAGTTCGTGTTATTTTGATGTAAGTAGGTACAATTTTATGTCAATTACGAGTAGTGTTTTTTAAACTACAAAATATGAATATTTACAAGGATTTTTCTAAATACAGCCCGTGGCATCTATAGTGGCGGTTGTCCCGCGAGGGGCCCTGGCCCCGTCTCCGAGGCCACCTCCTATCATCCTTCCACCACAGGAACCCTCACCACCTCCGCTCAGGTAAGTCAGTTTTCTTCAGCAGTAATTTATTTGTTTTAAGAAGAATAATATACTGACTCCGCACAGGTGCTTAAGGGGTATTTGGGGATTCCAGCCTTCACATACTATCCTCACCGAATATATATGCCAACTTATACATTAATTTTACTATATTTCATACTAAGCCCTACGTTATGCGAACCGCCAAAGGAATGGAGTTCCCTACCTGCGTCTTTGTTCCCCGATACTTATAATATAGGGATTTTCAAGGTTAGAGTAAATAGGCACTATTGGAGTTTGCGTGTTCCACCTTAGGCAATATCTTCACTTAACATCAGGTGAGGTCGTAGTCGAACGCAATCAAATTTGTAACAAAAATAACTAAGTATAATGGATGGAGAATAATAATGTTATTTAAATGTCAATAGTTGTCACTTATTTTCGATTTAATCATATCATTTTGAATATAAACAATCCCTGTCTTCACCAGGCTACCACTGGATATGGCGGTGCGAGGGTCGGAGCCTGAAACCCTGAGTTACGAGGTGGCGCTGAGTAAAGACGTGGCTCTAGGTTTGGGGATCACCGTGGCAGGATACGTCTGCGAGCAAGGTACGTCAGATACAAGGGTCTGAGCAAAAGTGCCATGCCTGCATTGATTTCTGTATTTAGGGTTCCGTAGCTGAATGGCAAAAAACGGAACCCTTACGGATTCGTCATGTCTGTCCGTCCGTATGTCACAGCCACAGTAATATTTCGGGTTACCCATACTTAGAAACTCTAACTCAATTTAGAACTGAAACTCAATTTTTTTTCATCAAACTCATATGTGTGGATAAGTCTTCAAAAATGATATTGAGGTTTCTAATAATTTTTTTTTCTAAACTCAATAGTTTCCTCGAGAGATGCTTTATGTTATGTTATGTTATATATATATAAAGTTCCTGTGAGATTTTCAACAAATCTTTGGCCCCCACAAAAACCAAGTGTATATTGCCAACATGTGACATAAGGGTGACAGTACCCATAAATTCAGTCTAATCAAAATCAAAATCAAAAATAATATTTATTCAACATAGACTTTACAGACACTTATTGACGTCAACAAATAAAACAAAAAATAAGCTTAAATAAAAAAAACAAAAACCTTGTCCGTACGTACAATAAGGAAAAAAAAAAGAAAAAATATATTGACTCGACACCTGTTCGGAATTGGGAGAGCCTTCTCGAGAAGAACAGGCAAGAAACTCTGAAGGTCTATTTTTTTTATCTCCTCTTTTCAATGTTAATAATTATAAATAATATAATATAAAAATACAATATAGTATAAGAATACAATCATACCTAATACGATTACAGTCGTATGTATGTTTACATACATATATAAAATAATACAATATTATAAATAATGTTGTTACCAAACATGGCTCTATGAATAGTGTCCCTATTCCAAATAGTGTGATCATTAAGATAGTCACTTACTTTATAAATAACCTTTACTCATGAGTGTCTTTTTGATATGGATTTTTAAATTTATATAAAGGCAAATCAATGACACCTTGCGGAAGTTTGTTAAACATAGATATACATTTCCCCAAGAACGAACAGCTAGTTTTATGGAATCTGACAATTGGAACGGCAAGTTTATTTTTGTTTCTAGTATTCACATTATGTAGATCACTGTTTTTATTGAATTTATTATAGTTTCTATATACAAAAACTAAATTATATAATAATCGTAACATTTGCGTAATTACAGACAGATCCTAGTGAAATAGTAGTCGTGTCCGTGGGCATTGATCGCGTGGCCTCAGGTCGTTACACCATGAAGGCACACGACGGTGGCCAGCGCCCCCAGCTCCTTCCATCGGCCCTGATTGGAATTACATAATCTATACTAATATAATCTATACTAATCTATACTAATATAATAAAGCTGAAGAGTTTGTTTGTTTGTTTGTTTGAACGCGCTAATCTCCGAAACTACTGGTGCGATTTGAATAATTCTTTTTTTGTTGGATAGTCCATTTATCGAGGAAGGCTATAGGCTAAATAACATTACGCTATGACCAATAGGAGCAAAGACAGAGCGGTAAATGTGTAAAAAACGGGGAAATTATTCATTTTTGAAGGCTTTCTTTTCGTGCGCTGCGAAAACGGTTCAAGATACACAAAATATGTATGAAGAATTATTCCTCTATACATGATCTAAAAAAAAGTCCGCGACGGCATATGTCTATCTTTTTAAGGTTTAGTCACAATGACCGTTTTTATGGTACCAGATTTGGTCGAAATAATTTGTTTAAGTTGTATCAACATAATAATATTAATCTTTATTCAAATATAAATATAAAATATGTTGTTGGTTAAGAGTACTTCATTGTGAATAAAATTGTCTTTGACATAGCTTAATTTCAACAAAAAAACTTTAAAGATTACAATGATAAATAACTCCGAAACAAACCCAACTCGCTCTCTGCGCTCACTGCGCTGCGCGACCATTCCGAAAATCCGCAAGAACGGGAACTATGTGGGAAAAACCAAAAATCTGCCGGAAGTCACTATTCCACGCGGACGAAGTCGCGGCAAAAGCTAGTTCAGTATTTATGAAAACTTCCATGATCGAGTGTTGGATCTGCTGGTTTCAAGATGTCGCACAGTGGGTTGAAAATCGGCTTTCATAGACTTAGGTTTCAATTTTCATGTGCCGGATTTTAGGTTGGATATCACTTCTATTACTTACTAGCTTCCGCCCGCGGCTTCGCCCGCATGAAATTAGTTTTTGTGAATCCTGGTCGCTTATGTCTAAAAGACTTACAGGGGCCAGCCTCACGTTGACCAAGATTCATGGTCTTATCTTCAATTCAACCCCTATTTCAGCCCCACACTGGTAAAATTTTCAAAATGTTAGAACAAATGGGTTTTTGTTTCTTATGACGTGATATTTGACGAACTTGCATACTAACTTTCAACCCTTATTTCACCCCAAATTTCAAAAATGCTAGAACAAATGCTTAATGATTTCTTACCAAGTACTAGAATATAAAGTTTCATGGTTTTATCTTTTAAAATTAAGAAATCCCATACAAACTTTCAACCTCTATTTCAACCCCTTTATCCTTTTTTTCGAAATAAAAAGCCTATGTTCTGTCTCAGGGTCTAAATATTGTATGTACCAAATTTAATCAATGTAATATTAGTTGGGATACGAAAATGAGATCCGAGCTGATTCTGCAGAAAAACGAAGGATTTATAATTTTTTTACGAAAAATTTGTATGAAGCTATTATGAAAAATTTAATTATCTAAGAAAACCCGTAATATCCTATAGGTTATAAAACTAATTATTTATGATTTTTGACATACTTCACAAAACGGTTATCGATGCCGTTATTTTTTTTTTAATCATAAGAATATTTATATTTTCAAAATTGAAATCCCTCAATCTATGAAAGCCGATTTTCAGCCCATTGTGTGTCGCCATCTTTGAGGTCCCGGGTTTGAGTCACGATGAGAGCAGATTTTTCCGTGATACCAGAATTTGTGCCAGAATAAATATTACGATAATAATAGGTAACATGACATTATTATTATATATGTTACCCCAGATCCCATAACCTAAGCCTTACAGAGCGTACTTTGGGCTAGGCTGATCGGGGTAAGTGTAAGAAATATTTATTATTTACAATTATCGCAGCTAAGTCTTATTTATTAAAGTCTACATTACATTGCTGAATATATAGTCGATTTAGAGGCGGTTTCCAAGTGAATGTAGAGTCCGGCGATTTACCGTGTACACATTACACGTACAGCTTTAATTATCAAAATCATAATAATCTTTATTCAGCATAGACCTTTACAGGCACTTATTGACGTCAACAAACAAAACAAAAAAAAAAGCTTAAAAAAACAAAAACCTTGTCCGTACGTACGAATAAGGAAAAAAAAATATTGACCCTACACCTGTTCGGAAATTGGTAGAGCCTTCTCGAGAAGAACAGGCATGAAACTCTGAAGGTCTATTTTTTATCTCCTCTTTTCAATGTTAATAATTATAATAATACTAGCTTTTGCCCGCGACTTCGTTCGCGTGGACTTCAGGTTCCTAAAACCTCAAAAATTGTAGCCTATGTGTTATTCTGATGTATAAGCTATATTGTGGTAAAGTTTCATTCAAATCCATTCAGTAGTTTTTACGTGAAAGAGTAACAAACATCCATACTTACAAACTTTCGCCTTTATAATAGTAGTAGGATAATATAAAAATACAATATAGTATAAGATACAATCATACCTAATACGATTACAGTCGTATGTATGTTTACATACACATATAAAAATAATACAATATTATAAATAATATTGTTACCAAAAATCTTTACGTCGCGTCGTCGATCCATAGTGCCTAAAGACGAAAGTCTTCAATCAGTGCGTCCTACCCGTAATGACTTACGGAGCCGAAAACGTGGACACTGACGGCACGACTAGTCCACAAGTTCAGAGTCGCTCAGCGGGCTATAGGGCTATGTTCGGCGTTTCTCTGAGGGATCACATCAGAAATGAGGTGATACGTCAGAGAACCAAAGTCATCGACATAGTCCACAAGATCAGCAAACTGAAGTGGCAGTGGGCTGGCCATGTTAGGCGTAGAACCGATGGCCGTTGGGGCAAACGTGTTCTAGAGTGGATACCGCGAAACGGCAAACGTAGTGTAGGACGTCCTCAGGCAAGGTGGAGTGATGATTTGCGCAGGACGGCTGGCAGGAGCTGGATACGAGAAGCCGAAAATAGATCTCAGTGGCGTACACTCGAAGAGGCCTATGTCCAGCAGTGGACGAAGAGGGGCTGATGATGATGATGATTGTTACCAAACATGGCTCTATGAATAGTATTACAACGTTTTGCTTTGCGTTTAGTCAGCACATCACATCGTAAACAAACCACTCTGAAACGGACCACGCGTATGTCGGAGACAACCCTCGGAAGGGTTAATATTAAATGGGGGTCGAGTCGTCTCGCGTCAAATTAGCGTTGACCTCTGCAGACCGTGGTTTACGATGCTACCTTTAAATTTGTACGAGAACTATTCCCAGTTGTGGTCAAAATATAAGCTAACGTTTTACATGTTTCTTTGTTCCTGAAATGTCCCTGAAAGCGGTAAATTGTGAAAAATAAGTTGTGTAAATAATTAAATGGCATGTAATCCCAACTAATATTAAAAATGCGAAAGTGTGTTTGTTTGTTTGTTTGTTTATTTGTTTGTTTGTTTGTTTGTTTGTTACCTCTTCACGCTTAAACTACTGCACCGATCATCACGAAAATTTGCATACACATAGTCTGTGGTACGGGGAGGATATCACATTTTATCCCGGAAGAAAGTAGCTACTGTTCCCGTGGGATCGAAATTAACGCGGACGGAGCAACGACGGGCGGAGCCACGGGCAAGAAATTTCAAAAATTCTTTCACCTTTGGAAAGCTACATTATCCCCGAGTAACATAGGCTACTTTTTATCCCGGAAAAATCGACAGATCCCACGGGATGCGCAATAAAGGCTTCGCTCAAAAACTACTGCACAGATTTTCATGCGGTTTTCATCAATAGATAGAGTGATTCTTGAGCAAGGTATTGCGGTATTTTTTATCTTGGCAAAACGGATAGACCCACGGGAAGCGCGATAAAACTTCGCGCCGTAAATCGACTTCCGCGCATATGTAGCCGTGGGCAAAAGCTATGACCCTTAACCCTCTATAGACCCAATCCCGAAATCCACGCAGGCGAAGCCGCGGGCAGAAAGCTAGTAGTGTATAATTGTTTTGCTGCTGATAAAAAGGGACAACGCTTTATTCTTTTCACTTTATTCTCTTCACTACGTAGTATAAAACAAAGTCTCTATCCGGCGTCTGTCTGTCTCTATGTATACTTAGATCTTTAAAACTACGCTACGGATTTTGATGCGGTTTTTTTAATAGATAGAGTGATTCTTAAGGAAGGTTAATATGTATAATACATGCATAATATAGTAGAGAACACCGATAAATTTAGAACTTTTCCGCTTCAATTCATACGTAGGCTGAACCCTATTAGATTTATAAAAATAATGTACTATTGTACACATTGAAATGGTCTACAAAAAACTCCGCGACGGTATATGTCTATCTCTTATTATAAAACCTTCACAGTTTTTCTGTAGTGTATTTAGTAATAGTATTACACATGTGCGAAGCCGGGGCGGGTCGCTAGTTGATAACAAATAAAGTCGATACCTAAATCTATTTATTACTGTCTTATCTTATCTGTTTAACTTGGGACAAATAGTCCAATTTCCAGATAGAGGTCAACTAATGGATCCGACTGGAGTCATATTCTGGGCTCCTCTAATGCAGTGCCTCAAAACTAAGGTCTTTGATTTGGGCGTGTTACCAGTGATCGTCATCACGCGGTGCCGTATCATATCAGAATTGGCCTTATAAAGAGACTCAAAATCCCTAAATGTCCCTATGAACAACGATGCTCTAAATATCATTTACTACCTTTAACCGTGAGGCGTAATATTTCAGATATTTTATTTTTTGTGAAATTGATTAGGGGGTTGGTTGATTGTCCGCAGCTTCTAGAGAAAATTTCATTTAATGTCCCAATGCGCATGAGACGTAATAATTTATATAATCTTTTTAATATGCCCTTTGCGAACACTAACTATAGACGTAATAGCTATTTATTAGAGTGATTAATCTTATAAATGGTATAAGTGGCGAAGTCGACATATTTAGTGATAGTTTAAAAAAGATAAAAAATGCACTAATACCGATTCTGTCTGCAATTTCTCTGATACCGAATTGATCCGATTGGTTTAATTTGTGATTATTTTGTATTGTCCTCGTTGTTGTTTATAGATAGTAAGTAGTTTTACATGTGGTAGCTTATTATTAGCTTGTAGCTTCTTATTTTTATTACCACATTGTTATTGCAAGCTGTTAGCTACCCAAATAAAATAAAAAAAATGAAAGTCACTCTATGGACAATGGAGAGTGCTATGCTCAGAGTTCCTCAGCGTGGTCGTATCAGAATTGATAAAATCCGTAGAAGACCCAAGGTCAAAGACGTCAATGACGAGGTATTGCAAACCTTAAGTACCATTGGGTAGAGCCCATTGTAGGGTAGTAGGAAGCTGCTCCAGTGGCAGCTATATGCAGACAGTGTTGCTAGACTTGCTATAAGATCAAAATCAACTTTATCCAAATATGACTTTATAGAAAGCTTTTTTAAATCATCCAAATGATTTCTTTCTACCTCCCATTCAGGACGTATTTTTTAGCTGATAAGAAGAATGGATGCAAGAAACTTATCAGCTTTATCAAAAGTAATAACCACATTTACAATAAATTATGTCGTTATCATACAACGTTACATATGTGTTTACAATTTATACGGGAAAACAAATATTTACACTTTAGAATTTATTTATTTATTTATTTCAACAAAAGCTTACAACTATCATTACAGGCCTGACCTAATGCGACAGTTGCACTCACCTAAATTAATTATTCTTCAAACTAATCCTATTCATAACATATAACAAACAACGCCATTATTGTGAACTCCCTCAATGAACATGAAAATAAATCAATTTTCTCCGCAAGTGAATTAAGTTTGCGAAGTGCGCGTGTGAACGTCGCCTCGCTCAAAAGTCGCGTGCGAGCGAACAAAAAAAAAATTATTTAGGAAAATATATTGCTTATGAGTAGCCCTTTCAAACGCTATTATAAAATACAAGTAATTTTTCTATCACATTTGGCGGGTTCGATTCCCGGTCGAAGTAGGCGATTTTTAAAAAATCTGTGAATGCAGTTCTACTTATTATTAAAAATAAAATGAAGTCTTCTTTTAGTAAAATATCCTACGCTCAGTATTTAATATAGGTACTTTCCCTCCGTGTGGCATGGCCGTGGGACGCCCTGTAGATTATTCTCTATAGACATTAATAATAGTTAATTATTTCTATATTATATATAACATTTTAACGATTTTGTCATTGTCTTGTTACAGAGGAGCTTAGCGGCATCTTCGTGAAGAGCATAAGTGAGGGTAGTTCTGCTGATCTTTGTGGAAAGATCCAGGTCAACGACCGCATCGTAGAGGTGAGGGGTTTTGTTCTTATTCCTGGCATATTGTCAAAAGATTGTCTTCAGTTTCACTTGTAAGAAAATAACGGAGGGTGGTGACTAGTCAACGATCGTATCGTGAATACGCTGGCTCTTGTAAAATCAAAATTAAAATTAAAAATTTATTCCTCAACTGTAATTTTTACAAGCACTTTTGCACGTCAAGGATGCTACACCATTCGTTCACAAGTCTACGAAGACCTTGTACTTGAAAGAACAAGAAAGAAAGCCAACAAGGGCTATTTTGAAAAAAATATTCTGTGTTTACAGAATTTTTTACAGAATTGTCAATTAGTAGGTAGCTTCAGATAGTTTGAACCCAACCTCCTTTAAAAGCTTAAACAAAACCACATTATATCGATAAAGGCTATAGTTTCAATGTGTTATTTACTATAGCCCAAATATTTGGCAACGTTACTATTGACTTGTTAAAATTAAACCCAATCATTGTTACCATTTAAGAAATCCTTAATCTATACTAATATTATAAAGAAGTAAAGTTTGTGTGTTTGTAAATTGTAAGGGGTAATCTCGGGATCTACTGAACCGATTTTAAAAATACTTTCACCAATAGAAAGCCACATTATTGCGGAGTGTCATCATCATCATCATCAGCATCATCATCATCGATTTTAAAAATTCTTTCACCAATAGAAAGCCACATTATTGTTGAGTGTCATCATCATCATCATCATCATCATCGATTTTAAAAATTCTTTCACCAATAGAAAGCCACATTATTGCGGAGTGTCATCATCATCATCATCATCATCGATTTTAAAAATTCTTTCACCAATAGAAAGCCACATTATTGCGGAGTGTCATCATCATCATCATCATCATCATCGATTTTAAAAATTCTTTCACCAATAGAAAGCCACATTATTGTTGAGTGTCATCATCATCATCATCATCATCATCGATTTTAAAAATTCTTTCACCAATATAAAGCCACATTATTGCGGAGTGTCATCATCATCATCATCATCATCGATTTTAAAATTATTTCACCAATAGAAAGCCACATTATTGTTGAGTGTCATTATCATCATCATCATCATCATCATCATCAGCGGACGGCGCGCGATGGCTTCGGGTTTAATTCAGTTCGCTTTCGTGCTCGCTTCGGGGATTATTAATATTATGCCCAACGAAGTGGGCGCGGGTCAGCTAGTAGTGTGATAAAGTTCTTTTTGTAATAGTATTTTTGACAAATGATTTAAAAATGGGGAAAGGTAAATCGGTAATATTTTGTGGTACCGTTTTGTGAAACTGTTTTCTCCATGAAATCAACTGTAGTTTTTTGCAATTGTGATGTGTGTGTTATCATCACTTATCATCAGATGGGATGAAGTCAAATAGCTATCATATTAAAAAAAGTATTCTTTAAAAGGCAACACTAAGACAGTTTGAGTTAAGCAGGGAAACAAAGTTTCACCACAGTTCCCTTCCGCCTTGAAACTTGGGCCTGTAAATTTCAAGGGTTGCTGAAATTTCCCAACTGTCTCCTTTGTTGAAAATAAACCATTCGTTTTAAAGTTGGCACCCCTGACTCACCCAGCTCGCAATTAAGCCAACTGCCTGCAGCTACAGTCAGCAAATGAACGGAACGAATTTGTATACAGGCAGTTACAGAATGGTGAATAATTTTTTGACGGTGTATATGTAAGGTCATAATCGGAAACGTATGTTTAGATCAGGTGGCAGAGTTTGTCTATACATATATTTTTGATATGAGTCTAACAATAGCGGCCTTTACACACACACTCTAACGCGCATAAACAGCAATTGTGCGTGAAAGAGCGCGCGTATAAAGGGTGTCAAAGGAAAAGAGAAAAAACGCGCCGCACATTTGCGTGCGAATGAGCGTACAGGCTTTTCGCACTATAGAGTGTGTGTGTAAAAGCCGCTATTGAAAGAAGAGTAATGGCAGGAAAGAAAGTGAGAGGTAGTGAGACCTGGTGGTAAGTAATCACACTCTATCTCTATGTCTATGCTTCAGATTCTTATTTAGCTTCCATTACTTAGTTAGCTTCCAACCCCTTCCTGCTATCTTCACCAAGTCGTATGCCTATCCCGTGGGAGGTCTATCAACGCTGCAGACATGCGTTACATGCATATCTTCTCTTATATGTAAAATGATTGCAAAATGTGTTGGTAAGCGCATAACTCAACAACGCCTGGACCAATTTGGCCAACTCTTTTTTTTTAAAGGTTCGTTGAAGTTCAAGAATGGTTTTTACGGTGAGAAAAATTCAAATAATTATCGGTAAATCCCTAAAAACAGCCCTTTTTCCTATACAAATGTTTTCTAACTAAATCGTACAGTCAATTTGAGCTTTATTGTTATTGTATAAAGTTCATATTGCCAGCACTCACTGTTGTCTAAGCAAGGTAGGTGTGTTTCTAACGTCAAAAAGTCAATTTGCGCTTTATTAACGCTATTTAAAGTTGAAATTCAATCATATCTATCAAAACAGTGTGCGTGTGTGCGTTGGAGCACAGAATACATCGTTGGAGGATTTAATGTCACGTTCCAAAATTGGATAATCACAAAATATAATAGTTAAACTACGATTTTTAATTCGAGTCAGTAAAATGACAAGTGCAACTGTCACTGATATAAAAAAGGGTGACCCACTACAACCCACTACAATAGTGATGTTCGGCAATCAATAGATTTAGACATTTAGTCATGCTTTATTTTATTAGGTATCAAAGCGTTTTTTTATTGTAAATATGTAATACATACCATATTAAATAATATGATTTGTGACACATGACACTGGAAATGTCATTTTACTGACTCGAATTAAAAATCGAACTTTATTGTATAAAATAAGTAGGAAAAAAAACTGCCACCACAAATCTTTTTGACAGGACGAAGTATGTCTGGTCCGCTAGTATTAAATATATTTAACTATTGGGTATCTGTTCATAAATATATTTAAATGAAAAAGTTGAAATTTGCATATTCCTACAAATTTAATATTTGTAGGAATTTGAAATTTCTTTTTTGAAATTTCTACTTTTTCAAACGCGAACGGTTTGTATGTATGGATGTTTGTTTGTTTGTGTCACTTAAAAACTACTGAATGGATTTTAATGTAACTTTACAATAATATAGCTTATACATCAGAATAAGATACAATTTATAAAGATATACGCCATGCTATAAGCTATAATCTTATAAGCTCGAAATACTAATCCTGCGCATTTAAAGTTGCTAGTACATTATAAATTATTATTTGACAAAAAAATTTAATCTTTAAAAATTGCTTCTCGAGATTAACTATTTGTATGTGAGAATGTATTTGTGTACTAACGTATTTGTGTTAATCAAAAGCTCTAACATCAATGATGTTGCTGTCTCTCCACAGGGCGCATAGCACCCCGTGTGTATTGTTTTGTCTCATTACCTATTAACGGATGTGTCGATTGTCGGCCGCCCGATGATTTCGAGTAATTGCTTCCCGCTGCCTGCCAGCTTGACGTGCCGACATGGTATTCCTTATTTAATCGGTGGCGTACTATTAGTGGCTGGAATTAATAGGCATTGAGTTTCTTACGCTACTTTTTATTGACTAGAATGGGCTTTTTATTCATTTAGTAACAATTATTTGATCGTGTGATATCCAGCAATTATGATCATATAAGATTAAGCGACATGTTAGTAGTTCCTGGCATTCTTCAATTATTATATATCGTTATTTTATTTATTAACTAGCGACCCGCCCCGGCTTCGCACGGGTGCAGTGAAAAAATGGTTATGGTGGGTTATCCCTAAGAGATAGACATATACTATCGCGGACTTTTTTGTGGATTTTTGTAAGTTGTACAATACTGTAGTAATTATTTTTTGGTCTATCTCGTAGGGTTCAGCCAGCGTTTGCAATATAAGCGCAAAAAAACGTGCTTATTTACGACATCACATTAGAACCTTTAAATTTATCAGTGTTTCTCTATATATTATGCATTTATTATACATACAAACCTTTTCTTAAGAATCACTCTATCTATTAAAAAAAACCGCGTCAAAATCCGTTGCGTAGTTTTAAAGATCTAAGCATACATACGGACATACAGCGAAAGCGACTTTGTTTTATACTATGTATTGATAGTGTTGAGAATAAGAAAAAAGGCAGGAGCAAAATTAAAAAGGCCTTTCTCTGACAACTAAATGTATTAGAATGAATAATGACAACTTCAAAAATATAAAACAAAGAAAAGCTATAAAAATAAAATTGTATCAAAAGGTATACAAAATAATATAAAAAGATTACATTCATATAAAAAATATGCCAGTCTAGCATAGTCAACATAGTCGCCCCGGTGTGGCAACACACAAAGTCTTAGGAGTGACTATGCTAGGTTAGCAAAACAAGTTTGCGAACTGGTCTTCTTAAAGTACCAGCCCTAGTCGCAACATCGACTACCCGAACTATACCATCCCGACCAGGGTAGACATTAATGATACGGCCACGGGGCCAGACTCCTCTGGGCAGATTTCCGTCTGCTATAAGAACCGAGTCCCCGACTTTAATAGGGTGAAGACCCTCGGATGAAACTACAGGTCTAGGTCTTAATTGTGGTAAGTATTCCCTCACCCAGCGCGCCCAGAAATGCTCTGCCAATCTTAGGCCTTTTCGCCACTTTACTCGGCGGGTCAGGTCAGAGTCTTCTGTTCTTGAGAACACGGTGTATGGAGATGAAACGCCTAGTAAGAAATGTGTGGGAGTGATGGCTTCTTCGCTCTCAGGATCGACAGAAACATGCGTCAGGGGTCTGGAGTTTACTAAAGCCTCGGCTTCGTGGAGCAGTGTTTGTAAAACCTCTTCGCATGGCGTACGTTGTTTTAATGTAGCATACAGTGCAGTTTTTATGCTTCGCACAAGCCTCTCCCAGCATCCACCCATAAAAGGAGCTGAGGGTGGAATAAATTTCCATACAATTCTATGGTTGCAAGCGAACTCCTCTACAGGCTCACCAAAAAGTTTCCGCAGTTCTCGGGATGCTCCGACAAATGCTGTTCCGTTGTCGGAGTAGATTGATGCTGGTGATCCTCGACGAGCTATAAAGCGACGTATAGCCATTATAGCAGAATCAGTGCTGAGACTTGCTACCACCTCGATGTGAACTGCACGCACGGTGAGACAAGTGAAAAGTGCGACCCATCGTTTCTCTGTACGCCTTCCAATCGAAACTTGAACGGGTCCAAAATAATCAAGCCCGACGTGAGTGAAGGGTTTTTCATGGTGAGCCAGACGTTCCGGGGGTAGACTGCCCATTTCAGGTATGATCGGATTAGCTTTTCGAATTCTGCACTGGGCGCAATCATTTGACACTCTTTTCACAGCTGGACGAAGCCCCACGATATGGAATTTTTGACGCAATTCGTTGACGACAATCTCGTTGTTGGAATGAGCCATATGCTGGTGAATGGAGGCAATAAGTAAACGTACGATCTTGTTCTTCCCATCGAGTACAATCGGGTCTACCACGGTAGTGACATTTTCCACGGCCCGTATTCTCCCAGACAGACGTAGTATGCCATCTTTGTCTATGTACAACGCTAAGTTCTTTAGCCGGCTACTTCTGGGCAAATGTTGGCCACGCTGGTGAGATTATACTCAATCTCAAAGGAATCTAATTGAGTTCTTAACAATAAAAGCATTTCAGCTTTATCTAAATAATGAGGTGTTAAGCTAAAGTTTTGGTTTTGAGGATTTGATGTCAAAATTGATTTAAATTTATCTACACATAATAAAATTCGAGCTGAAGCGCGCAACAATCGAAGCCACTGACTAAAACGTGTGGCGTCGGCAACTACTGGAGAGGGTAATTTCAATTCATGAGAAACAAGTGTGCCTACCGCCTCCAATTGTAAAACATTAACATTACATTTAAGTTCCTCTAGAATTGGAGGCAGTTGAGAAGATGGTTCTTGTGGCCATTCTTCTATTGGTAAGGTGAGAAAAGATGGCCCCGAAAACCATCGCGAAGAACACTCGAATTTATGGTCGGTGCGCGTAGCGTCGTCCGCTACGTTCAAACTAGAGGGAACATAACGCCAACTAGGTATCTCCGTTATCTCAGCAATCTCGCCAACTCTATGAGCAACGAACGGCTTGAACGAGCGAGCGTCGCTACGCAACCACTGAAGTACCGTCAAACTGTCAGACCAGAAAAATATTCTAACAGGCTTTCTCCTGTGAGCTTTAATAATATATTCAGCATAACGCGCTGCGATAAGTGCTGCCTGAAGCTCTAACCGCGGTATTGATATCGGCTTTAATGGCGCAAGTCGTGCTTTGCCACCCACAAGGCTGAGGATCACCTTCCCGTCTGTGCATTCAAATCTAAAATAAGCGACACAAGCATAAGCTTGTTCACTTGCATCGGCGAAAACGTGAAGCTCAGCTCGTTGCGAATTATTATGTCGCAAATAATGTCTCGGAATGGAACATATATATAAAGATGAAAGCTCTTTATACCATAAAATCCATTTATTTGCCAAATGAGTAGGCAATGGTTGATCCCAGTCCAAACCTATTCTCCAAGTTTGCTGAAAGATTAGGCGGCCTCGGATGACAATAGGTGTAAGCAGACCAAGCGGATCATACACACGCATTAAGTATGACAAAACAGACCGCTTGGTTAAAACACGAGGCAATTCACCCAATCTTTCCTTTGAAAAACACATGGTGTCATCTCTGATATTCCAGTCCACGCCCAATATTCGAACGGCTACTGAAGATGTGTTCTGGCTGCACAAATCTATCGGCATGGATGACAGGGCCTGCTTAGAATTAGACACCCAGCAACGCATTTGCCAAGAAGCCTGAGATAGGACGTGCACTATATCGCGTGACAGAATAGCTGCCTCATCAGCGGAAGCTACACTGGCCAAGTAGTCATCCATGTAAGTATCATTCATAATCGCAGCAGCAGCGTCTGGGTAAGTGTTGGTAACTTCTAAGGCGATCTTATTTTTTAAATATAGAGCTGTGAATGGACTGGAGGTCGCACCAAAAATCATTGACGACATCCTATATTCACGAATCGACTCTGAGGGATTATCACGCCAAAAAAACCTTTGCGCGTCGCGGTCTTCTACACGGATTTTAATTTGTGGAAACATCTCACGTATATCCGCACTGAGTGCTACTGGACCTTCGCGAAAACGCATTAAGAGGGAAACAAGCGGCTGTAATAGGTCTGGGCCGGAAAGCAATAATGAATTCAAACTAACAGACTGAACCTGGGCCGCCGCGTCATGCACCACCCTTAACTTTTTTGGGGATGTACCACACCGAAATGAGGTAAATACCAAGTTACTACACCTTTAGGAGGGGTAGTGCATGCCTCGGCGTAGCCCTTGGTGAGCAAACCTTGAATAAAACTTTTATAAGATGCTGCATACTCAGGGTTACGTTTAAATTTAGCTTCTAAATTACGGAACCTGGACAAAGCTAATGGACGACTATCGGGAACTTTTTTAATATTAGCCCGCCAAAGCAAACCGGTTTCAAATCTACCGGACGGCAGACGTAGTGTTGTCTCTTCTAAAATTTTTACAGCGCGCTCATCATTATTAGAAAGATACTGCTTTTTTATGATACCGATAGAGTCAATTTGAAAATATTCTTTTAACTGAGTATCTAGTGAGTCAGTTTCGGAAACAGAATCGTCAACCAGGCAATGATGAACATGGCAGGCCTTAGGGAAGCATGGTTTTATTTTTCCAAATAAGACCCAACCAAGAGAGGTTAACGCCGCAACTGGTTGCGCGTGGGTACCACGACGCATTTCGCGAGGCAGTAAAAGGTGCCAATTATCAACACCAATTAATAAAGAAGGCTTAGCATTGTCATAGCTTAGAAATTCAGAAATGTCAGCAATGTAATCCAATGAGCTAATATCAGATAACTTAATCGACTGAGTAGCAATTGCCAAATTCGGAACAGCGCGAACATTTTGTAGTTGAAATAATTCTGAGCTATGACGACCCTTAATCATAATATTTACATAATTTACATTCATTGTCTTTGACATTTCGCCAATACCGTCTACTATCATGAGACCACTCCGCCCCTCAGCGCCAATAACATTGGCAAGAGATGCTTCCATCAAGGTAGCGGTAGACCCGTCGTCTAAAAGAGCAAACGTATCAATTGAACCCTTAGGTCCAGATACCGTTACGGCAATCATCTTAAGGAGCGGGCGAAAACATGAAGGAGTATTACTGTGAGCTACCACTTCAGAAGTTGTGTTATTAGAAACAGTCGACACTTCTGGCGCTGACTGTACACAAGAAATTGTAGCATTTTCAAAATCAATCCTATGAAGAATGGAGTGATGTGTAAATTTCTTACTGCATGAATTATGGGTGCATGTGAATTTTTTACATCTATTATATGAGTGACCACCTTTTTGTAAACATTTATAACAGACCTTCTTATTTTCGACCCATTCCCATCTTTTGTCGATAGATAAAGTTAAAAACTTAAGGCACTTCACTATACTGTGATCAGATTTTTCACAAAATGTGCAATACTCAATGGTTGATTTAGAGTTCATCTTTGGTACTATGGATGAGTTAACATGACAGTTAAACGTATTAACATGATTATGACGCTTATCTATCATGTTATGTAAAAAATGTATGTTTTGCAGGTTCAATATATTCAAATTTAAAACGAAGATTTGTTTCTTCCACTAAAAATTTTGATAAAAGTTCAAGCCGTAAATAATTTGTGTGCTCATGTTTCGAAGCAAAGTCCGCCCAACGAGTTCGTAATAACGGCGTGAGCTTTCCTACGATTTCGTTGGACAGCTCCGGAGATGCTAAATATTCTTTTTTTTCTAAAAGCCGAACAACTTCAACACAATTTCTCACTTTACACGCAAAATTGTTGAGATCTTTCGAGCTCTCTTGATTCGAAAGTTTTGGAAGACCACGTATGACAGAGAGCTCTGATAAAATTATCTGTTCTGGTCGAGCAAAAGAAGCCTCCAGAGCTTCAATGACCTCACTGGGGTCCCTGGCGACCGCAATAAGAACGCTTACGCATTCGCGAGCGGCCCCGCGTAAAGCTACACTAATTCTCATTAAATTCTCACTAGCCGTGAATGAATGACTGGTATTGTTATAAAGTTTCTTGAACACCAGCCAGTCAGTCGGATGTCCAGCGAAAATTGGAAGAAGAGCAGGACTTACCTTTTTCGCCGATGATGAAGCCGCAACATCAGCAATGGCAGTCGCTAACTGCAGTAGGTTGTGTGAAGTGTGTGAATAATCTAAATTTTTATTAGTGTTACAATTTTGATCTTGTGTGCCTAATGTACAGTTCATGTTATGAATGCCGTTCAGTGGGGACCGATTCCGCTGCGGCATCGACAGTGAGGCTTGTCTAGCATCATGGCTGCTAACTGTGGAGAAAGCCGGGGCAACAGCGGTGGGAGCGAAGATGACAGTACCTACCTGTGGCGCTGCACACGCAAATGGTACCGCGGTTGAACCTTCGCGAAGCGTCTGTGACGCCGAGGTCTGCGCGGTTTGACACATAAGCGCATCATGCGCGGAAGGTACTGACTGACAACCAGTGTGCGCTTCCACCCAGGCCTGTGTACGGCTACCGTTAGATGAGCTACATGATGAGAGAGCCGCGAGTTGGGCGAGACGCTCTGCTTCAGCAGCGGCATGCTCTGCTGAGGCAATACGTGCCGCGGCCTCGCGCTCTGCTGCCGCCAAACTAGCGGCGGCGGCTGCAGCGCGATCGGCCTCAGCGCGAGCAGCCCGAAGATTGGCTTCCGCCAACTCACGCTCAGCAGCAGCGGTACGCTCCGCATGCGCTGCTTCTATTTGTAGGCGAGCTGATGAACTTGATTTGGAGGACTTACCTGATCCGTGTTTTGAGGGCTCCCTGGAGTTTTAACGTATCGCGTCAACTTTGCTGACACCAAAATGTTGAGAATAAGAAAAAAGGCAGGAGCAAAATTAAAAAGGCCTTTCTCTGACAACTAAATGTATTAGAATGAATAATGACAACTTCAAAAATATAAAACAAAGAAAAGCTATAAAAATAAAATTGTATCAAAAGGTATACAAAATAATATAAAAAGATTACATTCATATAAAAAATATGCCAGTCTAGCATAGTCAACAGATAATCGCTCACCTCAACTTACTGCTGCCGGTTAGCTTAATGCATATGTTTTCAAACTTTTTTATCGTAGACCCTTTATAATGTTTTTCGGTCTTAGGTAGGGGACTTACCTGATATTGAATGCCTACATCCTAAAATAAATAAAATTTTAATAAACATATTTAATATTATAAGAAGATCCACGCTATTATTAAGAGAATGACGTAACTTTTTACAAAACTAATAATTAATAGAAAGCTATAGAGGGTAATTTGAAAAACGTGTTCACTCGTCGACAAGTAAATGAGAAGTGAAGTCGCCAACGAAGCCTCTGAGCTCGAGAGCGCTCGGATAAATTCGCTCGGATAAAAAATAAAATATCTGATAGTATTTCAGCTGTTCAACGAGTTGTTGAGTGTATGTTTTTATTTACGGGTTAGTAAGAACGACCCCATCGCCCGCTGGTGTGGCATTTAATGCCCCTTGACTGCCATAAATGTCCCATCAGTGCAGTCAGTCTCCCTCAGGGCAGCTTGTGGCGAGTTGGCGGTGAGTTGCGCCAGCGAGGGTACCGATGTGTTTCAGGGGGGTGAATGCCACCCGATTCTGTCTTGCCTTAACCAGCCGGACAGAGTGGAGTCGCAAGAGCAGATGCTCGAAGGAAGAAGTGATAATAATGTCATAACGCCGACGGCGTCTCGATCGCAGTCGCAGACACACCTCTCTACACCCTTAGCCGTTCACACCGATGCACAGTGTGGTATTTACCCTCAAAACTTGGCCAAAAATATTTTTTTGTTTCTAATAATTAGATAAGTCGTTTCTAGGTGATTTAACACTAAAGTATAATAAAACAACAATTTGTTTTGTTAGAGTCTCATTTATTAGTCATTGCGACAATCGTCATTAATGTTAATATTGGTTACATCGCTTTCGCAAACTAAATTAAGCACATCGGTTGAAAATTGCTTCTTTTTTCTACTTAAGGGTCCTCTCATTCCAGTAATTAATGGATCAGAGGTCAATAAAAGTCGGTTTAAGACGTCCATGTTACATTCAATTCGAGAAAATTTTCTCGAGAAGTTTAGTCTATACGATCGGATGTTTTTATTGCGAGCTTCCGCTGCTTCCTCAGATAGCTGACCAATTGGCAGTATGGACTCTTTAATGACAGCCGCTCCATGTCGAAGTACTTTGTGTAAAGTAGGGGACATAGGGTAAAATCTATACAGTGACACATACAGTTCAGCTGTTTCCTGGCAGTATTTTTCGAATCTTTCAATATTTATTTTTAATCCAGAACATAGAGAATCTAGAATGACTTTAAGTCTATAAATTAGGTCTCTATTAATTCCTGTTATTTCTGCTGAAATTTCGTATTCTTCGAAAAACCTTCGACTTGTATTTCCGTCATTGGTATTTCCGAAATTGGCTTTAGGCATGTCCACTAAAAGTCCTAGTTTTTCTTTAAATTTGTTTTGGATGTCTTTTTTTCTGTCTTCCACCATTTGTTTTTCTTCGGTAGAAAGCCGGACATTCCATTTATTGACTGTTAACCTATATGCTACGTGCAAAATAGATTCAAAAAATCTAATTCTGGCGTGTAACAAAGACAGCCCAAAGCTGAAGTTTTCTTTTTTGCAAGGCCTCTCTTTTGATAAGTCGTTGAATTCCGACACAGTGGCATCGCATATGTAGCACCTCATTGTTGATTTCGTATGCGTTGCTGCATTGCATACCTTGCCATCTACCATTGTAAATAACATTTTGTGTTTAATAGAGGTGTCATTTATATTTGTGCTAGAAAGTGCTGATATTTGTGACTGTATGTAGTTTATTTCCTCGTTTGTGACGTCAGTTGTCTCCTTAACGAAACGTATTCTTATAGGCCGACAATAGCGAGGTGAAGATGGCGTTGGGTTTTGCCACAGTATTTTTTTTTCTGAGCTATAAATTAATTGGAGTGGAACTACAGAGGTTTGGAATATATTGGCATCAGAATCATCTTCACAATCAAATTTCATTTTATACTGTACTTGTTGTGATCCATCACAGCCCCACTTGCTTATTAAAATTAATGAACGTTTTTCTTCTTCGTTCAAACCTTCTGCAGCTTCTCCGAGATGTTGTATGAGTCGCGATGCTGTGTGATCCATCAAATTCTGAACTAGTACTTCAGCACATGTTTCGGTCACACGATGAATTTCCGGATAGGTGTCTTTTTTCACTTTTTGGAGAACAGAATAGCACGGGAAAAAATTTGGATTTGTTTCACGTACTCTTTCATATTGAGCTTTAGTTAATTCGGCTTCTGTGAACATTGACAATGCTTGTAAAGGTGATAATTGACGAGGCTGGTCTTGTCTTTCAGTACTTTTCTTAAAAGCCTTTACATATTTCTTTGCCCTTTGAGAAGTCTTTAACAACTTTGGAAGCTGCGACTTTGCCTACGTGGCGCAATTTCATATGTGTTGCATATGTCAATTCCACAACGTCTTTGACCTGAGGTCTTCAGTTCTTCGTCTTTTACTTCTTTCACTTGAGTCTTCAAATGACTTCTGAGGGCGCCCAGGACTGACTCCTACAACAAAGAAATAGTAAAAATGTTTTTATACATATCTTAATATATATATTCTTGTGTGCGTGTGTATGTGACTGAACTCCTCCTAACGACTGGACCAATTTTGATGAAATTTTTTGTGTATTCCAGGGGCTTGAGGATGGTTTAGATTCACAATACGGTCATATAGATATTTTTTTCAGCTAAATTATTTATTTAAAAACATTTGAGACAACGTGAGACAACGTGACATTTGAGACATTTGACAGGACAACGTCTGTTGGGCCACTAGTATATATATTATATATATTATAATAATATATTTATAGCACACCATCAATAAAATCATACAAAAGGGGAATATACCACAACGTCAATTTAGTTGTCTTTGAACTCTTTCGGCACTATTGTAATAAAAACAATAACAAAGGATCGCATCTTTTGTGCTGCACGTACCTGCGCTCGGTAAAGTTATAGTGCTCTTGAGCCACGTGGTATTATTTTCTTCGAACCTCTTTTTGATTTTGTGCGCAGCCAACCATTTTCGTTTAAAATCATGTTTAATTATTGAGATTCTGTTCTTTATATCAGCTCGGATCATCTTGTGAATAACCTTTCAATAATTCTTTCTCCATAAACATTAACTTTCCGTCAAAAGTGTGTTCATTTGAACGTTGGGCGATGTCATACAACTCATTTCGAGTCATAGTCTTCACGCCAGAAGGTCCTGATACCAATAAAAACGAATAACATTTAAAAAGATGTTTGTACCAAATATTTAAGTATTTACAAAAAAAAAATATTTAAAAAAAAAGGGGCGGTTTCGTGCGGCTATTTTTTTTATAAGTAGTATTCCAAGTAAGTACACGACATTATACAATAAATTTCAGTGCCCAGAAATGTACAGAAATATAACAAAATCCCTTTTAAAGTATTAAAATTATTATTTATTCAACAGTCAATTATACCTATGTTATCGACTAAAAAAACAAAAATCTACAAGTTATTTGTCAAAAAATATATATTTAACAGAAAGTACATACCAGGAACAGAATCATCCATGATAAAAACCACCACTAAACCACTTCACTGAACTAAAACAAGAGCTTTGAGAACAATTAAATAAGAGCGTATCGAAAAATCACACGTCAGGCGTAAGCGAGCTGTAACTTCCGACTGATCGCACGAAACGCAGAGTTAAGCTAGAGCTTTACCTGCTTCGCTATTGGATGCAGTAATTCATTAGCTTTTTGACGGTGTACAATACTCAATAGTTATCAGAAAATTTAAATTTCGATTTATGGCCAGGTTTTGAGGCCAAATACCACACTGTGCGATGTTTGCCTCTTCGCACCAATATTGGTCTGCTTTTCACCTCCTGCCATATTTAAATCAATTAGGAGGCTTTGAGAAGGCATGTGACCGGAGTCTCTTCCATAGCCCGGTTCTCATTACCACCAAAATCGAAATGCAATAGTCCACAAACTTTTTTATTTATTTAAGAAAAGGTACATAAACAGATGACAATCCTAACAACATTATATATATATATATATATATATATATATAATAACTCTTTTGACTCCCTGCAAAGGCGTGCTTTCCGTATCATCGGTGATCCCAATATTACGGCCTCAACAGAGACCTTGGAACAGCGGAGAGACTTTGGCTCTCTGTGTGTTCTTTATAGGCTCTTTAACGGAGAGTGCTCTGAGGAACTATTTGCAATGGTGCCTTCGTCACCTTTTTACCATCGCACCACCCGCCACCGCAGTAGAGTTCATCCATATCACCTGGAACCGATCTTGTCTAGTACAGTTCGGTTTCAGCGTTCATTCCTTCCGCGTACATGCAAACTCTGGAATGAGCTCCAGCTGCGATGTTTCCAGAGCGCTACGATATGTCTAACTACAAACGAGGCTTAAATATTTCTCTCCAGGTAGGCAGCGGCTCAACTGTGCCCCTGGCACTGCAGATGTCCATGAGCGATGGTTACCACTTACCATCAGGTGGACCATTTGCTCGTCTGCCACCGTATGGAATAAAAAAAAATAAAAATAAATAAAAAGTATAAAACTCGCAATAGCTACAAACCTGGTATCCAGCCCTGAGTACATCTGAAATACTTCTTTTAAATGAGATAAAGTTAGTATCAAAAATATCAATGTCATTGTTGTTCCTTGCCAACTCATTGTAGGCTCTCGCCATCCTAACTATCGGATTATAGTAGGAAGTGTTATTAGTGTAAATAATCATTTGACCACAAATGATAATAGTTTCTGTGCATCTAACTGGGTGTAGTCTTTAGCTGCATTTTTTATGATGCAGATAGAGATTAGATCCAGTTGGTACACTCCACGCACACTTTCATTAAATTTCCCTTAAATGGCCTCTACGCGTTGGATCTGTATCCCCGCGCACGCCTTATAAAGGACCGTGTCTTATAAAGACGCGTGATTTAAGCTACAATAAAATGAAAATAAATAATTTATAAATTGTAGTCTATATTTTATTCTAATATATCCTACTACTATTATAAAGGCGAAAGTTTGTAAGTATGCATGTATGGATGTTTGTTACTCTTTCACGTAAAAACTATTGAATGGATTTGAATGAAACTTTACAGTAATATAGCTCATACATCAGAGTAACACATAGGCTACAATTTTCGAGTTTCTAATGTGAGCTCGTAAAAAAAACACATTTTTTGCGCTTACATTGCAACGGTCAGCTCTATGTGGCTTGCTCACGTGTTTCCAAAGCGAAGAATCTGCATGTTTATGCTAAAGGAAAAAGATCGTTAAATGTAGTTTATAGGAGCATACTGCAGTAGCTACCTATAGGCCTATGATAGGGCTCTGCAGTGCTTAGTTACCGTATTTCTTACTTATTACTCGACTAGACGGGACGAACCTGAAATCCACGCGAACGAAGTCGCGGGCAAAAGCTAGTAAGCAATATTATTGTAAAGTTTTATTAAAATCCATTCAGTAGTTTTTCTGTGAAAGAGACACATTCATTCATCCATACAAACTTCGCTTTTATCATATTTGTACGATTATAATGTCTCATGTTTAAGTGTGTGTGGTTTGTCTGTCAGAGCATTTGTGCAACGTCAATACGAGATTATGAGTTAAGTTAATATTATTTATGAAATATATATTTCATAATATTTGCAGGTGGACGGTGTTTCTCTGCATGGCGTGACGAACCACAAGGCGGTAGCTTTGTTAAGGGACGCCAAAGGGCCAGTGGTGCGACTGAAAGCGTTAAGGTATTTATCTATGAGACTAATTACCTCTAAATCTACATTTAAAAAACAATTTAAATTATTTCTTTTGGAAAAGCAACGTGTGGGTATACCAAATGGTTACTCGATGGCGGATTTTATTTTCTAATTCTCGACCCTTTTTTTTCTTTTTTTTTTCAACCGTTTGTGGGGCGTGTTGATCTGATGACTGGGGTTCTCTATATTATATTATTAATTTCATTATTATATATATGTATTTATTTGGTACACAGGCATCACTTGTTCACTTGTTTACTCAACAATTCAGCTGTTATTCATGGTTTAATCCACGGTTGATATAGATGTGGTTGATGTAGTATTATAATATTATCTTTTTAATTTACATTTTCATTTAGTTTTCTTCCTGTCCTCATCCTCTGGGCTGTAGCAGAATACCAGTGCTTTGCTCTTGAAGCAGAATCAGTCGCTGAGCTATCGCCTTTTTGTATCTCTGCAGCACGCATATATTGTATCAGTATTTAGTAATAGGTATGTAGTAACATGGACTGAGGTGAGTTGGTTGCTGGTTCTACGTATACGTATTTAACTCGGCAGAAGTTAGCAATCCATCCTTTCCTCGTTCAATTTGTTAGTTATTAAGTTTGATTTATTTTATTTTATGTCTGTTTTTGTGTGTTGTGAAATGATGCAAATAAAGTATTCATTCATTCATTCATTCATTCATTCATTCATTCATTCATTCTATGTACAATTTTTAAAGACATATTTTTTATACGATATTTTTATTACATATGTTTATGCATATTATGTTGAATAAAGATTATTTTGATTTCGACAGTATAACATACAGATACAACCTAAAACCGCCGTTTACGCTTATTTTAATAACTCTGAGCGCGATTTGTTGTAGGCGAGTTGGGTGCTGGTGACAGACCAGACTTGTATAATAGGGTTAAGAAATAATAGATTTCATTTAGGAAAAAAACCGATTTTTCGTTTGTATATATATATATTTTAAATTAAGACTTTTATATCATCATTTGACAAAACAATTTTTCATTATTCTATACTTTTGTTAATGAAAAAACAAAAAGAAATGTTATTTTTTGGCTGAAACTTTCTGCAAACAATTTCATTTCGCTGTGAAATTTATATTATTAGTTAATTTAAAGTACAGTGACAGTTGCTTAAAATGTTCTCAAATTTATTAAAAAATGAAGACGTTTTAACGTGAACGTGAAAATAGGTTTTTAAATGGTCGAAAAAACGTGTTGTAGGCGTCTATAGACTACGGTGATTCCTTACCATCAGGCAGGCCTTAAGTCTATTTTGATAAAAAAATGTATTTTTCCGTGGTGAATGCTATTTAATTCCTCCATATTCTATTCAGACCAAAATTTTTATTTTTATATATACGTAATATCATAGGTACCTCAGAGGGGCGGGGTTTGAACGGCTGCAGAAGGCTTTAGCTGCTCAAGACGGGAGGAAGTCGCCAATAGCACCGCCAAGTCCTTCTGTCACCTCGCTCGCCAAATATAGTTTTAGTGTGGTGAGTAAAGATAACTTTTTTTGAATTCATTTTGGCTTTAGATACAAATACTTACAAGAGGTGGGTGACCTTGTATAAAAAAAAACAACATTTAATTTATGATTTTTTCCTCACGGTATTGTTACAGTCAATCTCCTCGACAACCTTTGTAGTTGAGTGGATAGTACACCGGTTTCAAGGTGGCGTCATCTCTGAGGTCCCGGGTTCGACTCCCGGTGGGGGCAGATGTTTGTGGAAACACATAGGGAATTTTCCGGACAATACGTACCGTGTCGAGCATCACGGCTTTTATTACCCGCCCTTGATCCATTCCTCAAGTGAGAGCCTTTTAAGTTGTTGATCAAGACTCTTCGCTATCAAGCCATTCGTAGACACAACTATCGGAACAATGGTCGTCGAATCAACATCATATTGTATTGGTCTTGTCCTTCTCAGCTTTTACGAGGTTCTCATTACGAGGGATGGTAATATCGACGAGAGAAGACGACTTTGGGAGCGGTCGACCACCACGATATCAGATATATTGCAAGCAATAATCTAATAGAGCAACGCACGGCCATTTTCAAGAACTGGCGCTGGTGTGTACTTATAGTACGGTGCCTCATGCTCCACGAGGCTACTAGCCAAAGAGTGGCTGTGCAAATACTCGAAGCTAGCTAACTTATTATTCATTTAAACAAATCAATGCAATAAACAGACATACGTTATTATGGAAAGAAACCTACAACCAATAACACCGAAGTTTTTTTGCCGTCATTGGTAACCGAATCCTTATTGTGGTTGGCTCAACCATTACATCTCGAAGACATTTAATATATACAGGGTGGAAATTTGTAATGCCACCTGGAGGGGAAGTACTCTTAATACTGTAGATAGAAAGTTTTACTTAAAGGAAACATTCCTTTATTTTTGAAAAGAAATAAAAATGCACTCAAAGATTTTTGAAAATTCACTTGCCCCACTCGGTAATCGAACCGACTAAAATCTGCAAAAGTTTCACCCTGTATTTTTATTGCACCGATCGGTAGGGTCAATTATAAGGATCAAATCTCTCTAACAAACTTCATAAATTAAATGAAAGGAAAACATTAATTAAGTATGTACAAAAAATGATACACTAACTAATTAATTGTTCGAAATGTGCCCCATTTTCTTGAATACACAAATTTATTCTTCGTACGATTTCATTGCTGGTAGCCTTTAAAAGTGTGTTGTGGTGAATATTATTGATAGTATTTTGTACTTCCACTCTCAATTCGTTGACATTAGCATACGATTTAATGTAAATTTGATCTTTTACATAGCCCCACAAAAAAATCTAAAGGGGTGAGATCTGGTGATCTTGCAGGCCATCTGATTGTGCCGTTTGTACCAATCCATGTATTATCTATTAAGAGTAATTCCCCTCCAGGTGGCATTACAAATTTCCATCCTGTATAAAAATCGCACCAATAAATTAAAAT
Source organism: Scirpophaga incertulas (assembly GCA_036419045.1). NCBI lineage: Eukaryota > Metazoa > Arthropoda > Insecta > Lepidoptera > Crambidae > Scirpophaga > Scirpophaga incertulas. The sequence goes on along the minus strand of CM071631.1, from coordinate 39,353,132 downwards.
TATATCAAATTTGCAGTTTGTTGATTGTTGCTGCAAACAAACCTAAAAATCAATCCTCTTTGGTGTAGTGTGTTTTATTTTTTTTTAAATATAATGTTTGTCTGGTTTTCAGCGGACTCGTTGGTCCGCACTCTTATTTTTTTGTGTTAGTATTTTTTTATGCCCTTATTTATTGTTTGTGTTTATCAAGAAAGCTACAAATATTTCAAAGCTGCCAATGAACAGTGAATAAGGTCTTCTTTGTCTTAACATAGTAAAACGTAAACATGACTGTTGAATTATCAATCGGGTTGTATAGTGCTCGGTAGCCGAATCGATCTAATCGAAGCCAATATTTAGTCTTGTTTTTTCATGACATTTCATATTACTTATTTTTAACTAAACTCATCAGTATGATGAGTCTACAGTAATAGAAGCTGAAGCGGAAGCGGAGGCGGCGGCGGAGGCGCATCCTGTGTCTCCAGCGTCTGAAGAAGAGATAGTAATTGGCATAGATGATGGAGCTGCTTTGAAGGAGAAATGGCACGCGTTGTTAGACAATGAACCGAACTGGCCGGGACACCAGACACCTTACGAACTTGTTGTAAGTATTACAATATACTATCTTTAAAAAGCTAGTTCACCGTTTCTGAAGTTCTCCAAAGTCAATAATCCACTGAACCCACTGCTATCTGGCTTCTGCTTGGGTCTTGCAATTGTCTTAATTAAAATTACGCGCGAAGAGTTAGAAAAATTGACAATTTATTCTGTTAACAATTTAGACTTTAGAAATGCTTTTTATCCAGTAGACTTTGAAGCTCTAATTAATCTAAGTGTTAATTTTGCGTTCCCGTGGGAGGTAGTAGCCTCCCCCGAGGAGGGCTCCCCTCTAGGCAGGGGAGCGGAGGCTGGGGATCCCGGAAGTGGCTTGATGTTCCCGGGGGTTCCCTACATGCCTGAGCAAGGCCATCCCCGAGGTTTTTAGTGGGTAGGCCTCCCCCTTCTGGGGAGGAGAGCCCCACATAACCGCCGGCTCGCCACAGCCGGGGTATGCAATTTAATGCATTTTCGTCAGGGGAACAAAAAAAAAAGTGTTAGTTTTGCGTACCTCCTATCGTAAAATACTGAGTCTTTAGTTAACTATTAGAGCACCAGTAACACATCTAGGGATCTTTCTGTGAGTGATGCAGTACCAATGATGATGTTCTGCAGTGTGGCGTATTATCACCACTTCTTATTTTTCTATTTATAAACTCCCATCACAAAGTGGGAGTTTCTCACTTTTAAACTAATGACTTGGTGATCTAAAAGCAGGCAGACAACTCTATTACATTTGAAGCTGCTTTAGCTACTTTCGGAAATTGCTTTGTATGGTCATGTCATTAATCCCCAACCTTAACACAGTCAATAAGTACACACACAGTCCACAGTCATCAGCGTCTCTTTATAGCATCACCTATTTGAAAGAAACTGCTGCTGTATAGCACGCAGTAAGTTCAACAGATTTGGTATCGTTCAGTTGCGTTTTTTTACTTCTCGATAATGCTGATTTTGCTAGGGTAGATGTGAGGAAATGACCCCGCCGATCATGGGTCCGTAACCTCACTCTGGAACAGGATGTTGAATCCCGCCAACAAAAGCGAATAGTGGTTCAAAGACTTACTGGTAGCAGCAGGTCGTTCCATTCCGTGTGGATGAGGTGCTTTAGTGGCTCCTGAAGGCTGGTTTGGTTGATGGCGAATGAGCAACCATGCGGTCACACGCGCCGGGTACCCGGATGAATAGCTGGTAGTAATCTAGCGAAATCCATATATCCACAGCACTATACACACACTGTGATTAGTTTTATTGATATCTTATGTACTTTTATATATATTTAGTACGTATTTGGAGGCAGTTCAACTTAGCGTGCCGCGCGCGATCCGAGCCGATATCAAACTCTGGTGGTCAATCAAATCGACCGTATACCAGTATACCGATAGCGAGTTAACTTTAAACCACACGCGCTGGCGGGAATTCCGAATTCGTATCAATAAGTGAACAGTAGATCTAATTGAAAAGCTTCTTTATATATTGAAGCGTTTGCACAATACAGCCATCTTCTTGTATCTTGTTGTATCTTCTTATTTAAACATGTTGTTTCATCCATTGTATCCATCTTGAATCGTTTCTTGATACTGTTTTACGAACTCTTTGAACGTTCTTAATTCAATTTTATTTCATAATATCATTTTGATCATTATCTTTCACACTGATTTCCTTCTTTTGAGGTTCGTTAAACGGCACTCCCTAAAAGAAAAACTATTGTCGCGTACAAAATAAACATTTTAAGTACTTAAAATGCCAAAAACTCTAATTCCCATAAAATAAAAGTGAATAACAAAGAAACAGAAGAATGTTCAAGAAACGATCTTGTTGCTAAAAAGTAGTCTCTTCTAGGTAACCTCGGGAAAGTGATTTACAAAAAGCCAAACAAAGCCATTAAATGTTGGTGTGACAGGGAACGGGATAGAATGGTAATAACACAACCAAAGATTTCAAGAATAAGATGAAAATTCAGATAATATTTATAAAGACGGATAATATTTACGACTAGCTGTGCCCGCGACTTCCTCCCCGTGGAATGTAATAAAAAAAGTAGCCTTAGTTACTTCTTATTACATAAGCCAGTGAAAGTCCCGTCCAAATCGGTCCAGCCGTCCCAGAGATTAGCCGGAACAAACAGACAGACAAAAATTTTTAAAAATTTGTACTTTGGTATGTGTACCGTATATACATTCATATGCATATAGTAGAAAGTGGATATTTTAATATTACAAACAGAGACTCTAATTTTATTTATTTGTATGTATAGAAAACATTATTGTTTCAATATATAAATGCGAAAGTATTTCTGTCTGTTCATCTGTTACGTTTTCATGTCGAAATTATTGAACCGAATTTAATGTAATGTGGTATGGAATAATTTAAGACTGGGGAAAAAATAGTAATAACCACAGGATAAAAAAAATAATTTGATAGGAATCTGGTAGGTACAATAAGAGAAGATAGCTAGTTTATTGTAAACACAGCAGGAGAGTCATTTAACACTCTTTATGGCAGGTGGGCACGATAATAAAAGAGAAAGACGTCGGCATCGGCATCTCTCTAGAAGGCACAGTTCGGGTGGTGAACGGAAGAGAAGTGCAAGCGAGGCACTACATCCGAGCTCTCGCTCCTCACGGGCCCGCCGCCAGGTCGGGGCTCAAAGCTGGAGACGAATTGTTGGAGGTTGGTACGACGCGTCACACTTAATATAGTCATCTTGAGATAGCTTTTTAGTCGCTAGTAATAGCGATTCTTTTCGTACTGCAAAGGTAAAACTTTACATGTATAAAACTCACATATTTTGTAATAAAGTTGTTATAAAAGATAATGAGAAAATTTAGAATATAAGAAGAGATTATTTAGAGACGAAATAGTAGATTGTTAACCGAGGGTGGAAAGAATCAATTCCCGAGGTATTTAGACTTAGGCTATAGTCCGAGAAGGAATTGATTCTTTTACCCGTGTTAAACACTCTACTTTTCACTTCGAATATATGAGGAAAATAAAACATTGGTTGTTTATTTAATCTATTTATTGATAATATATGATAATATCAGTAGACCATCAGTAGGCAGAACACAATTTGCCTCGTCTTTAATTGAATCTGGTGTCAATATTTCGGAATCGCTTGAACTCCTTCTATAATCCTGTAACAAGGATGTGCAGACTTTTAAACGACCTTCACAAGGAAATCGACATCTTCGGATCTTCGCTCTCCGGGTTTAAGACGACCGTGTATGGTCTCGTCAAATAGTTTTAAGTTTTACTTACAAGTTTAATAGTTTCTTTTATTGTTATTTTTACACTTAATTATTATGGTTTCTTATTGTCTCCTTTCTTCAAGAAATAATTTCTTTCATACAACTATTAGTGTTAGTTGATGTGATTGTTTAAACGTTTTAAACCCTCATGTGCACATATGTTTTGGGTTATAGTCTTGCACAGAGAGTTCCTTCTAATTATTATAATAATATGATTGTAACCTATATATATTTTGTATATATTTGTTTTTATAATAATATGATTGTAACCTGTTTTATGTGCCAAATAAAAAAAAAATATGTTAAGTTATTATATACTTATGTTATGCAGGTAGGTCAGTACAGAGATAATATTCTGGCTAACTATAATGTAAACGAATTTGCTAAAAAGACATAAAATTAATCGTTAAAACACTGAAATGAAAATGGAAGTGTTAGGATGAAATACTGTAGGAGCTAGCAACGTACATTTTTGCTTACGCTGCGACCTTTTTTTTTTTTTTTTTTTTGTTCCCCTGAGGAAAATGCATTAAATTGCATACCCCGGCTGTGGCGAGCCGGGGTTATGTGGGGCTCTCCTCCCCAGAAGGGGGAGGCCTACCCACTAAAAACCTCAGGGATGGCCTTCCTCAGGCATGTAGGGAGCCCCCGGGCACACAAAGGCCACTTCCGGGAACCCCCAGCCTCCGCTCCCCTCTCTAGAGGGGAGCCCTCCTCGGGGGAAGCTACCACCTCCCCCGGTCCCCTCCACCGACGACGCCCCCCGGCCACGGAAGGGGCGTGGTCCATCCCGGGTCGCCGTAGCGGTCGCGACTTCCTCGCGCCCGCCGGCGACCCGCGGCGGCGCCGCAGCTGTGCTACCGAGCCCGGCGCCGCCTCCTTCGAGCGGGATCGGCCATCTCACGACCCCGCTCGGCGGCCTCCTTCTGGAGCATTACTGCTTCACAGAAGGAGGCCACAGCCCTCCAACCTCCCTCGTCCGCCAGCATTGCCGCAATCAATGCCGGCGGAGACAGATCTCGCCCGATCTCTACGACCAAGACTCGGCGCTCGGAGGCCCACGCGGGGCACTCCGCCAGCGTGTGCTGGGCCGAGGCGAGGTCGGATGCGCAGTGGTGACAATGTGTCGATCCCTCCCGTCCTATTCGACACAGATACTCACCGAAGCAGCCGTGCCCGGTGAGTATCTGAGTCAATCGGTAGGTGACCTCCTCCTTCCCGTTGAGCCAAGCTTCGAGGTGCGGGAGTACGGCACCGACGTACGGCCCGCTGGCGCGCGCAGATCCGTAATTCGAGCTGCGCACGCCAGGCCGCCACAATCCGTCGGTGCCACTCCCGCTTAGGCACTTCGTGCGCGGGTTCCAGGGCGCTCCCCCCATCGCCCCCCCGGTCGACACGCCGCGACGCATACGTCACCGCGTACATGTCGGCCAGGATGTCGAATGGGGGGGAGCGTCCCAGAACTGTCGCCGCCTCGTACGAGATTGTACGGTAGCCTCGTACGATCCATATGGCCATTATCCGCTGCAGGCTCCGTAGCAGAGCTCTGCAGCGGGGGGACCTCGCGCAGTCTTGCGACCACACGGGAGCCCCATACATGGCCACGGATCGCACGACGCCCTCGTACAGGCGGCGGACTCCATCCCTCGGTCCCCCGAGATTGGGCAGCAGGCGATGCAATGCGCCCGCCACCCTTTTGGCTCGGGGGACCAACCGCACGAAATGCTCCTCGAAGCTCCGCTTACGCTGCGACCTACTTCAAGGCGCACGGTTTTACAAGTTAACTTTATAATTTTAATTAATATTATTAACTAGTAAGTCAACAACTGTCTTACTGCACACTACTCAAGAAAGAATTGCCTATTGAATATTACTGTGTACTTTCACATCAATATAATCTTACTTAAACTTCGGCAATCTTTCTCTTCAACGTGCTCATCCCTTGTACTGTGTCCGTGGTCTACTAAGCGGACCATACAAATACATTTCGATACTAATGTGGAAATTATGTATTTCCTCCACGAGTTCCGGTAGAAATGACGTCGTAAGCTTAACGAACGTATTTATAACATTAGGGATAATGTTTCTTGTGATTTATTTATTTACATTTGATAAGCTTTGGTATCGTAGAATGTTACGATGGATGTGTGGTGTGACAAGGATGGATAAGATAAGAAATGAGTACATAAGAGGAAGCCTGAAAGTAGCGCCAGTGGTAGAAAAAGTGAGAGGAAGTAGATTAGCATGGTTTGGACATGTGATGCGGAGGGATGAAAGTCATGACACAAAGCGAATGTTGAATATGAAAGTGGAGGGATACACGGGCAGAGGAAGGCCGAATAAAAGATGGATCGATTGCGTGGAGAATGATATAAGAATGAAAGGAGTAAGCATGGAAATGACGGCTGATAGAGAGGAATGGAAGAAAAAGATCTACTGCGCCGACCCCAGATAATGGGGAATGGGCAAGAGGATGATGAAGCTTTGGTATCGTAGTATGCAAGAGGAGTACAAAAAGCAGCAGTGTCAAAAGAATGCTTTTCACACTAATTACACAAGGGAAATTCAAAAAGTTGAGCAAATATACTAAGCATATATTGAACGTAAGGTGAACGGGTGGCGCGTGCTGGGCGCGCACCACGTGGAGGTGGTAGCGCGGCTGCGCGCGGTGCCGTCGCCCGTGGTGCTGCTGTGCGCGCGCAAGCGCGACGCGCCCGCGCCCGCCACCGCCGCCGCCTCGGCCTCCGCCTCCGCTGCCGCCTGCGCCACCGCGCTCTCGCCCGGTGACGCGCTCAAGTCCAGGGTCAGCTTTTCTGTTGACTATTTAGCTGTGCTCCAGCAAGCGACTTTGTTTTATACTATGTATTTATATCCGGCTCGAAGGACCAATGTTTGGGGGTTGATGTCAATTAAATCTAAATGTCAACTTAAACTAATGTCAAATGTCAATGAGTGCCAAAAGGAATAAATTAAAATGCAAGGCGAGAGTTGTTGTCACGATTTCTAATTGAACACTAAATAAAAACTATGTACAATTTAACCATTACGGCAACAGATCGCAGTTCATTGCACTGATATTTGTAGGTCGCTATCAAAGTGCACAATTGACGCGCCTAATTGACAAAAATATAAAATCTTATAATTGCAATTTGCACTGTACTTTGTACACTATGTATAAGTATATATGTGATTAAGTACTGTCAATATCATAGTATTATATACAACAGGGATCTTTTTTAACTTCCATACTACGTACCACTAAAACAGTTGTATTGATTTGATCACCCTTCACTTTTAAAATTATCACTCAAGTAGAGACCAGAGGCCCTACCATGACCGCTTAGAATAATGTTGAAACAAAACTGAAACAGAGACACCGCACACAACCTATAGCGCCATCTCGTTTGCACTGCAGTTGTTAATTAACTATTTTTACATAAAATGCAAAGATAAAATTATGTACAGAAACTCTAAAATTACGGGATTTACTTAATCTGCGTCCTCGGTTATTGCAGAACCAAATTCTAGGCGGCAGTCTGCAAGACCTCCTGGCGCCCGTGCAGAGACTGATCAAAGCCAAGTCCGAGAGCTCCGTGGCGTCGCTGTGCAGCGCCAGCACTGTCATGTCTACAGGCCACGACCATGATGGTAAATTGACTAAAACATCAGTACGAATCTGCCTGAAAAAATCGTCATCACAATCTGCGAACCGCTAACATCCAGCGCTTTCCTAAGTGAATGCTTAACAAAGTGTGTTCACCTTGTGCATGGACTACCCTGTGTATCCTGTGGGGCGGGACGCTGTGTATCCTAGCATGTACTTGCCCCTTGTGGATCTTTCCGACCTGACGACAGATACTCTTGTGAGCATTATGCCCTTTTCACTGTCACTAAGAAACGTCAAGGTCACAGCAATCGAAATATAGACAATTATAAAATCTATTGCAAACGCGCTGTTCCCGTAGAGTGCGATAGGGACAACAGCGATTTGGCAGAAAATACCCACGATTAGAACCCAGAATCAGCGTTTAGTAGTCTACTGTTTATACATACATACAAAAAAGCGTTAGAAATCTATTCCGTAGCGCAGTAGTGTATGAAATTATCCAAAATATGCATGACGCGAATTATCCGGAGACCAACTAAGTCTAAGTTTTGTCAGAGCCAATTTCTTAGAAATAGTAAGCTAATTGTCAAATAATATCACCTACTTTAGATTGTATATTCCTACTCCTCAAGTTATATTGATTACTATTCCTGGATCAGCCTTAACCAAGGAAGCTTGAACCTTAATATTTTCCAGAGTTCTGTTCAGATGACCTGGAAAGAAATCGATCGCGATCCCTGGAACCTTTAAGTGGGCTAGCCATGTGGAGTGACAAGGTGGAGTACATCCAGTTACTGAAGGAAGACAGAGGGCTGGGCTTCTCAATATTGGATTATTTGGTGGGTTTATATTCGCTTTTTTGTTTGAAAATGTGACTACAAGTCACAACCGAGTCAAATTTTTGTCCGTGTTTTGCTTATATTTATACAATTAAATTGAATTTCAAAATAGTTCGTTTAAGTGAAAATGAAAGTACTTGTAATCGATGGGCGTGCACGAAAGTTGTCACGTAGTTTCCTGATAGTTGTTTGGAGTAGGAGTTCCACGGGACAAAAAGAAAGAAAATAGAAAAACTAAATTGGAGAGAAATGAAATGACCTTTTTAGTTTTATGGTTATTTATTATCCTTAATTTAACTACCCTTATGGATAATATCTAATTACACAATTCCTAGCAAAGCGGTAATTATAGGTTCTTTAAATTGGTTGTTTTTGGCATGGGCGAATCACCTAAATGAAGAAAAAAAAAAGGTATTAGGATTCCCTAAGGAAATACCACAGTTACAGTACCTATTTTTAAAGTAAAAGGGTCTGCGCGACCAACCTCGCAGTCCGGATCAATGCAGGTACCTCCTGAGACCACACAGAAACAGCAATCGCCTCAGGGACCACTCCTTCTTGTACGAGTATGTTCAGACTGAACTGCTCATCTTTCTTTTACTTCTTAAATTGTTAAATTCTTAATTTTCTTGAATTCGTTAAATTTCTTAAAATTGTTAAAATGTTAAATTCTTAAATTTCCTTGCTGAAAACAAAAAACATTGTCAGCTAAAAGTGGTACATAGGTACACCATGTGCAAAATGCCGCGTGGCTCGGCTCGAGGCACTCACCAGCAAAACCAGGATATTCCCGTATTCTGAGACTCCTCGGCGTCTTCTCCCACCTCGCAATCCACCTCAGTTGACTCCGACTGACATCAGCAAGCCAGACTGATAAAAATATGCAAGTACCAAATCAGTAACAAGTTCATTTGCAGAACCACGGAGAGATCACATTGAAAATTTGAAGTCCTCTCACTACGGAGGTTGGAGGCCAAAAAACTGTTCGAAAAAATCAAATATTCAAATCCCCTCGGACCGGAGGACGACCACCTCAACAAAGATTACTCCCCACAATTTCATTAATGCCTCTCGTCACCTACCTGCGATATTTTCGTTAAATAAAATTCTCCTCAACCAAAATGTTATTGATTATTTCTTTAATCACAGATGACAAAAATCTACATATTTTTCAGAGTCTGCCACCCTCAAACAATCATCCCTTTGTTTGAGGGTGGCAGATAGGGTTGAAACAACCCGTTTCTAAATGTCAATAATTAGACGGTCTGTAAGAAAATCACACCTTATCAAAATTGCTTGACTAAAGTGGCAACATTCTTAAAATCTGAACAACCAGACATTCGCCATCTCCCTCGCTCTCAGGGCGAAATAATAGAGGAAAAAAAAGAAGGCTTGTTTAGTGATTAGAGCGAAAATTTGAAATTGATTTGGGAGAGGATACAATCGCTACGTTACAAAGTATTAATGAAAGTCGAAGAAGCTAGGGAATTATGTTTGGATCGTAGCCAGTGGAAAAGCTGACACTCACGTCAATGGCGCTGTCGACGCTGGTCTAAGAATCTGGTGATTTGATGTGATGTCAGGGTTCGAACCTACATAACATAGTGAGGCAATCAGCATACACCTTTGACGAAATTTACAGATGTATGTAGTCGACCAATCCGGACTGGGTTGCGTGGTTGACTAAAGCTTAGTGGTCCTAACATATTTATGGCAGGCTCGTGCCCCTTAGTGGGGTCTTATATGGGCTGAGAAGGTGAGACTCGTGAGTTATGTATGTATGTAGGAAGAGTGAGAGATGTGCGGGAGATGTGTATATGGTATAGCGGCTGAGGTGTGCGGTGGTTGGTTGCGGCAGGACCCGTCGGAGCCGGGCGCGTCGGTGATCGTGGTGCGCGCCGTGGTGGCGGGCGGCGCCGCCGCGGCGGACGGCCGCCTGGCGCCCGGCGACCGCCTGCTCTCCGTCAACGGCGCCGACGTGGCGCGCCGCCCGCTGGCCGCCGCCGTCGCCGCCGTCAGGGCCGCGCCCAACGGTCAGTCACTGCCTGCCGCCCGCGGCCACGCAGCCGCGGACACAGCTAGGATCGAGACGCGCCGCCCGCTGGCCGCCGCCGTCAGGGCCGCGCCCAACGGTCAGTCACTGCCTGCCGCCCGCGGCCACGCAGCCGCGGACACAGCTAGGATCGTGGCGCGCTGCCCGCTGGCCGCCGCCGTCAGGGCCGCGCCCAACGGTCAGTCACTGCCTGCCGCCCGCGGCCACGCAGCCGCGGACACAGCTAGGATCGAGACGCGCCGCCCGCTGGCCGCCGCCGTCAGGGCCGCGCCCAACGGTTAGTCACTGCCTGCCGCCCGCGGCCACGCAGCCGCGGACACAGCTAGGATCGTGGCGCGCTGCCCGCTGGCCGCCGCCGTCAGGGCCGCGCCCAACGGTCAGTCACTGCCTGCCGCCCGCGGCCACGCAGCCGCGGACACAGCTAGGATCGTGGCGCGCTGCCCGCTGGCCGCCGCCGTCAGGGCCGCGCCCAACGGTCAGTCACTGCCTGCCGCCGCGGCCACGCAGCCGCGGACACAGCTAGGATCGTGGCGCGCTGCCCGCTGGCCGCCGCCGTCAGGGCGCGCGCCCAACGGTCAGTCACTGCCTGCCGCCCGCGGCCACGCAGCCGCGGACACAGCTAGGATCGTGGCGCGCTGCCCGCTGGCCGCCGCCGCCAGGGCGCGCCCAACGGTCAGTCACTGCCTGCCGCCCGCGGCCACGCAGCCGCGGACACAGCTAGGATCGTGGCGCGCTGCCCGCTGGCCGCCGCCGTCAGGGCCGCGCCCAACGGTCAGTCACTGCCTGCCGCCCGCAGCCACGCAGCCGCGGACACAGCTAGGATCGTGGCGCGCTGCCCGCTGGCCGCCGCCGTCAGGGCCGCGCCCAACGGTCAGTCACTGCCTGCCGCCCGCGGCACGCAGCCGCGGACACAGCTAGGATCGTGGCGCGCTGCCCGCTGGCCGCCGCCGTCAGGGCGCGCCCAACGGTCAGTCACTGCCTGCCGCCCGCGGCCACGCAGCCGCGGACACAGCTAGGATCGTGGCGCGCTGCCCGCTGGCCGCCGCCGTCAGGGCCGCGCCCAACGGTCAGTCACTGCCTGCCGCCCGCAGCCACGCAGCCGCGGACACAGCTAGGATCGTGGCGCGCTGCCCGCTGGCCGCCGCCGTCAGGGCCGCGCCCAACGGTCAGTCACTGCCTGCCGCCCGCGGCCACGCAGCCGCGGACACAGCTAGGATCGTGGCGCGCTGCCCGCTGGCCGCCGCCGTCAGGGCCGCGCCAACGGTCAGTCACTGCCTGCCGCCCGCGGCCACGCAGCCGCGGACACAGCTAGGATCGTGGCGCGCTGCCCGCTGGCCGCCGCCGTCAGGGCCGCGCCCAACGGTCAGTCACTGCCTGCCGCCCGCGGCCACGCAGCCGCGGACACAGCTAGGATCGTGGCGCGCCGCCGCTGGCCGCCGCCGTCAGGGCCGCGCCCAACGGTCAGTCACTGCCTGCCGCCCGCGGCCACGCAGCCGCGGACACAGCTAGGATCGTGGCGCGCCGCCCGCTGGCCGCCGCCGTCAGGGCCGCGCCCAACGGTCAGTCACTGCCTGCCGCCCGCGGCCACGCAGCCGCGGACACAGCTAGGATCGTGGCGCGCCGCCCACTGGCCGCCACTGTCGCAAAACAAGGATACCAACAGTGAAACATTACACTCTTGACTACCATCATGACGACTCAAATAATGTACTCAGCTCTCCACCAATACACGCTGTGTTTGTCGTAAAACGATAATTAACTATAATACGAATAATTGTGTTAGTAAATGAAGCAGCCGTGGCATTGGCATCGCACGGCCGGCTTTCAAGATCAGCGCACATATTTACTCAGTTTATTTTGTTTATTTTGATATCTATAAACGTGGTTCCTCCGCCGTTTGAATAAACATCTACGAACGATGTAATCGCTTAAACAATGTCTGCGTCAAAGATTTTTAAATATAGATGAGACTATAGTATATTGCCTTTGATTTATTCGAATATAAAATATAAAATATTTTCACGCAGGGTACCATCAGACATAAATTGGCGGTAATTATATATAAATACTGTTTTGTATGAAATACAAAACAAATAATATTTCTCTATTGTAGCAGGTGTTATTTTGCGGAAGTCCATTGTATTACAAAAATAATATTTCGTTTATTCAACCCCTTTTTTTTACGGAGGGAAATGCGCCTTATGCAGCATGATGCCACGCTGGCAAGGCGCGGCCGTGTGTGCTTGCCGGTCTGAGTGGACCAGCCATTTTTTTCCCCCTCATGAAAATGCATTAAATTGCATACCCCGGCTGTGGCGAGCCGGCGGTAATGTGGGGCTCTCCTCCGCAGAAGGGGGAGGCCTACCCACTAAAAACCTCGGGATGGTCTTCCTCAGGCATGTAAGGAGCCCCCGGGAACGCCAAGCGACATCCGGAAACTCCCAGCCTCCGCTTCCACGCCAATACAGGGGAGCCTTCCTCGGCGGAGGCTACAATACCTCCCCCGATCTTGGCCACCGACGACGCTCCCCGGCCACGAAAGGGGCGTGGTCCCTCCTGGATCGCCGTATCCGCGGGTGACCCACCAAAACCCCCCGGTTTCCTCCAAGCCCATATCGGGGCGCGTGGCGGGGTGCGCTTTCGCGATTCTACTGCCCATTCACATCCACATTCCACCCTAACGTTTTCTCTATTTATTTATTAACTAAGAGAGCAAACTTTACGAAATTTTGCTCTTTTAATAGCCCATGTGGAAATGAGTCAATGCGTTTTTTGATAGTATGACTGTTTCAAATCAACCCCCGCATAGATTAATAAAGCAGTATTAGTGCCAAATGGCATATTAATATATTATGCAATGCATTTTAGAAGTTTTCATTACAATGAACAACAAACAACCGATAAGCGGGCTGTGCAAGATAAGCGACAAACAAATTTATAGTTACGAGTGAAAAAAAATATACTCAAAGGTAATAGACGGTGAAGATATACGGTATTTTTATCAATTTCATCGCCATAAAACGCGCTTATAATGTTCGGGAAGGTTATAGAATAAATATTTGAAGCTGATATTAAAAAGTTTGTCCTCAGTACGGCGTAACGTATCTGTTGATTAAACATCTTTGGCCTTCGCAATATAAATGGCTTAAAATAACTCTCTAGTGTAAAATTATGTCATACAACTTGTTGTATTTGAACGGTTCTCTTTGTAAGTTGTACGTGAGACGTGTGCAGTGTATTTGTGAAATGTATTACATTAGAAAAACGTGTTCGAATTGTTAAAAGTGAACTTTTGCCTTTTATTGCTTATCAGGTGAGGTAGGCCCGCGACGTCTGCGCAGGATTAGTATTTCCAGTAACATATCTTTATAAATCGTAGCCTTTTTTTTGTTCCCCTGAGGGAAATGCATTAAATTGCATACCCCGGCTGTGGCGAGCCGGCGGTTGTGTGGGGAGGTCTACCCACTAAAAACCTCAGCGATGGCCTTCCTTAGGCATGTAGGGAGTCCCCGGGAACGCGAAGCGACTTCCGGGAACCCCCAGCCTCCGCTCCCCTGCCTACAGGAGAGCCCTCCTCGTGGGAGGCTACACTACCTCCCCTGATCTCCTCCACCGACGACGCCCCCCGGCCACGGAAAGGGCGTGGTCTCTCCCGGGTCGCCGTATCCGCCGGCGACCCACGGAGGCTAATCGCCCTAACATAGGAGAGACTTGAACCTCTCGGTGGGATGTATATGAGCTGTGATAAGAGTTGGCTTACACTGTAATCTTTCAATACATATTTTGATTGATGATGATTGAGATGATTGAAAAATTTACCGTGAATATTTGTTAGTTTGATAAGAAATATTTTTAGGAAACACAATAATCCGATACGAAAGCTAACACCAAGCTAAACTACGATTTTTAATTCGAGTCAGTAAAATGACAAGTGCAACTGTCACTGATACAAAAAAGGGTGACCCACTACAACCCACTACAATAGTGATGTTCGGCAATCAATAGATTTAGACATTTAGTCATGCTTTATTTTATTAGGTATCAAAGCGTTTTTTTATTGTAAATATGTAATACATACCATATTAAATAATATGATTTGTGACACATGACACTGGAAATGTCATTTTACTGACTCGAATTAAAAATCGAACTTTAATTAAGTATAACCAAGCAAAGGAAACGAAAACCTTACATGCAAATCTGCTTAACCTGAAATGCATCACAAATACCTTTGTTCACAAAGCCATGTGATAAAAGCATAGATTTAGCTTTTCGAACGTTTATCGTAGAATATGGAAGAAGTGTGATGTACAAGCTATATTAATGTAAAGTTTCATTACGATCTATTTAGTTGTTTTTCCGCGGGCGAGTAACAAACATCCACACATACAAACTGTCGCGTTTGTAACATTAGCATCAGGGATAAACCGTTCGTTTTGGAATCTATTTTGACGGTACGTTCGGTACGGTAGGAATATTTTTGAGAAGTAACATTTTTCAACATAAAGTTGCATTAGACGTGATTTAGCCGTTTTATCCGATATTCCCACAAAATAGTATATTTTATTAAATATACAGGGTTACCTGGTAAGTCATGCAAACCCCGTTAGGGGGTCGTGGTTCCCACCATTTCTGACAGATTTCCCCTTGGAACCCCGCCCCCCAACTTAACCCTTTTCAAGTTATATCAAAGATTATTCCAAGAAATCTAATAGCAGCCTACCTTGTTATACCTTGTTGAATAGCTAATGAAACGTAGATATTTTTAAAGGTGTCTGCAGCCTACGTGTCATAGATTTTTGTTTTACTATTGCTGGTTGAAGTTTGATTTGTACTGATTTTTGTTTGATGCTATAACTATCAATCTTCTATCTACAACCTATTTAGTTGAGGTAACTCTATTTTTATTTTGCATTATGATGAACAAACTAATCTGCTACACAAAAATAGTATAAAACTAAATATTTGAATTATAATAAACAAAAAAAATGGGCCAATAGACAAAAATCGGTCATTTTTTCAAAAAAGTCTTTAAAGCCTTATAACTTGAAAAGGGTTAAGTTGGGGGCTGGGTTCCAAGGGGAAATCTGTCAGAAATGGTGGGAACCACGACCCCCTAACGGGGTTCGCACGACTTACCAGGTAACCCTGTATATTATAGTAAAAATGCAAAATTCTTTTCGAATCTTAAATTATCGAATCGATCTTATTAACAGTCGATAAGATACCCCGGACAGGTGTACAAGTACTACCCTCTACTGACTGATGAAAAAATATCTGTTGGTTCTGTAAAAAGTGTAGTGTCGTTATGCGATAATAAAAAAAAACAATTTTTCGTATTATTTCAAGCATAGGTAGATTGATTTCTTTGTGGCCGTAATGCCTAAGGAATCAAAATTGATCAAATTTGTATGGGTAAAAATTTCCAAACTCGCGTCAGGGTCACGTGATGCTGATCGAAAAAGCGTAAGATCGAGGGGAAGGGAGAGGAACTAGTATCTCCCACTCTTTCTACCGTGCCTGAGGGTGCTGCTCCGTTTAGGCGGCGCTAGCGCGAATGTCTGTCATATTTGTGTACGATAGCGCCATAAATAAACATTGTATTCTACCTCATAAATGATAGTACTTTTGCACTTATAATTAAACACAACGTTAATATTGAAGTTTTCACTTCTGCCGGCACTCCCGGAGTGCTACCGGTGTTTTTTTTTCTAAATATATATGTAAAATAAGTATTGTGATTTTTAGCTATTTTTCCCTTCAAAACATGGCAAAGGGTCTACGACACAAAAAAAAATTAGGAACCTCTGATTTAGACCCTCAAGCAAACAGTAATATTAAAAAAATCACTTTCGTAAATCAGGCTACTAATTTATTTATTTATTTATTTCCGCTGTGACACATTTTAAGGAAAAGGATATCTACTCAGCATGATGTCAGGGCGTCGCATAGACCCCCTGACGCTGGTCTTCCGTAGATATCCCTCCAGAGGAACTGCTATGGCACAGCAATTACTAAGTCTACTTACTTATATTAAACATAAAACTAAATACTATATATAAAACTACATTATACAAAAAAAAAGACAAACTATGGTGCTAACAATTTATCATAATAGGTAATTAAATTTTATTGATTTATATAAAACTGACACAAAGCTTTTACATATACACACACAGGCAGACACATAAATATGAACAAACACACACACAGTACAAATATTTGACAGTTGACCACATGACGACTAAGGGTTAATAAGATCGGTTTTTTAAAGTGGTCCGATTTAACTCTAAATGTGCGCTTATACTTTTAATGCTAAAAGCTAAGCTAACTATTATGTGTGTAAATGAGATCCACTCATTCATAGACTTGTTGTACTCATGGACATGACAACATTATCGTTTAAATAGGAAAAAGTTAGATGAATTGAGAGTCGGACCTTATAAAATATTGGAAAAGCTTTCAAATACTATTTATAAAATAGATACAGGACATAGAAAATGTGAATCAAATTTATTTCATATTACGAAACTTGTTCCCCTAAAACCTTACTAGGTATTTATTATTCATTTTTATGGGAGGGGGGAGATGTAAATGAGATCCACTCATTCATAGACTTGTTGTACTCATGGATTTAATTGTCAATATTTTCTGTTGAAAGACAACCAATGTCAAGTATTAATTTTATTGTCAGAATTTTTATTTAGTAATTTAATACTGAAATAATAGCTTTAATTGTTGTTTTTCTATTTCTAGGTAAGTTGCATTTAGATTACTTGAGATCTCTATGTTATGTGTTATTCTTTATTGGTTGCATTAGATATTAAATTTCTTATATTTTCTATTTCTAGAACAACACAATAAAGACTTTTATTTCATAAAATAATAGCATATTATATGTGTATCATAGTCGTCTCAAGTAGTTGCTTAACTTTAAGATAAATTCCATTGGGAGGGCCTGATAATGCGAGTTTAGGGCGACTCATGTGGTCGGAAACTATTTTCTATAAAAAGGTATAAATTTCATATGATATTTTATAGGTATTGTCACTATTGGAGTTGCGAAGCCCCTTCCATGCAGCACGGTGGTGGGGGGAGAGAAAGCCAACGGACACAGCATTCAAAGTAGCCAGGTAAACTGTGATTATTATAAAAAAAGAATTAAAACTTTATGGTATAATTTAAATAAATACTTCTTTTTATATTCTCACCTGTCTTGAACGATTCCATGTTTGATTTGAAAGTTGTTATATGAATTCAAACGCTATTTCATTGGCTTAATAAAAGAGGCATTTATTGGTTTTTTCGGTCGGTATTTTTATTTTTTATAAATACACAATTCAATAATAGCTTTAAATAAATTCGTTATTTAACTTTGACGGGAAATTACAAATGTACTTTACAAAAAAAAAAATGGTTTAACGCTCATTTAATGCATTTCCAAATCGTATTATATTTTAAAAATCGCCACTGACAATAAATGTTGTGCTTATTGTACACTGAGGGGAAACTTTATATCAGAGTAAGTTCAAATTTCAACTTTATAAGCTTACGCTTAGAGCAGTACTTTAATCGCAGCATGCAGACTTTTTGACTTTCTCTATAATTTAATTGAAATCACTCTTTGTACAGTAAAGGGATAAATTACCGCTCTAAGATTACACTTAACTTGTATAAAGACACTTACGTTTTGAATTGTGATATCTGACGAATGATTAGAAGTTATGTCCCTTTAGTGTACAATATGCATGCTCGAGTGTTTTTTTTATAAAGTAATGTATGAAACAATATCGTGTAAATTATTTGAAAAGTTTTGTAACTTGACTTGTAAGATTTACTTACTTTTGGTATATTTGACTTGTAAATGTAACAGTGTGTACAGTGCTGTATATAAAATACTATTGATTGACAAATAGAATGAAACATTAATTTAAATTATAATTATATATTTAGATAGATAGATAACATTTTAATTACGAAACATCTTCATCATACACAAATAAAGGAATAAAAAAAAAATAACATTTTCTTAAAACAAACCAAGAGCTGTGTGTGCTGTAGAAGTGTAAAATGGTCGTAGCTCAGTGATTAGAATTGCTCATAAAAGGATGTGAGCAAAGCACTGGTATTCTGCTACAACCTAAGGGTTTTGTGTTTGCCAATAATTTTTATTTTAAAAGAAAAATGGGTACTTATATTATTTTTCTATACAATACTTTTTTATTATTTAATAAATAATTTACCTTGTAATATCCGTTATAAAGTTCATAAAATAAGTTTATCTTTTTTGACATGAAATCATAACACAGACTACTTTCATGTTTCTAATGTTAATAACATTAAAACAAATAGAGTTAATATTTCGTATTACCTTTTAAAATAAATATATAATAGCTTGGAATTTACACGCTACTGTGTCATAATAATGCTTTTGTCGAGCTTAAGTTATACATAGCTTAATAACATTGTTATATAATTTTTTTTTTAAATCAACTGAGAAATGTTATCAAAGTAATTATTATTTTGTAGAAACTGGAGTACTTCACCAAAATCCTGCGCCTGATCATGTCACTGCACCGAGATATATTAGAACTTCAACTGCAATGCGAGCACAACGATGTATGCAGCGCGGAAGAATTACGTCTGGCAGACGTGACGAGTCCCACAGACGGCTTTCGCGTACAGCCGAGTATAAAAGCGGAAATCACAATGAAATGACAAAAAGATAGCGTTCGCTACTCTGTCACTGTGGAGGTGCCCAATGATGGAAACTGCGTAGATAAGGGTGTCCTTAAATGTGATCAGCTTAGGATATGATGTTATATTATAAAAACATCCCTTATTTGTAACTACGTTACAGATATGTTAAGAATTAAGTTTTGAGTGTGTCAGAAGAAGTAAGTCAGAAGTACCCGCAATCGTCGAGCATGTATGAGGAATGTTATGAAAGTAGATGAAGCGACAGAGATATGTAAAGACCGTAGCAAGGGGAAAGACGTAATCTCTGCCTACCCCCATGGGAAAAATGCGTGAGTGTATGTATGTATGTAAGAAGAGGGAGAGCTACTGACGAAAGTAAATTAGAGTCAAGATTTTTTTTATTGCTGTGTATTGATAACTTCAAGGTAGTCTGTTCATCTGGTGATAAGTGTTTGCAGTCGCCTAAGATGCATGTAGTTCCTATGAAATTCGCTGCCATAAAATCCTCGCTGAACATTGCCAACATGTGACATCACAAATTCATTCAAAATGATGAGTGAAGTACGAGCAGCTCAATAATATATAAATTTGATTTATTTATTATCGCGCGGCAATTATTTTTCAATTAATAAAATATAATTGAATTCAACGAACAATTACAATAATAACATTTACACAATATTATAATAGCGCTGTAAATATTTATTCTTAAATATTACTGTTATTTTTATATTACTTCAATTTGAAGCTTTTAAGGGAGTGTAATTCCAGGGTTAAATGTAAATAGAAATTAGTATGTGTTTAGTAAGAACATATGCTTTGGTTATAATCAAACTAATTTTGTGATGGAAATGTTTGTAAATCAATTACTAATTAAGAGCTCCATAATGAGAATTGTAGAAAATATTAGGTAAAAATAATAGGTTTTCGATGAATTTTACAAAATGGAGTCTTATAAATAGTGTTGGGATAGTTTTAATGCTGAGGATAATTCAGTTCGTAGTAATAAAATTAAGGTGTAAATTAGTTATTTGTTGTTTGACGCTATCGTTGTTGAGGCTTAGCTAAGTTCAAACTTACCAGCGACTAAGAACTTATAATTTTCAAATTTATTGTATTTTGACATTAAAAAAAAATATTTACATAGGTAATTAATAGAGTTAAATCGCTCTATCGTGTCGGTTTTGCTACGATGGGTAAACGTAGCGACAGTTTTGCTACAGGGGTCAAACGTTGCGAGAGTTTTGCTACAGGGGTCAAACGTAGCGAGAGTTTTGCTACGGGTGTCAAACGTTGCGAGAGTTTTGCTACAGGGGTCAAACGTAGCGAGAGTTTTGCTACGGGTGTCAAACGTAGCGAGAGTTTTGCTACAGGGGTCAAACGTAGCGAGAGTTTTGTTACAGGGGTCAAACGTAGCGAGAGTTTTGCTACGGGTGTCAAACGTAGCGAGAGTTTTGCTACAGGGGTCAAACGTAGCGAGAGTTTTGCTACAGGGGTCAAACGTAGCGAGAGTTTTGCTACGGGTGTCAAACGTAGCGAGAGTTTTGCTACAGGGGTCAAACGTAGCGAGAGTTTTGTTACAGGGGTCAAACGTAGCGAGAGTTTTGCTACGGGTGTCAAACGTAGCGAGAGTTTTGCTACAGGGGTCAAACGTAGCGAGTTTTGCTACAGGGGTCAAACGTAGCGAGAGTTTTGCTACGGGTGTCAAACGTAGCGAGAGTTTTGGTACAGGGGTCAAACGTAGCGAGAGTTTTGCTACAGGGCTCAAACGTAGCGAGAGTTTTGCTACAAGGGTCAAACGTAGCGAGAGTTTTGCTACAGGTGTCAAACGTAGCAAGAGTTTTGCTACGGGGGTCAAACGTAGCAAGAGTTTAGCTCTATTATTGTTACTATAACTAAAATTGTTAATATAAAATGTAAATTATTGTTACTAGACGTCAATTTAATCGCCGATTAAGTGGTTGTAATCATTGTCAATTGAATAAATTGAATTCATGCATATTTGTGGGACTTGCAAAATAAAGTATAATTAAACATAATTTAAATAGGATCTAGTTATATGTAATAAGGATACATTTGATAAATGTTAATGTTATTTATTACGAACTGACACGAGAAATGATTTAACTTCACATGGCTATAAGTATTTTAATTAGTTATTTTGCATAATCAGAAACGAATATATTTAGAAACCGGAAAAAATTACATTGTTTCCTTTTCTCACTTATGTTCTTTTTTTATAATGTGTCTGATTGTTTGCGGACTCTTTGGTCTGCACTCTTTTTTGTTTGTGTATTTTTTTTTATGTCCTTATTTATTATCTATTTACTATTTACATGTTCGGTAAATATTACTTTATTAATAGTTTAATTTAAGGCTTCCAAGGAAGTGTAATTCCAGGGTTAATTATAGAAATAAATATGTGTTTAGTAAAGATATTTACTTCGTATATAATTAAACTAGTTTTGTGCTATAGAAATGAATACCGATTTATAAAAATATGCCCCAGTCTTAGCTGGGGGTAGTCAACCAGAAATAAGAGTTCTTTATATTAGTTCGAATTTCATATGTACTTTTTTTACCTTTTTAATCCTAATATTCGAACTGTTATAAATATAATAAAATAAATTAATATAATTTTTATAATTAAGTCGTCTGTAAATATTAATTCCATAAGCACCGTTATTAGCTTTGTATCTTTTTAATTTCAGACTTGTAGACCAAATGACCATGATGTTAAGTAAGTTGAAATAAATGTTAAAGATTAATTCACCTTACTAAAACGTTAGAGACATCTTAAATAAATATTTAAGTCATCTTTAAGGTAACTTAAATAAATGTTTAAGATATCTTAGATAAATATTTAAGTCATCTTTAAGTCAAGTTAAATTAATACTTAAGATATCTTAAAGAAATGTATAGGTCATATTTAAGATATGAAATGTTCATAGTATCTCGCTATGTCTATGTCGACTTAGACTTAGACTTTAACCCCGAATGGTGTTGTGAGTAGAAATATTATTTTTATAATCGCAGGTGTTGATGAGAAATTCATAAATTATTTATTTTTTATTGTGTTTGATGCGTCGCTTACAGGAACTTTGTAACATATCATAGTTTTAAGTAACATTAAGTTATTTTATAATTATTACATTAAAATAAATAGAGTACCATAAAATATGGTATAGTTACATGCATATTGTGTGCAAGTAATCATATAATAAACTATATTATTATATAGATTTCGAGGACAATTTTGGAAGTTTTCAAGAACTCTGTAGCATTAAAATATTGAAGAATTTGGAGTAGAATGAATTTAATAGAAACTCATTAGTAAATTGTTATTATTATAAAATTAAATCTTTATTTGCATAGAATGTTGGTAAGAAAGATGGATGCAATAATAATTTTAATGTCCTTTACATTCTGCCTACTTCGGCGTGGAAATCAAATTCAAATAAATAAAGCATACGAATATACTAAAATTAAATTATGTTATATCAATATTATTATTTTTAATTAAGAAATCTAACGAGGAAAAATACTTTTACAAAATTTAAAAATGTTTTCGTTTAGTCGCTTAATATCTTTTGTGATTTTATTATATATTCTAGGGCTAATTTCTATAATACCTTTTCTAAATAGGGCGGTTTATTCCTGGATGTATCCAGATTTAATCGTCATTTCTTCGAAAACTCATATTTACATCTGTTAGGCGAGGGAACAAAATATCGATTAGAATGAAACTGCATTAATAATATATTTCTATAGATAACGCATATCCGTACAGTGTGACATTTAAAAATGTACCCTCTTTTTATGTACATACTTATTTTTTCATGTCGAACGATCAGGGAATGAAACAAATTATAAAGAAAGTACGGGACGGAAAGAGATAATAATGTACAAGGAAGGGCACTATGCGACTAAAAGAAATTACGCCAATCGCCTGAATTTGAAGGGCATGGTTTAACGTGTTAGTTTCATATCTACCTCTTATTTGTATCTAACGTATTTTTTTCCCTCTCAAGAGAGTGAGGCTGAGAATCTTTATAAGGAGTACGAAACACAGGATTTCTTTTTGTTTCATCTCCATAGATTAGTTATTTGATGTCGTTGAACTTGTTATGTAGTTTCAGTTAAATAGGTATTATATAACACATATTTTAGTAGCTGGCCAAAGCTGCTAAGGAAAACTGTTAGTCTTCCTTGCCACCTCTGAAATGTCAGTAGTAATTTGGTCTATAGCCGTAAAGAGAGAGCCCATCTCTTAGGTAATTTGTACGCCTCAAACTCGACTATGAACTTCGACGCAATCTGCACATTGCATACCATCTCGTGGTGTGGTCACTTCATAATCAAGATAACACAAAGTGTCCGACAAGAGCTGCTTTCTCTTGTACATTCAGAAAGCGAGAGGGTTAGAGGGCCAGTAGTAGTGCTAAACTGAAAATGTACACCTGATGCCTAGAAAGGGCGATAGATCAGACTTATCGAATCACAGATCCCTTTCTATAACCTCCCTTCTCTCGACGATAATGGAGCGTCTGATCAATATGAAATTCCTTAGATAATGTTATTAGTAGAACTTGATTGTATGGAATTTCTCGCATCTGTTTTTAACATTGTCTTGTAAAGAAACTAATTTGTTTGAAGCTTTATTTCTTTTCAGAGTAATTTTTAAGCTTCGTCTGCACAATAACACTTTTTAAGGTGTTGTTTTTTTTTGATCTTGTGTTAATTATCGTTTCATATTATTTCTATTAATAGAAACCAGATTATACAGTGTGGAAAAAAAAGATGTGCCCTGGAGGGGAAGTACCTTAAATCTATAAAACAGCACAATTTACTGAAAGGAAACATTCCTTTATTTTTAAAAAGAAATATAACTTTTCACCATATTTGCATTTACTTATTAAGTAAATGCAAATATGGATGTATTTCAAGCATGCTCTAAAATTGGCAGAACATGCGAAAAGAAATGATAAGGGCAGCGGTTATCGCTTACCATCAGGTGATCCGTTTGCTCGTTTGCTGCCCTATCTTATAAAAAAAGGAGGTGTGGCTGTGTTATGGACACGGCCGTTTGTTGTACGTGAATACGTCTCGTAACGGGTAATAGTACGCAGCAAAATGGCCTTCAAATTGGCGGGGCTCCCCCTCCACCGCGCGCCATGTGTTACAGTCTTTACTGGGCGTAATAAATTCTTTGATCCTTTAGCTATCCAGTGGTGTAATTGGAATTTGGATGGGGATGATAGATATATAGCTACAACACTAAACTGTATCCCCCGATTTTGTTATCATTCGATTTTTTGATTTGCGTCCCTATGGAAGCAATTTTAAAGACGTATTCACGTCAAAACTGTAATCTCTGCCTACCCCCATGGGAAATATAATCAAAAGAGGATTATGGGAATGGGAATGGTAAAAAAATTACATACTAAAGGGATCGCGGAGTTAAAATGTACCTATATATACCACTGATTACTAAAATTGGCATACCAATCTTGTTCTGTGTATAAAAACCGGTACCATAATCTTCTCATCGCCATCTTAAAAATCCAGTATGACAACCCATCGTGTCAATAAGCTAAAGGCCTTAGCATAATCGCTTAATACAAGATTAAAAAACAAACTTGAAAGAAAGACATCATTTTGCAGCGTATAGCGCCATCTATCAGTAATTTTATTCCTGTTTTAAGCGATCATATCAACAGGTCATATAAATTATAAGAATAGTGCTAAATAAATGAACAATTTGCTAAGATTGTAACTAAGCTATTGTACGTTAACTAATTATTTGTTAAAGTTAACTTATCAGAATATTGATCGTTAATTAATCAATTATTAATTACAGTTATAGATCTAGTCAAGATTAAATGTCGAATGCTTTAAAGTTCTGTGTTATTTATAAATTGTGAATGCTTTATCGTGCGTTGCGAAATAAATGTTGCCAAAGTTATATTGTTTTATTTTTCCATGAGTCAACTATTTTTTGGTCTACCAATCTGAAAGTTGGGGATACTTGAGCCACGTACGGTGAGGTGCTGGTCAGTCAGTCAAAACCCTTTTTCCCAGAAACGCGTCGAGATATAAAGCTGAATTTATATCACATACTCAGGTCTCTTATCTATCAAAGTAGTGAAAAAATCAAATTTCTAAATCAACGCAATAAAAAGATATGGCCATTTATGTTCCATTTATATTGCATATTTTGACATTTGCAAGGAAATCAAAGCCTATAGGGTACTTTCCGCTGACCTAAAATCATGAAATTTGTCTAGAAGAAATGTCATGTAGCACAAGTGAAGGAAAATCTCTGAAAACCGTATATTTGTAATTTTACAAAATACAAATTTTACAACATAATTGGGAAAAACTGGTAAAATCTTTGACATCATCAATCATTTACAAAAGTTACAAATGGGGGTTACAGACAATAACGGATAAAGTCTCACTATATGTTTAGCGCAAAAATGTAATACCTGATCAAGAGATGTACATAAGTAGGAGGTAGACTCTGTACCAGGGTCGTCTGCATGGGTACCTCCGTCTTACCTATTTCCGCCGCCAAACAGCAGGGTTCGCTTTGCTGTGTTCCGGCGTGAAGGGTAAGATAGGCAGTGAAATTACTGGGTACTGTGACTTTACATCTTATGTCACAAGTTGGCAACGTACACTGTGGTTCTTATGAGGTTTGCAGATTTGCTGCGAATCTCGTGGGAACCACATGTACTATAGGCGACTGTTACCACTTACCATCAGGTGGGCAGCCTGCTTGTTTGTCAACGTTAGCAATAAAAAAAAAAAAAATAATAAGTTAAAATTATAACAAAACTAACTTCAGGGGGGAGTAGCCGCGGGCGGAAGCTAGCCCGCAAGCCGCGTGAAATTAGTTAGAATCATGGTCTTATCTTCAATTCAACCCCTATTTCACCCCCACACTGGTAAAAATTTGAAAATGCTAGAACAAACAATTTTTTGGTCCTTATGACGTGATATTTGACGAACTTGCATACTAACTTTCAACCCTTATTTCACCCCCTAGCTGGTCCAATTTCAAAAATGCTAGAACAAATGTTTAATGATTTCTCATCAAGTGCTTAAATATAAAGTTTCATGGTTTTATCTTTTAAAATTAAGAAATCCCATACAAACTTTCAACCTCTATTTCAAACCCTTCATCCCTTTTTTTCGAAATAAAAAGTAGCCTATGTTCTGTCTCAGGGTCTAAAGATTGTCTGTACCAAATTTAATCAAAATCGGTTGCGAGGTTTAAGCGGGAAAGCGTAACAGACAGACAGACAGAGTTACTTTCGCATTTATAAACTTAGTTGGGATTATTTTACATTATAGACGGAGACGAATCAAACAAAGTAACTGTTAATAACCGGTTACCGGTCGGTTTCAAGATGCCGCCATCTCCGAGGTTCCGGGTTTGTAACCTCGTGGGGGCAGATGTTTGTGTGAGGTATCAAAGCTTACCTTGGGCTAGGCTAAGGTTGGTGTTGGATGGTGTCAAGGTGCATAATACATTTCCCCCTAAAAAAAAGGCTAATTGGTTTAAGTGTACGGATAAACATACATATATAAATATTTTTGATAGAAATATATAATAACCATGACTAAGGTAAAATGCCCGCAAACATCTGCCCCCACCAGAACTCGAACCTGGGACCGTAGAGTTGGCGACACCTTGAAGTCGGTATACCGACTCAATTACGGAGGTCGCTTATTCCAAAGTGAGGTTACGGGCCCATCATCGACAAGCTCAATTCCTCGCACATTTATTGACACAAAAAATTTAGTGAATTTGCTTTAAAATTAATTCAATAGCTTCATAGTTGATAATTTTTATCTAATTTATTAATGACGATGCACAATCACGATATGTTTGTTTTTATATATGTTACTGTAAAAGATCGAACTACGGTAAATCTTAAGATTTGTGAGTAAGTCTTAGGATTTACCGACATGAATCAGCAAATGTAAGTATTTCGAAAAATGGAACGATTTTTTCGGGCTTTTACCATTCGAATACAGTATATGCTATGTTTTACCGCTGTCAGCTGGTAGATGTTGGTTTCAGGAATAAAGCTATGAGTAATTCTGAATCAATTATTTCAATTAACTAATAGTCAAATGTTATATACATATTATATAGGTATCAAACGATAGTAATTAAATAACTAATCCTAACAAATATTTAAATTATTTCCATTTTGAATACTATTTTGTAAATAACGAACTAATAATTTTAAAATCTTTGAAATACTTTTTAAGTAGTAAAAAAAATCACAAGAGTAACATAACGTTGACTAATATAATATCTGATCAGTATTTTCTATTTAGCATGTAACAACGAGTCGATGCGTTGAACATATTGACATGATTTTTTCCAACATTTACCGCGCCCTTAATGTAAATCCTAAGATTTAGCATGGAACCGATGTGAAGAAGATTTAGCATGGAATCGATGGAGAAGTGAATGGTGGTAAAAGTTCGAATCGCATACCTTTTTGGACATTTGCCATAAAGAATTGCTAAATCTTGGGTTATACTGGAAAATCTTAGAATTTACCGAAGTTCGAGCTTTTGCAGTAACATATATATTTATTTTATTCTTTACTTTACTGTATAGACGAGCTGAACCAGAGCAAAAATAATTCTAGATGCAGACACCTTAACATTACATCCTGCGTAATTTTCTATATTTGGTCAGTATTCTGTTTCTCAGATTAAAAATTGAGATATAATTAATTTATACAAATAAAAATTATCTTTATTACCATTAGATTCAGCAGTAGCTATCATTGTACAGTCGGTACAGAATACGAATGTAAAGTTAATCTGCAATGTAAACATGTTAACTGTTTACTTGTAGATTGATCATAAAAACATAAGAAGTATGGATAGACTTACGTATTGTTTTCTTCTATCATATGAAAAATATACGAATAGCTAAGAATTTTAATAGGCGTTTATCAATAACATAGTATTATTATTCTTGAAGAATGCATGACACTGACGCAAACATATAACGTTGTTAGTACAATTAACTGTACAAGGAAAATGTGTTTTTATCAGTAAGTAAAATTATACAACCACAATCTAATATTGTGTAATTGTTCCAGGAATGTATTAATTCGTTGGCATCCGACGACCACACAGGCATGGACTCATTCCACGAGTGCCTTCAAGAGTATGGAGAAGGATTAGAAGTAGTTCAGATTTGCTTAGAACCGGAAGACGCGTCAGTAAAAGATGAGGAAATATCCGCTTTCGGAGACCTGAGCTCAGAAGACTGCAAACAAACATTACAAGAGAACGACTGTCAAAAGAAATTAAACGGAATTTCTTATCTCAAATCTTCAAAATCAGATGATTCCTTAGACGACCAGGATGATGATATGACGATAACAGAAGACGACGTATTAACTGCACCGAGGGAATTGAATTTGAGGAGCAAGTCAGCTGACAGGAAACTAGAAAGAGATAGAAGCTTATCGAAAGAGCAAAGCAAGGATATTTCTACTTCCGACGAAATGGTTTTCGCTGTCACTCCTACTGGCCTCGAAAGGATAAGTTTCGATAAATATTGGACAGAGTGCGACCAAATAAAAACTAACAAAACGAGTTTGGAGAAAGTTACAAGCGACGAAAGTTGGAAAGAATGTTTGAACTCCCCGACAGACAACGTCGCTAGTTTTTATGAATCAACAACGAAAATATCCGTCCAGGAGGAGAGTACGCTCTTGTTTATCGACCACGAGATAGACGGCTACGAAACGTGTCTAGATGAGGACTCATTGTCTGCAAAGTGTACGGACGCTCGTAAAAATAGTAACGAGCACATTAAAGCGCAGGATAAACACGATAAAACTTCTGAAGACGACGCAAGTGCCAAAAGCAACACACAGCGCAGGTATATCGACGATGACGTGTCGGTCTCATACCCGTACGTGCAGGAGCACATCATTAAGCAAATGAAATCTTTGAGAATAGAGCCACTAAATATAAATATTGGTCATAAAAAAAATAGAAAGAAGAGTCCAACGAAACCGTCCAAGAGTGAGCGTAAGTGCATTGAGTATTACAACGATCAAGCGGAATGCTTGAAAGAAATTAGGCAGAAGAAGCTAGAGGAAGAGGAGAAGAAAACCATGGAAGAGCAGAAGAAAATAATGGACACGAACATAAGTACGATAGAAAAGAAGATAATGTTGAAGAAACAAGAACCAAGTGAGGAATCGACTGATCTCGAAAGTAATTACGTATCGGGTTGTCATAAGTGTTTTTTAGAAAACTATGCGTATGCGATAACTAAGGCTTACATAGCTGAAGCCAACGCATGTAAGTACTGTGAAGTGATCAGGGACATGTTGGAAGTGCCCAAAGCAGTGCCTGACAGGAGAATGTCCGCTCCTGCGTTAGTGAACTTGGACAGTTCTGTGTCGGAGACCGATGACGAAGATTTCCTGATGGTGCCGGTGGTGAAAGATAGAAGAAAGTCCGCTGGGCCGCTCAAATTCATAGTGCCTTCTAGAAGATCAAGGTCAGTTATGCTTTATAATAGTAAATTAAAAAAAACCATTATAATTATCATGGGTAGGAAGAGGGGCTTTCACAACCTGGACCTAATGAAATCTGTTGTGCTTATTCATTATACTTTATGAATTTACTAGCTTACCGCTCGCAGCTTCGCTCGCACTATCTCAGATTTTCTAAACGGAAAAAATATTTTCATGCTGTGAAAATTATCTTACGTCTCTTCCGCATCTCCGACAAACCCCATCACCTTATCGCTTCAAAACCAGCCGTCTTTATCATGTTTTCCCACAGGAATAATATCCCTGTAACCTTCTCCGGATCTCAAACTAACCCTATATATCAAAATCGGTTCAGTAGTTTCCTATTTAAACATCGGTTCAATCGGTGATAGACAGACGGACAGACATGGTTACTTTCACATTTATACTATTAGTAAGACTTTTATATAAGGTTTGATTTGATGTTATGCAACTGACAGGGATTTTGTGACAATAAACAAAAATAAACTCGGCATAATAGAACAAAGATGGCGCTGTTGTAAGATGAGTGAATATTTTGTTGGTTTATCACGAGACAATAATTAGTTATGCTGTTTAATGTTTAAGGTTTATTCATTTTATTCGTGAAAATTCTTATATGATGACCTCCATATTTATTAGATATTTTCATAAATATATCGAATAAAAAAATATTTGTCAAAATATCGATCTATTTCGATATACCGTATGACAAGTATCGAATAATTCGATATATATCTATACTAATATTATAAAGAAGTAAAGTTTGTGTGTTTGTATATTTGTTAAATTATAAGAAGTAATCTCGGGATCTACTGAACCGATTTTAAAAATTCTTTCACCAATAGAAAGCCACATTATTGCTGAGTGACATAGATTATATAAGAAATCGAAAAATAAAAATGCTTTTACGTGGTAGTCCGTTTCGCAAAGTGAATCGGAAAAAAACGGTCGAATGAAACGTTTCTTACGAACGCTGCTTTAACTATAAAAGACATATTTTTCAGTTCTAGAGAAAAGATGTGGAGCTTGAAAATGCCTACAAAAAAGTCAACGACAGCATGTGTCTAACTTTTATATTTAAGTCACAAAGATTAGTTTTTTTTAATATTACAGTTAGAAATTAAAACATAACACTCTGTACTAAAAAGTGATTATTAATATTATGCCCAACGAAGTGGGCACGGGTCAGCTAGTATATTATATATACCCGCAATCGTCGAGCATGTATATGGAATGTTATGAAAGTAGATGAAGCGAAAGAGATTAGTAAAGACCGTAGCAAGTGGAAAGACGTAATCTCTGCCTACCCCCATGGGAAAAAGGCGTGAGTGTATGTATGTATGTATGTATATCCCCATTACGCAATATATATAGAAATATATATTAACAGCCTGAAGCAAACTACCAGAGTCGTCTGCTTGAGTATGCGTCTTACCTTTGTCTACCGCAAAATATCAGTGTTCGCATTACTGTATTCTAGTTTAAAGGGTTATTTACCCAGTAAAATTACTGGTTACTGGGATATTACATTTTATGTCACATGTTTTTGCAGGGGTAGTGGTTTATGCTGCACATTTCATAGACACTGTATGTACTATAGGACTGTAATCATTTGGTACCAAATAGGATTTTACAATCACTTTTGAATGTCAAAGATGCTACGCCATTGGTTCACAAGTCTTGTACTGGAAAGAACCAGCAAGAAAACCAGCAAGGGCAATTTTTTTTTCTCCCTGTATCATTACAGAGTCGTCAGTTGGAAGCCGGCTTCAGATACACAGTCTGAACCCAACCTCCGATACAAGTTAAAACAACTAACAAATATATATTTCCGTCACAAGAGTCATATCGCATTAAACATATTAAACATAGTTTTAACACATTATTAGACATATATTAAGTACTAGCTTTTGCCCGCGACTTCGTCCGCGTGGAATAGTGACTTCCGGCAGATTTAAAGATTAATATTATTATGTTGATACAACTTAAACAAATTATTTCGACCAAATTTGGAACCATAAAAACGGTCATTGTGACTAAACCTTAAAAGATAGACATATGCCGTCGCGGACTTTTTTTTAGATCATGTATAGAGGAATAATTCTTTCATACATATTTTTTGTGTATCTTGAACCGTTTTCGCAGCGCACGCAAAGAAAGCCTTCAAAAATGAATAATTTTCCCCGTTTTTTACACATTTACCGCTCTGTCTTTGCTCCTATTGGTCATAGCGTAATGTTATTTAGCCTATAGCCTTCCTCGATAAATGGACTATCCAACAAAAAAAGAATTATTCAAATCGCACCAGTAGTTTCGGAGATTAGCGCGTTCAAACAAACAAACAAACAAACTCTTCAGCTTTATTATATTATAGTATAGATATGTCCGGTACAAAACAAAAATATTATTTATTATAGAATCATTAAAATTATATATCGCAAAATTTACATCCAAGCATGTTTAATCATTCAGGAAATTAAATATCGTAAAAATTTCATCCTAGAATTTTATCATTCAAGAAATCATTGACCTTGTAATACCCTTTTTTCATTAGAGTATTTTTAATATGTGCTTTAAATTAATGAAACGGTAAAGCAGTAATATTTTCTGGAAGTGTGTTATAAAAAGTTACACATTTCCCTAAGACTTACAACATTTTAGAGTTGGCTATTCTTCGTTTGGGATATATCGGGTCCTTTGATTATTCTTCAGTTTCATTTCCCTTCAATTCGATACTACAGAATAACTTCGAATATAGCGTTCAATATTACGAGTCGGGTAAGTTCTTATGAGGCTTTTATTATGCAACTAGAGTCCCATATTATCAATAGCACTAAATAGTATAAAACAAAGTCGCTTTCTCGGTCTCTATATCTCTATGAATGCTTAAATCTTTAAAACTACGCAATGGATTTTGATGCGGTTTTTTATTTTGATAGATAGAGTGATTGAAGAGGAAGGTTTATGTGTAAGCTGTGCCCATGACTTCGTCCGCGTGAAATCGTAATTTTAGGTAGTATTTTTATGACTGAGATCGTTATAAACGTAAGAGTAGACAAATCTCAAAGCTTCGAACTGCTAAGCTATCGGGAGTTACACGTGTGATTGTGAGTCATCCATAAAAGATAGACATGTTGTCGTGGAATATTACAAGCTTTTATTTAGTTTCACCTGTCCCGTTGTCTGTCGTTCTGTAATCAAATCATGCAACTTAAATTTGATCCACTTCCCGGTTTCCGATTGAGCTGAAATTTGGTATACACGTTTAGTTCGGATGACAATGCATGATTAACTGTGTGACGTCATTCTAAATCCAACATGGCGGCGTATCCAATATGGCGGACCAATTATTTTTAATGCACTCCTACAATATGGGTATCAAATAAAAGGGCTTGCCAAGAATAACTAGAAAAAAAATTAAAGAAAAAAAACCGTTTTAAAAACAAGCTTTTATTATTTGTTTATACAATGACCTAAAAAGTTAAAAATAAAATGAACTAAAAAGTTAAAAATAAATTAACTCTAAAAAGAAATATAACACTTTGTAACTTGATTGTAACCTTCAACGACAAATAAGCGTCTTCGTCTAGGACAAAAACTTTTCACCATACATAATTATTCAATCTCGTCCCCCCTCTTTATCATAGTCCCCATTTATAAATAAAGCGTGTTAGCTTGAGGAAAATGTTGTGTTGTATTAATGTAACACGCTTTATTTTATACAGTACTTCCAGAATGAGATTGATCAACCAAGATCACATTATTTCAGCTTCTTTCTTTCTCTGTTTTAGTTTCAGTCTGCTAATATGCAAAATGTTCCAAGTAACGTCAGCGATCCAATCATTTCCCGAAACACGTGCTCCGCTAATGCGATGAAGTCTTACAATAAGGACAGGCGTAATACGATCTGCGGCTGCCATGCAAAACACAACTCTATAAGCGCGATACAGAAACTAAAATCACGTGGAATAGATTAACAGCAATATAACAGTGTCGTGCCGAAGGAAATAGGTTACCTACGCCAGTTAGCTCTGGCATACAAAGGAAAACACAAAAGGAAAGAGAAATGTTAACCAATATAGAATAAAATGTAAGTTAGTGCCACTGGCTTCAAGGTGTCTGGGTGTCCCGGGTTACAGTCCCGGTGAAGCAGATATTTGTGTGATGAATGCGAGCATTTGTGACTCAGTCATGGATGTTATTATATATCTCTATCAAAACTTATAGGTATATATATATATAACATATGTACGTCTATCCGTTATCCCATATCCCTAGATCCCATAACACAAGCCTTACAGAGCTTAGTTTGGTCTAGGCTAATTGGTGTAAGTGTAAAAAATATTTATTAATTTAATTATATATAATACTAGCTTTCTGCCCGCGGCTTCGCCCGCGTGGATTTCGGGATGGGGTCTATAGAGGGTTAAGGGTCATAGCTTTTGCCCACGGCTACATATGCGCGGAAGTCGGTTTATGGCGCGAAGGTTTCCTCGCGCTTCCCGTGGAACTATCCGTTTTTCCGAGAGAAAAAATACCGCAAAACCTTGCTCAAACTTTGTGCAGTAGTTTTTGAGCGAAGCCTTTATTGCGCATCCCGTGGGATCTGTCGATGTTTCTGGGATAAAAAGTAGCAAGATTTCAGTACAGCGTAACAGATTCCCGCCGAAATTATCTTTTTCACAGGATTTTTTTTTAAATTTGGAACACATCGCGTTACCTTTTGCTGGCCATTCAGCCAAATACTTTCAATATCATTGTAATTCAGTTCTATTTTTAAAATTTAACTTGAGTTAAATTTACGGGAGTAAAATTTTACGGGAGAGTTGATAGTATGAGAATTTCCCGCCCGCTGGTGGGAACTGGCGTTTTCCTCCCAATACTTAGATCAAGGAAACGCTACTTTCCGAGCATGAGGAATGAAATAGTAGATTGTTGAACCGAGGGTGAAAAGAACCAATTCCCGAGGTATTTAGGCTATAGTCCGAGAAGGAATTGATTCTTTTACCCGTGTTAGACACTCTACTTTTCACTTCGAATATATGAGGAAAATAAAAAATTGGTTGTTTATTTAATCTATTTATTGATAATATATGATAATATCAGTAGACCATCAGTAGGCAGAATACAATTTGCCTCGTCTTTAATTGAATCTGGTGTCAATATTTCGGAATCGCTGAACTCATTTTTAAAATTAAAATCTTAACTAGTATTAGAGATTATTTGAATTTTTTCAAATTCCGTCACAGATATATATAATAAATTCACATCCCGCCAATTTATGTCGACTGTTTAAATTTTAAATATGGAACTCACCGCGGAATAAGCCGCAACAAACGTTGCGGCTTATTCCGCTGGAAGTAGTTTGCGCTAAGTTCACACTGGCTGTTTAGAAACTCACATGGCCGCAGTATTTTTTTTTATAGTTCACAGCTGACAGTTCGTAAGAATAATAATAACAATAAACTCTTTATTGCACACAAAATAAATACAAGAAATAAAGTAAACAAACAAAGACAATTATGAGCAAACGGCGGCCTTATTGCTAAAAGCAATCTCTTCCAGGCAACCTTAGATAAGAGAAAAACGAAAACAAACTAGGAATTTTGGGAATAGGTGCAATTATTGTGAAAGTAAAATTACGTTAAGAATTTAAGGACAGGAAATGGATACGGACTTGGTTCTTAAAGGACTCTAACGTTTGCGCTCTCTTAATACTCTCAGGGAGAGAATTCCAAAGTCGAACGGCATAAGAGGGAAAAGAGTAAGAGAGAAAATCAGTACTGCAAGAAGGGATATCAAGAGTCAAGTTAAAATTCGCTCGTAAAACGCGACTGGAAGAAGAGGACCGAAAAGAGAACAAAGACTTAAGGTATGCTGGACATGTAGGAAGAAACAAGATATTGTAAAGAAGAGATAAAATATGCAAATCTCTGCGCTGCCGAATAGGAAGCCATTGATTTTTTTGATTGATTGTCAGTTCGTAGCTGACATTCGTAGTTCTATTTTTAAAGTTCATTCCGGCCCTTGGGTGGGAAGTAAATTGTATGAGTTTTTCCCTCCCTATGTCGGGAAGCAGCATTTTCCACCCAATAATCAGATCAAAACAACATAACTTTCCGAGTATGAGAAATGAAAAAAAATTCTCGTGTCACAAAGTTAGTTACCATATTCCTAAACGGTTTGACCGCTCGCTTTTTCTAAAATTTTCTATGCATAATTGAAAATCGGTCTATCTATTTTTGGTACTCCTGAGTGATAAGAGTTGTCCACCCCATCATTTGAAAGAAAGAAAGAAAAAACATTTATTGACTCGCACAGACATACAACATTACACATAATAAAATACAATAAATAGTTTAAAATAAAGTATAGACATGTGCCAAGCCAAAAGGTTCCTACCTCAGCATGTGCTTTGCGCCATATATGATGCCGCAAAGCGCTGATATTCTGGCAGGGCCTTACCATTTGCGACGTACGGGAAACAATAAATAATACACAATTATATATTAATTGATAAATATACATTATTAACATTATACATAACTTAAAATAGACATACGTAACTTAAACACATGATAAAAGTATATGATAGTACTATAAAAATTAAAAATAAAATCCCAACTAATATTATAAATGCGAAAGTGTGTTTGTTTGTTTGTTTGTTTATTTGTTTGTTTGTTTGTTTGTTACCTCTTCACGCTTAAACTACTGGACCGATTTCAAAAATTCTTTCACCTTTGGAAAGCTACATTCTCCCCGAGTAACATAGGCTACTTTTTATCCCGGAAAAATCGACAGATCCCACGGGATGCGCAATAAAGGCTTCGCTCAAAAACTACTGCACAGATTTTTATGCGGTTTTCATCAATAGATAGAGTGATTCTTGAGGAGATTTGCGGCATTTTTTATCTCGGAAAAACGGATAGTCCCACGGGAAGCGCGATAAAATCTTCGCACTTTAGCGTCGAGGGTTACTATTGTTCAGCAGCGTAGTAGGTAATAAATAAACAGTCCAACTTACGGTGAATTTTGGTATAATAAAGTCCAAATCGAAGCGTAACACAACAACACTAATTACATTAATTACTACAGGAAGAGAGAAGAGTTACGATAGAAATATATATTATTAACAAGCACTTCTTCATAAACTATCACTACAGATGGATTATACATAAATAAAACGGCATAAATAATTATAATTTCAATAAATAGCGGAAGGCAAATAAAAGCGTAAACAAGCGGGTGGCAGTCAATCACAAATCGTAGATACCCGACCGGTGTGACATTAGCTGCGAGTTTAGGGAGAAGGCCTTGTCGATAAAGGGTGCGATAAGTTTAATCGATTCAAAGTAAATCGATATCGACAAGTTATAAGATCTTTGTGTTGAATGAATATTTTAATTGTTAATTATATGCATAAATATTATTAATAGTGCCGTTTAAGTTATTGTGTAAATATAGATATAATTGTAAATGTATATATTTGTTCTAAGGATAATTTTAATAAATGTGTAATGTAGGAAAGTCGCCTACATCACCCCCCGCCTGAGCCCGTCAAGGGCGATAAAAATTTGGGAACCTAACCCTACGCCCTGAACGTGTGGTGTATTGTTTTTGAACAGTTGGTGGGGGTTCTGTGGTTTGGTGGTCAGATAGGATGAAGGCAGGTTTAAGCCTGTCTATGGAAACAGTGACCTCCTTACCTTTTAAAAGTATTTTAAAAATTTTATCACTCCTACTTAATACTTTATGAGGCCCAGTATAAGCAGGTTGGAGAGAACCACGTGATGTGTCATCGCGTAAGAAAACATGATCAGTGGTTGATAATTCCTTATATACAAAAACTTTAGGCTTACAGTGGCGTGAAGCAGGAGTGGGCTGTAATTTCTCGGTAATGGTTTTCAGGCGTGCGGAAAAATCAGACAAATCTGTTGTACCATCAAAGGAAGGTTGGAACAGTTCGCCGGGAAGACGCAACGCTTCGCCGTAGACCAGTTGTGCCGAGGATGATTTTAAATCCTCCTTGAAGGCTGCTCTTATACCTAGTAATACTAAGGGTAACGACTCGGTCCACCTGTCATTAGCGTGACAAACTATCGCTGCTTTGAGTTGGCGGTGGAAACGTTCCACCAAGCCATTACAAGCAGGATGGTACGCCGTTGTCCGCTTGTGTTCGAAGCCAATTAGTTTGGCCAAGGACTGAAAAAGAGCAGATTCGAACTGTCGACCTCTGTCCGTAGTTATGTCGACAGGGCAACCGAAACGGGCGATCCAAGTGGAAATTAGCGCCTTTGCGACCGTTTCTGCAGTAATGTCTGCTATCGGTACTGCTTCCGGCCACCGAGTAAATCGGTCTATTGCCGTTAGGCAGTACCGATAGCCCTCGGAAAGTGGAAGTGGCCCGATAAGGTCAATGTGCAGGTGCATGAATCTTACACGAGGTAGGTTGAATGTGCTAAGAGGTGCTGATACATGCCGAGTGACCTTTGCACGTTGACATTCTAGACATGTACGAGCCCATTCGCGACAATCTTTCCTTATCCCTGGCCAAACAAATCGTTCCGAAACAATTTTGGCGGACGTGTTAGCGCCAGGGTGGCTAAGGGAATGCAGGCTGTCAAAAACTTGCCTGCGGTAATATTTAGGGACATATGGCCTGGTAGTCATGGTACTTACATCGCAGTACAATGGTATATGACTGCCAGGTAATTGAATTTGCTCTAGGCGAAGAGATGAACCCTGCTGTAGCAAAATTTGCAGTTCTGGATCGGCTGACTGACCCTTTGCAATGTTTTCAAGGCTGACCGGTGCTCCCAGCTCATCGATTCGGGACAGGGTATCGGCAACTATATTATCCTGACCGGAAATGTGCCTAATGTCTGTCGTGAACTGGGAGATATAGTCTAGATACCTGAACTGCCTCGGAGAACAAGTCTTTTTCCTTTCATGAAAGGCGAAACAGATAGGTTTATGATCTGTATATACGACGAAATGGCGAGCCTCCAGCATGTGTCGAAAATACTTAATCCCTTCGTAAACGGCTAGTAATTCCCGGTCATACGGGGAATACTTCGCCTGGGACGGGCTTAGTTTCCGCGAAAAGAATGCCAGAGGTTGCCAGGCATCGCCTTGAAGCTGCTGTAAGACTGCGCCAATAGCCCTATCGGAAGCGTCGCTTACCAGGGCAAGTTTGGCGGTGCAGTCGGGATGTGCCAGTAAAGCTGCATTTGCCAAGCTTTCTTTGCATGCATTGAAGGCTGTAAGAGCGTCGCCTGTCAAATTAACAGGATCTTTACTTTTGACAGTGCCCGTCAACAGTGCGTTCAATGGGGCTTGAATTTCAGCAGCTCTGGGCAGAAAACGCCTGTAAAAATTAAGCATGCCCAGAAATGCCTTAAGTTGTCGCACGGTAGTGGGGGTAGGAAAATTTTTAATAGTATCTACCTTTGATTCTAGGGGTCGCGATCCTGCTTCGGAGATGGAATACCCTAAAAAAGTAACTTCCTGCTCTCCAAAAACACACTTAGAAGTGTTAATTATTAGGCCATACTCCTGTAACTTTGCGAAGACTTGCCTGAGATGCTCCTCGTGCTGCGACTCGCTTTTAGAATATACTAAAATGTCATCTAAATAACAGTAAGCGAAATCTAGACCTCTGATGACCTCATCCATGAATCGCTGAAAAGTTTGCCCAGCGTTCCGAAGTCCGAAGGTCATGTAAGGGAATTCGAATAACCCAAACGGCGTTGTGATGGCGGTCTTCGGTATATCGTCTGGACTGACCGGTATCTGATTATACGCCTTTAATAAGTCCAGTGTGCTGAAGACTTTGCAGCCTACGAGATTATGAGCAAAGTCGTGTATATGTTTTATCGGGTACCGGTCAGGCACAGTACGAGCGTTGAGCATCCGATAATCGCCGCAAGGACGCCAACCGTTGTCCCTTTTTGGTGCCAGGTGAAGAGGCGATGACCAGGGACTCTCGGAAGGACGGGCTGTACCCATAGCGATCATGGACTGAAACTCTCGTTGTGCTATTTTTAGTTTATCCGGAGCTAACCGGCGAGGTCTGCACGATACTGGAGGGCCTGGGGTGGTGCGGATGTAATGGACGGTGTGATGTGAGTGTGCGCGTTGTGTACCAGCTGGACGAGTCAAATCTGGAAAATCATTAAGCACTTTATGATATCTAGTCACACCGGTCTGTACCTTTACAGAGCTAACATTACAATTGGCCAAAGAAGCTAAAGCAGATATTGATGTTGAGCTATCTAATAATCGCTTATTGCGGATATCTACAATCAAATGGTAAAAATTTAAAAAATCTACGCCGATAATGGGCTTAGTGACATCTGCTACTACAAAGCGCCAGCTAAATATACGGCGTAAGCAAAAATCTAAACTTAAATGTACATAACCATACGTGTAGATTTGCGATCCATTGGCGGCACATAAGCTGTAGTCTGTACGGTTGCGACGGTCACGCAGAATGGAGCGAGGGAAGACACAGAGATCGCTCCCAGTGTCGATCAGGAACTGTGTCTTCGATGTCCGATCCGTTACAAATAGGCGACCAGTAGAGGATGTGGGGTGATCGTTAGTCGCCATTACCGACTCCCCGTGGCGTTTCCCGATGTGTAGTCACAGGGGCGTATGCACTTGCGAGCTTCAGCGCCGAACTTATGGTGGTACCAACACATCTTGTGTTTCCGGTAATTCGATTGGGACCTATTCTGCCTCGAAGTCGATCTCCTGGGTTCCCTTCTGTCTGAACGGGAGCGATTCCTGCTAGATCTCCCCGTCTTGAGCTTCTGTAGCTCCTTCCTCAGCTCCGCAACTTCCTTGGTGAGATCGCTCAATACGGAACTTGATGTTGGCTGACACATGCTGGATACTGACGGCGAAGGAGTAGCTATCTCGTTGACTCGATCGGCTAAATCGGCCATGTCCTCTAGGTAAGCCGTAGAAGGTTGTCCGGCAAGAACAGTTTGAATACCGAGGGGTAAACGGCTAACCCAAATAGTTTTCAAAAAATCGTCGGGGACGTTAGCACCAGCAAGGCTCTTGAGATGGCGGAGAAATTGGGATGGCTTGCGGTCCCCTAACTCCTCGTGCATGAGAAGCTGTTTAATTTTTTTTCATTCGAAGCGGAGAGACGCTTTATAAGCTCCGTCTTCAACTTCTCGTACTTGTTGGTTGCGGGTGGACTGACGATTACGTCCTTGACTTCGCGGGAGTATTGATTATCAAGCTGACCAATGACGTAGTGGAATTTTGTGACGTCACTGGTGATTCCCGATATTGCAAACTGCCCCTCTATTTGCGCGAACCATATTTCTGGTTCTTCAGGCCAGAAAGGCGGGACTCGAACGCCGACTTTGTAAACATCGACATGTTTTGTCGACTGTTGCACATCACTATTGGAAGATGCCGTAGATTGTTCGTTCTCCATCTTGGCAAATTATGTTAAATCACGTCGGGGTCACCACTTTAGCGTCGAGGGTTACTATTGTTCAGCAGCGTAGTAGGTAATAAATAAACAGTCCAACTTACGGTGAATTTTGGTATAATAAAGTCCAAATCGAAGCGTAACACAACAACACTAATTACATTAATTACTACAGGAAGAGAGAAGAGTTACGATAGAAATATATATTATTAACAAGCACTTCTTCATAAACTATCACTACAGATGGATTATACATAAATAAAACGGCATAAATAATTATAATTTCAATAAATAGCGGAAGGCAAATAAAAGCGTAAACAAGCGGGTGGCAGTCAATCACAAATCGTAGATACCCGACCGGTGTGACATTAGCTGCGAGTTTAGGGAGAAGGCCTTGTCGATAAAGGGTGCGATAAGTTTAATCGATTCAAAGTAAATCGATATCGACAAGTTATAAGATCTTTGTGTTGAATGAATATTTTAATTGTTAATTATATGCATAAATATTATTAATAGTGCCGTTTAAGTTATTGTGTAAATATAGATATAATTGTAAATGTATATATTTGTTCTAAGGATAATTTTAATAAATGTGTAATGTAGGAAAGTCGCCTACAGCACCATAAACCGACTTCCGCGTATATGTAGCCGTGGGCAAAAGCTATGACCCTTAACCCTCTATACACCCAATCCCGAAATCCACGCGGGCGAAGCCGCGGGCAGAAAGCTATTATATATAAATGTGATATTTTGGTGGTAGTAGTGGCGTTAGGACCATCATATACATGCTTGTGTTTGCGTCCAGAGTCGTTTCGAATATTCAATCTGTGGTGCCATTTTATAGTATATTCCAAAAGTAAGGTAATACCATTTGTTATTTTCAATTTATGTTTGTTAAATTTGAGTTCTTAATGTTAGTTATTTTTAACATATTTTTACTTATATTAATATTATAATATACTTGTTACTTGATTAAGCTGATGCCCTATGGCCAATGCTTTAAATAAATAAATAAAAAAAAATATTGTGTATTCCAATCACAGAGTACTTTTTAATTCCAATTCATTTATTTTGTGCTAAAATAGTACATAATCGAATTTTAATCTATTTCGTATAAAATTATTCGTCAAAAATTAAATTGTCTTTGTGCACGTGTGCACTTGTTTTCCAAATAGATTTGAGTATAGATTTTGTAATGATGGTTGAACATAAACAAAATTTTATGACTAGTTAAGTAATTTATTTGGAAACTGTAATAAAGATAAGTAGTC
Organism: Scirpophaga incertulas; assembly: GCA_036419045.1. Taxonomy (NCBI): domain Eukaryota; kingdom Metazoa; phylum Arthropoda; class Insecta; order Lepidoptera; family Crambidae; genus Scirpophaga; species Scirpophaga incertulas. Next base: position 39,310,809 of record CM071631.1, on the reverse strand, counting down.
ACCGATGTGACCTCTACACGACGGATAGCTCCCCAGGGAATGCTCCATACTGGTTTCACATATCCGCTACTTGATGTATGTGTCCGTGTCCCAAAAAAATTCAAGGTTGGGTTCATTTAGATTTACTGGAGGTAGACATATGCAGTTGCTTGCCTTTCGGTTTTCTATAGGTTGCATTTCGGAGAGTGTGCGTTGGAATTACATGAGTTAATTCCACCCGCTCCTTTCCACCACCAGTCAACCAGACGTAGGCTTAACTACCATCCTTACGTGTTTTGCAGACAGTGGAAAATAACGACAATATTTATACTTGAATAATATTGTAATATTTAATTTAGTAGACACATTTCGATTATATAGGAAAACACAAAAGTCAAGGCTAAACAATACGGTTGCTACGATAAAAGAGACTGACAAGAAGTTTGCGTACATATACAATGTCTATGATAAAGACCTATCAATGAATTATCTATTATAACACTTTCCCTCATTGAATTGTCGGTAGACATTACGAAATAACTATTCAATGCTAAGTCCTAATTCTCCTCTTAATGGGCAGAAGACAGCTCTTGTTAAACTTTTTGTCATAATGTCTGCCACTTGTTTATTCGTAGGAACTCGTTTTACTACGATCGCTCATCGTCACTTACCATCAGGTGAGATTGTGGACAAACGCAAACCTATTTTAAATAAATAAATAAAAAATGTTGTAAACAATAACAGCACCTAGAAATAGCGGCTTAATTATTTAAAGCAATGCAATACTAGCGTGACTTTTATGACTTGCACTCTTCCCGACTGACTGAATTCTGATCAAACCAAGTCATATCTAATTCTTCTTCTTTTGGGTTTGATGGCGGTGCCCATAGGATTTCGCCAACCTCGAGTTTTTTGCTTAGAATACTTTTTTTAATGAAAGTACGCGCGACTCATGTTATTATCCAGGCCGTGAAAGTACAAGTGAATGCAAAATTAAAATTAAACAAGACAATAAAATACAATATACCCTGTTCTATAAAGAAATATATAAAAAAGTTAAAGAGCGGAAACCAAATCGGAGAATAAAAAGATGCCAATTAAAGTTTAATACGATTGTAGAATAAATAATGACAAAGAATATTGATGAAGGGTTAATTAACATAAGAAAGAAGAGAGTTAAATTGACACGGTTAGGGATATAAGGGGGAATGACATCTTTTTTTTTTTATACTACAACGGTAGCAAAAAGGCTTACGGCCTGCCTGATGGTAAGCAGTCACCGTCGCCTATGGACGCTTGCAACACTAGGGGCATCACAAACGTTTTGCCGACCTTTTTTTAAAAACCTATTTACTCCCTTTTTGAAGAACCCCATACTGTAATCCCCCGGGAAAGCCTCAGCAGGGAGCTCGTTCCGCAGTCGGAGCGTGCGCGGAAGGAAATTTCGTTGAAACCGCACTGTGCGTGACCATTTAGGCTCCAGCATGTGAGGATGAACACCCTGCCGATGGCAGAATGTGGCCGTAGGCATCATGTCGAACAATTCTTTGGAACACAACCCGTTGTATAAGCGATAGAACACACACAAAGAGGCACAGTCTCTTCTCAATACCGCATGTGAGTATGGGATCGTCAACGATACGCTCAGCGCGTCTTTCATCACATCATACAAAGAATATAAATATTTTGTACAATCCAAAAATATATGATCAGCCGAACCTTCGTCCAAACCACACTCACATAGGGAGCTGTCTTTAACCCTTATTTTTGTCAAGTGCACCGGTGTACATGCATGCCCAAGACGTAACCGACATATAGTAGATACGCAAATTTTAGAGGCCTGCTTAAATTTAAAAAACCAAGGTTTAGAAGGAATTTCCTTTTGAATTTGAGCAAAATGCCTTCCTACAACACTTCATATCTAGTTATTACACCCTTTAAAATCAAATGTGCAACTGTGTTCCACCATGTGGCTCACTGTGCTGCCATCTATTGGATAATGTCACAAACAGAAAAGAGACAGTAGTAAAATCCGCAATCTATCATCATGGTATAACCTCAAGCATGTGAAGTAGAATTGCATATTTACATTACAATGACTGCGTATAATAATTATGGTTTTAACACTTTTTTCTAATACTACTACTACGTTTTACTATAAATGCCGCATCTCTATACTACAAGTTTAAAACTGACTGTGTATATTTATTTCTCTACTAGCGGACCCGACAGACTTCGTCCTGTCAAAAAGATTTGTACAGTGGCAGTTTTTTGTTCCTAATTATTTTATAGATAATGTCGCATAGCCAACCAAATCGCAAAAAAAGTCTAAATGACCTATTACATTTTGCGGCTATTCAATTTTGGAACGTGACATTAAATCCTCCAACGATGTATTCTGTGCTCCAACGCACGCACGCACACTGTTTTGATAGATATGATTGAATTTCAACTATATGTAGCGTTAATAAAGCGCAAATTGGCTCTTTGATGTTAGGAACACACCTTCATTACTTAGACAACAGTGAGTGCTTGCAATATGTACTTTATACAATAACAATAAAGCTCAATTCGACTGTACGTTTTAGTTAGAAAACGTTTGCATGGGAAAATAAAAGGGCTGTTTTTAGGGTATTTCCGATAATTATTCGAATTTTCCTCATTGTAAAAACCCTCCTTGAACTTCAACGAATATTAACAAAAAAGAATTGGCCAAATTGGTCCAGGCGTTGTTGAGTTATGAGCTTACCAACACATTTTGCGATTCATTTTTTATATATAAGATTTAAAGTTGTACGAGATTATTAGCCAATGAAACATCATATCGAAATTAGGAGACGGTAAGAGATATGTTAAAAATTAAATTGAAAACCATTTAAAGAGTTTTGACAGATTTGGATAACTTTCTTGTTGGGCCATTTAATATTGCATAAAGATATACCGACAGTCCTGTTAGTTTCGTAACTTATAACGCAAATGATCACGTATTTGTTGAATTTCGGTCACAATAACAGAACGACCATAGAAATATAAAAAAAAATATATGAAAACCTAAAATCGTTGTCTTAGTAAGGGTTTTGATATATGGTGGTAATTTCATAACTTCATATTCTACTGTAAACAAAAAAATACAGAACCACGACTGGAAAACCTAATGAGAAGTCTTAAGTGGTATTATCTACGTATCTACGAGTATAGCTTATAATATCTAAGAAGCACGCTAATGTCACTTAACGTGATTAGTATGTACCTACCGCAAACTAACGAGGCCTTGGATGAATGGAAACTGTTTTTGTTTTGAGACGATTATGTTTAATATTAGTTTTACAGACGGGAAAAGTTTTTGCATTAAATTTATTCAATATAAATATATAATTGTAGAATATTCCAATTGGCATCAGTATCGATCCCTTATCACCCCCTGATAGTTATCTTGAAAATATATTGCATGTACAGAATTGACCTCTCTACAGATTTACTATCAAGTATAGATTTAATGATTAGTACCCAATAACAAGATCCAAGGTCTTTCCTTAACATCCATTACTCTGATAACGTAATAAATAAAATATACTCCAAAAATCAACAATCCACTACATGGCTTGGACACGTAGAAAGAATTGATGAGTGACGAGAAACGATAGAAATTTATAAGGCAAATACTAATGCGTGAGTTGGTAGGGAACCATCTAGACCAAATATACCTTTTTTTGTTCCGCTGAGGAAAATGCATTAAATTGCATACCCCGGCTGCGGAGAGCCGGTGGTTATGTGGGGCTTTCCTCCCCAGAAGGGAGAGGTCTACCCATTATAAACCCCAGTGATAGCCTTCTTCAGGCATGTAGGGCCCCCGATAACGCTAAGAGACTTCCGGGAGCCCCCAGCCTCCCTGCGATGCTCCAGGGGAGCCCTCCTCGGGAGATACTATCTCCCCCGATCTCTTACACCGACGACACCCCCCGGTCATGGGAGAGGCGTGGTCCCTCTCGGATCGCCGTATCCGGGGCGCGACTTACTCGCGCCTGCCGGCGACCCGTGGCGGCGCCGCAGCTGTGCTACCGAGCTCGGCGCCACCTCCTTCAGGGGGGTCGGGAGATGGCCGATTCCGCTCGGCGGCCTCCTTCTGGAGCATCACTGCTTCACAGAAGGAGGCCACAGTTCTCCAACCTCCCTCGTCCACTAGCATTGCCGCAATCAATGCCCGTGGAGACAGATCTCGCCCGATCTCTGCGACCAAGACTCGGCGTTCGGAGGACCACGCGGAGCACTACGCCAGCGTGTGCTGGGCCGAGTCGCTGCGCAGTGGTAGCATCCTGTAGATCCCTCTCGTCGTATTCGACACATTTACTCACCGAAGCAACCGTGCCCGGTGAGTATCTGAGCCAATCGGTAGGCTACCTCTTCCTTCCTCCGGAACCAAGCTTCGAGGTGTGGTACGACACCGACGGCCCGCTGGCGCGCGCAGATCCGTAATTCGAGCTGCGCACGCCAGGCCGCCACAATCCGTCGGTGCCTCTCCCGCCTAGGCACTTCGTGCACGGGTTCCGGGGCGTTCTCTCCGGCGCTCCCCCGGTCGACACGCCGCGACGCATACGTCGCCACGTACATGTCGGCCAGGATGTCGGATGTCGGACGAGGGGGAGCGTCCCAGGACCGTTGCCGCCTCGTACGAGATGGTACGTTAGCTTCGTACGATCCGTATTGCCATTATCCGCTGCAGGCTCCGTAGCAGAGCTCTGCAGCGGGGAGACCTCGCGCAGTCTCACGACCTCATGTGGGGCCCCATACATGGCCACGGATTGCACGACGCCCTCGTACAGGCGGCGATCCCCCGTTCATCATCCCTCGTTCCCCCGAGATTGGGCAACAGGTGATGGCAACGCGCCCGCCACCCCTTTGGCTCGGGGCATCAACTGCACGAAGTGCTGCTCGAAGCTCCAGCGGCGGTCCAGGGTGAGGTCCAGGTACTTGATGTACGGCTCCACGGGGCTCACCGTGTCACCTACCCGGATCCGGCATCTGGGTGGTTCCCGGCGCCTTGGAAGGCCGTGGAACCATAGCGCTTCGGTTTTATGAGGCGCTATTTCTAAACCCAGCCAGCGGATCGCCCACACGACACATATATACGACATAACTGACAAGTATACACAAGTATTAATGAATGTCGAGGAAGTTAGGTAAGTATGTTTGGATCGTAGCAAGTTGAAAACTGGGAAATGTACCTTATTTTAATACATTACAAGGACTATTTTAACTTACCGCGATACGTGAAACTCTCCTTCGTTTCCTGCTGTTATTTTTCATCAGTAGAGCTGACTCAAAGAATTATTGTACAAAAACAAAACAATCGGATACCGCCCTGATGCTTTCTGTGGATTACACAAATCATAGTGATGTAATCATCGTTATATCGATAATGCACAAAGTAGCATTCAATTAGCAAAGTTGTGGTGATAAATCACTGCATAGTATAAAACAAAGTCGCTATCCGCCGTCTGTCTGTCCCTGTGTATGCTTAGATCTTTAAAACTACGCAACGGATTTTGATGCGGTTTTTTTATTAGAGTGATTCTTAAAGAAGGATTATATGGATGTCGATGAATCTGAATACAAGCGACGCCATCTAGTTTTGAGTTTAAGAACTACGTTAGAAACTGTTGATTTTTCATTTCTTATGAAACGTCAACCTGACAGCTTGAGTGAGGTTGGCACGGACAAGTAACGACAGCTCTAGATTCATTCGAGAATGACGGGTAGTTTACAAATGAATGAAGTGAACGTTCAGTTCTGCGGAAAGCTGAATATTTAAAATTCATCCTTGTTGGAGGCGTCGTCGAGTTACATTGTCATACTTGTTCCGTACCAAATTCACTGCGTTTCAAATCCGAAATCATCCTAGCGATTTTTCATTATTTTTGTAATTAAAGTTAGTAGTTAGCAAATAAAACTGTTTGAGAAGCTGCGCGCGTTGTTATTTCGTGGCTATCAAGATGTCAACTCCCTCAAAGGAGGGTTCTTCGTCATGTATAATACATGCATAATTTAGCAGAGAAACTAAATTTAGAGGTTTCTAGTGTGATGTCTATACTAATATTATAAAGAGGAAAGATTTGTTTGTTTGTTTGTTTGTAATGAATAGGCTCCGAAACTACTGGACCGATTTCAAAAATTCTTTCACCTTTGGAAAGCTACATTATCCCCGAGTAACATAGGCTACTTTTGATCCCGGAAAAATCGACAGATCCCACGGGATGCGCAATAAAGGCTTCGCTTAAAAACTACTGCACAGATTTTCATGCGGTTTTCATCAATAGATAGAGTGATTCTTGAGCAAGGTTTTGCGGTATTTTTTATCTCGGAAAAAACGGATAGTCCCACGGGAAGCGCGATAAAATCGTAGTAGCCGTGGGCAAAAGTCTTAACCCTCTATAGACCCAATCCCGAAATCCACGCAGGCGAAGCCGCGGGCAGAAAGCTAGTCGTAAATAAGCGCGTTTTTTGCGCTTATATTGCAAAAACGTTGGCTGAACCCTACGAGATAGACCAAAATAATGTACTACAGTATTGTCCAATTATTGGCGCTGGCTAGCCAGTTCCTTTGCTTGAACTTGGCTTGACACGCTGCCGCGTGTCTAGACCAACAAACATCAATTGACATATATAATGCCACACCTATTCATAGCGAAAAATAATCGATAAATTAATTACGTTAAAAGTTCGATATCGATACCGCGACGCGACCCTGTTTGGGATCTCTAATACCATAATTGAGTTACGCGGACGCGGCCGAGCGCACCATTCCGCTAGCACTGACGGAGTCTTGACCACGTCCCGGAAACGCACGCATTTGTCGCGGTTTTCGAATATGTAGCGCTGACTCGCAGGCGGTTTGGACACGGTAAGTTTGACTCATTAATTCTTACCTTGTCACTATCTAGTATAAAACATAGTCGCTTTCTCTGTCCTTATATCCTTATGTATGCCTAAATCTTTAAAACTACGCAACGGATTTTTGTTTTTTTTTTTAAATACATAGAGTGATTGTAGAGGAAAGTTTATATGTATAATAACATCCATTAAATAGTGTAAAAATATGGTTAATTTTGAGGTTTCTAATGTGATGTCGTAAATAATTACATTTTTTCCTCTTACTATTTATCAAAATAATGTACTAAGTATTGTACACATTGAAAAGGTCTACAGAAAACTCAGCGATGATATATTATGTCTATCTATTATGGATATCCCATAATACGAGTAACATTTATTGGCATTAAATTTTTTTTCCGATTTAATTTTTTTCAACTATAATTTATTATATATTATTTTTTTATTGCCGTACGTGGCAGATGAGCAAGCGGCACACCTGATGTTAAGCGTTAACCGCTGCTCATGGACTTCAGCAATTCCAGGGGTGGACACAGCTAAGCCGTGATGAGATTACTCTCTTTAAGCCTCTTTTTTTTTTGAGGCACTTTACTGGCCTGGATTCTATCTTTAAGCCTAGTTTGAAGAGAGACATGTCATAGCGCAGTGGAAACACCGCAACAGGAAGATCATTCCACAGCTTACATGTCCGTGGAAGAAATGATCGCTGGAAAAATCAAAATCAAAATCAAAATAATATTTATTCAACATAGACCTTTACAGGCACTTATTGACGTCAACAAACAAAACAAAAAAGCTTAAATAAAAAAAAAAAACAAAAACCTTGTCCGTACGTACGAATAAGGAAAAAAAAAAGAAAAAATATATTGACTCGACACCTGTTCGGAAATTGGGAGAGCCTTCTCGAGAAGAACAGGCAAGAAACTCTGAAGGTCTATTTTTTATCTCCTCTTTTCAATGTTAATAATTATAATAATATAATATAAAAATACAATATAGTATAAGATACAATCATACCTAATACGATTACAGTCGTATGTATGTTTACATACACATATAAAATAATACAATATTATAAATAATGTTGTTACCAAACATGGCTCTATGAATAGTGTCCCTATTCCCAAATAGTGTGATCATTTAGATAGTCACTTACTTTATAATAACCTTTACTCATGAGTGTCTTTTTGATATGGTTTTTAAATATATATATATATATATAGAAACGCACCGTACTGGACGGGAACGGATCCCGGTAGAAAGGGTGAAGTCTATTGCGGCGTCGAGTGGTACGGTGATAGAATGGTGCCGCTGGTACCAAGTCAAACAGTTCCTCGGAGCACTCACCGTTGAAGAGCCGATAGAACACACAAAGGGCTCCAAAGTCCCTCCGCTGCTCCAGTGACTCTATGCGTGAGATTGGGATTATCAACGATTCGCACAGCCCTTCTCTGAAGGGAGTCAAGCGGGTCGAGCTGGTATTTGGGAGCGCCCTATAAAACGTTCACAGTTTTTGTGTAATTTATTTCGTATCAGCTTGCACCCGTGCGAAGCCGAGGCGGGTCTCAACAAACATTGATAGTACCTATTTACTTGTATTATACTATCTTTTAATATAAAGACATATACATTATTTATAAAGGTACCTATGAAGTGAAAAATTTGTAAGTTGTAGAATGTAGGCATTCAATATCAGGTAAGTAGGGGGCTCGGTGGAGGAGACCGGGGGAGGTAGTGTAGCTTCCCCCAAGGAGGGCTCCCCTCTAGGTAGGGGAGCGGAGGCTAGGGGTTCCCGGAAGTGGCTTGATGTTCCCGGGGCTCCCTACATGCCTGAGGAAGGCCATCCCTGAGGTTTTTAGTGGGTAGGCCTCCCCCTTCTGGGGAGAAGAGCCCCACATAACCGCCGGCTCGCCACAGCCGGGGTATACAATTTAATGCATTTTCCTCAGGGGAACCAAAAAAAAAAACAAAAAAGAGGGCTTTCCCGTAACCCAAAAACGTTACAAAGGGTCTAACGACACAAACAACTTTGGGAACCTCTGATCTAGTGTGTTGTATCACACACTTTTACGAGAAATAATATAACCTTTTCCTACAGCCTAACGATCTATGAATAGGGGTGAGCTGTGAACTGATAGGATGGCCGAATGCCAAAACTGATATGTTATTAGGGATTAATATATAAAATGACTGTTTTGTATGCGGATTTAAAAGAATTTAGCTTATTCCATACTTCCATAATAAACAAGAGAGCAAACTTTATGAAAATTTTACCCTTACGTCAACAGACATTAAACTAAGTAATTAGTCACAAAGTTATGGTCTAATAATGTACGAAAAAACAGTAGGTAGGTAAACTTTTAGATTAAGTCTCACAAAATTTAAAAAGAAGGCGATGGACATATAATTTAATACGTAACTAATATACTGCATGTTTTTTTCTCTCATTATTAAATTTAGGTTTTATATTGCCATATGCGTACTACTCTAGTTATGTGTCGTTCATGTTGTACACACATACCTGGGAATATAATCTGGTCTGCTATATTATATAAGAAAAATGTATCTATAATCGATTATATTCTGTTTTGTGTGTCAAATAAATAAATAGATAATTTTTTAGTTTAAAAAAAAAACAAATTCTAATGTAAGCAAAATTTACACTTTAGATAAAAATAATAATAATAATAAAATGTATTTATTCAAGGCCCAATAATAGTTTACAATACTTATGTCAGTCATATTAAAATGTAAATGGCTTATAATTTATCGCAGTGGTTTAGTCCCCTGACTTTTATAGATATTTTATATATTTTGTATGGCGCTTAAATTTAAAAGTTTTAAATATTAGCTAGCTAGCTGTGTGTGATTTCAAGTAGCTCTTAATCTAATTAGTTTTAATTAATTTAATTATCAAGAAAATTAAACAGATTAAACTGAATTTTCGTAGTGTAGTGTAAGATATATATTTTTTTAATAAGTTAATGGAGGAATAAATATAGGAATGCTAGATATATTACAGTATTTTTGTCATATTTTTTTTATGACTTGTTTTTGTTATATTTTGCAAACATTTAGAATACGATTTACGGTATATTAAACGAAGGTATATAAAAACGTATATTAAACGGTAGTCAAAAAGCGATAGCGTTAAATCGTAAAAATATATCAGTCATCTTGGCATTGCTTGACACATTGAAGAATCTACCCTCATCGTAAAAATACCGATTTCACCCCTGCCAATAGAGCCATTTCAACATGGGACGTAATTATGTGTGCTCTGCAGATAAAATATATAGATATCAAGCCACCAGGAGATCCCGACCGAATAAATGTTCCGATAAATGGTAAAGGTTTAGAAATAGTCCCGGTCCCCTTACCGTGATACCTGTCAGGGCTCTGTAGCCGCGGATACGAATCGTTATTTGTACCCACTTACCTATTAAAACTAAAGTCTAATCATTAATTCACTGGAGTAAACTGACGTTTACGGTGTTACCACTTTATGATGAACAGAAAATAGTGTTGTGACTAGAATATTGAAATCAAACTCATTCATTCAATTTCATTCCGTCCTCAAATCACATTACTCATTTTATTTACTTTATTAAGAAATCTTAATCCAATTTTGTTTAATCGATGTAATAATATTAGCATGGTACCTTTAGGGCAAATAGGTGATAACTTTGAAATGTCGTAATTACTCGAATTATATATATGAAATGAAACAAAAATATTCAATGGATAGCTTTTTATTCGTCATCGTCAGACATAATTTTATCACTATCGTCGTCGCTGTCAGTGACACTTATTATAAAACGGTCCGTAATATTGTCCATCATATGGTCGAGATTAAACATTTTATTTTCTAAGTTTATTACATGATCACACAGCTTCTCCATCTTGTACCAGTAACCAGTAATAACCAGCAATAAATAAAAAAAAAACTTGACGTAAAATTGTCGTGGTTATATCCATTACAACGATAAATAATTTACAGAATTATGTTTTGTCTAAAATGAAATACAATAACTACTATTACACAGTGGTTAAATCTGTATTTTTCTTTTAAAAAGATTGCAATAATTAAAGTACTTCCGAATGTTCGAATAATTACAGTTCAAAAAATTGATTTACTGATTAACTGAACGCATAGTTCGGGAACGCTAGCAAGTGAGTGAATTTCATTTTTTGTATCTGATAGAATTCATGTACCTATATTATAATTAATTGAGTACTTTTTTTTAATAAACGTTGTTACTGACTTTGTGTGAGTAATCTGAATAACAACGAAGGGTGAAGTCCTTATCGATTTATTCAATTTATCCAATTATATTTGCAGGTCACCTCACTAGTACGATAAATATGGCAGCACAATTTCAGTTTACTCCAGTGAATTAATAATCAGACTATACAGAAATGGTTCTTGCAATATTGTGTTCAAATGAACAATGGTTATTTTTGTTCCCAAAATAATTTAATAACTCGTAGCGCTTATTTCAAGATTTTTAAGAACTGAACGCATCTCTTTCAATTTAGCATTTAACGCAATTTAGCATCCATCATCGGAGGATGAGACACGGCCAAGGACTCCATCGTATTTGGTTGACATTCCACCTCTTACCTCTCGTTTCGCCTCATCCTTTATTTTACCGTGGGAGAACCATGAATTGGGCCGGCTCAAACGGAGTGATACCACGGCTTCACAGAAAATCCGCGTAAAATAGCGCTTGCGCTGTGTTTCGCCGAGCGAGTGAGGGTACCGGAGGCCCAATACCCCCCCCCCTCCCTTTCCCCCTTAATCCCTTTTAAAAGGCCGGCAACGCATCTGTGACTCCTGGTGACTGATGATGGTGTCCATGGGCAACGGTTATCGCTTACCATCAGGTGATTTGTTTGCTCGTTTGCTGCCCTATCCTATAAAAAAAATATGCGCACCGCCAAGGAATGGACCTACCTGCGTCTTTGTTCCCCGATACTTATAATGAAGGGGTTTTCAAGGCAAAGTAAATAGGCACTATTTGAGTTTGCGTGTTCCACCTTAGGCAACAACTTCACTTATTATCAGGTGAGATCGTTGCCAAACGCATTCAAATTTGTAATAAAAAAAAAGACAGAATGTCAAAATAATATGACATTTGGATTTGACATACTTGGGTCGCGTTCTTTTCACAAACTTCTCTGGTGTTTGCCAGTTTTTGGGAATTATCATGAAACTGTTTTTGGTGTAAAAGGAATGCGCCCTTGTAGAAGTGAACAAATATCTACTTGTTTGATACACACTTATTGGTCTATTGGTCAGAAATATGTATTCTATTTGCAATATTGAAATATGAATTATTCAGAAACCGTATATTAAGTTAACAAGTTTTTAAAATCACTAAGTATAGTTTTTCTTTATCTGTAGCAAATAAAGTCTACTTTGACATAAAAAATAAACAATTAGATTGTAGTTACTAAGAATATTTTTTTTTAAATTTCGTAGTATAAAAGGGTTGCAAGTTACATTGACCATTAAGGCCGGTGCCACTTCAAGCGCTTAGGGCCCTCTCCTGAGGGGGCGCATGATTAGCCTATATAGTTCTTAGAATTTAGGCATAAGGCTGAGTTTAGTCGGTAGGTACGCTGGTCAGACCGTTCTGGAGACCTATTTTTGAATTTCGTATGCGACTTCGAAATCACCGGTGACTAAATAGTCAGCGGTGACTTTGAGGTCACAGATTCCTAAACATCCAATTTTTGAAAGTCGATCGCAGAGCTGCCAACATAGATAAAGTACCTACACACATAAATATAAGAGTTCGGTTCCACGCAGAATGTAGCCGCTGCCGATTATTGTCGGCTTAACCATTATGGTTATTATATATATAATATATACACATACATACATACATACACTCACGCCTTTTTCCCACGGGGGTAGGCAGAGATTACGTCCTTCCACTTGCTTGCAATATATATCTATGTCTATATAAAGGTTATATATATATAATATATATATATGTGAATGTAGCTTATATATATATATATATATATGTATATATATAGATATATATGCTACATTCATATATATATATATATATATAGGCTGAAAAATCAAACAAAACACAGATAACATTTCCACAAGTATGACTTGATTACGAGTGGGTGAGGGCACTCGTAATGAAATCACACCTGTGACTAAGGTAGTCACATCAGTGATATTCAAAAATAAGAATTATTGAAAATCGGTGATTATTAGTCACATCGGTGATTTCTAAGTCGCATTCGTAATTCAAAAATAGGTCTCCTGGCCGGCGAGGAGTCCGACATAATCACAGTGCTTGACACTTGCCGTTGCGGTGGTATCCTGGGCACGTGTCGTGCTCCTCGTAAGGATTCTCAGCCTCTCTCCTGAGAAAAAAAAATCCCTTTTAAAGTAAAGGATTGAAATAAAAATAAAAAACTCAATGTCACAACAGCGAGCTGACTATATTAGAGAAATATTCACACCCCATTTTTGTTTCTAAGACTAATGGTCGTTTTCACCAACCTTGTCTTAGCTTAGGTGACTCCTAAGTGGCATACTGTCACTTTTATATTAACTGAAAAGAGTGAGACAGCATGTCTCTTAGGAGTCGCCTAAGCTAAGACAAAGTTGGTGAAAACGGCTATAATAGTTTTTTAATTATTAAGGTACGATGATATAGACCTTTTCGTTACGGTCCACTTTTTAAACCTAGGGGCGTACTCTTAAAAACGATATTCGATATATCGTGGACTTCGTCGTGTCGTATCCTACTCTTAGTTACTATCGTTTAAAGCATTCCACCGAACGATCGAACCAACGATATCAACTTTGACATAAGAAAGCCTCAAATGACAACGATGAATTGAATTTGACAGACGAGCATTTGCAAAATTTATTTACAAATTTGCGAAAAGTAATACGATACGGTTTGAGGTGTCGTTGTAATTATCGTAAATTTGACGTTTATTTTGCGAATGTTCGTCTATCAAATTTAATTCATCGTTGTCATTTGAGGCTTTCTTATGTCAAAATTAATATCGTTCGTTCGATCGTCCGTTGAAATGTTTTAAACGATAGTAACTAAGAGTAAGATACGACACGACGAAGTCCACGATATATCGAATATCGTTTTTAAGAGTACGCCCACTGGTATCCGTATGTTTCGGCGCGATTTTAAAGACGTTTCACGTCAAAATATTGATCCCGCATCGAGCAACAAATCGTCGAATAGCATGGTAGGGGGGTATCTGGCCGTGTGGAATAATGGGCGACTGAGCTGATGCGGATATAGCGGTTAAGTAGTAGGGTTCGAACGTTTTTGCAAATTAGTGCGTTATCTTATTGAGCGTTTTCGATTCTCAGCATTGGGTGGATAACAAGATATAGTCAGAAAATAATAACAATAGTACAAAGGGCGACCTAATCGCTAAGAGCGATCTCTTGCAGATAACCTTAGGATATATAAATACTGCCCGCGACTTCGTCTGCACAGATGGTACATTTTTACAAGCTTTTATTTACTTTCACCTGTCCCGTTGTCTGTCTGTAATCAAATCTTGCAACTTAAATTTGATCCACTTCCCGGTTTTCGATTGAGCTGAAATTTGGTTTACACGTTTAGTTTGGATTACAATGCATGATTAACTGTGTGACGTCATTCTAAATGCAACATGGCGGCGTTACCAATATGGCGGACCAATTATTTTTAATGCACTCCTGCAATATGGGTATCAAATAAAAGGGCTTGCCAAGAATAACTAGAAAAATAATGTGACGTCATTCTAAATCCAACATGGCGGCGTATCCAATATGGCGGACCAATTATTTTTAATGCACTCCTACAATATGGGTATCAAATAAAAGGGCTTGCCAAGAATAACTAGAAAAATAATGTGACGTCATTCTAAATCCAACATGGCGGCGTATCCAATATGGCGGACCAATTATTTTTAATGCACTCCTACAATATGGGTATACAATAAATAAAACCGTGTTACATTGTGATAGCTTGAGGAAAATGTTGTGTTGTATTAAATGTAACACGCTTTATTTATAAATGGGGACTATGATAAAGAGGGGGGGCGAGATTGAATAATTATGTATGGTGAAAAGTTTTAGTGTTAATAATTTATTTTTAACTTTTTAGTTCATTTTATTTTTAATTTCCAACTAATTTTCGTCATATTTTGGATAATTCGTACAATCTCTAGTTTGTACGTATGGTTGGATGTTTGTAACTTTCACGTAAAAACTATTCAATGAATTTTAATGAAACTTTACAATAATACAGCTTATATATCAGAATAATAGGTAGGCAACATTTTATAAAGATGTTGTGTTCAGTTTTTACACGTGGTACAAAATGGATATCTGTATCAATCAATACATAGTATAAAACAAAGTCGCTTTCGCTGTATGTCCGTATGTATGCTTAGATCTTTAAAACTACGCAACGGATTTTGACGCGGTTTTTTTTAATAGATAGAGTGATTCTTAAGGAAGGTTTGTATGTATAATAAATGCATAATATAGTAGAGAAACACTGATAAATTTAAAGGTTTCTAATGTGATGTCGTAAATAAGCACGTTTTTTTGCGCTTATATTGCAAACGCTGGCTGAACCCTACGAGATAGACCAAAATAATGTACTACAGTATTGTACAACTTACAAAAATCCACAAAAAAGTCCGCGATGGTATATGTCTATCTCTTAGGGATAACCCACCATAACCATTTTTTCACTGCACCCGTGCGAAGCCGGGGCGGGTCGCTAGTCTTATATATAAAAATGAATCGCAAAATGTGTTGGTAAGCGCATAACTCAACAATGCCAGGACTAATTCGACCAAATCTTTTTTTTAATGTTCGTTGAAGTTCAAGGATGGTTTTTACCGGTTTAAATTCGAATAATTATCGGAAAAACCCTAAAAACAGCCCTTTTTCCCAACGTTTTCTAACTAAAATGTACAGTCAATTTGAGCTTTATTATTATTGTATAAAGTTCATAATGCAAGCACTCACTGTTGAGCACAGAAAACATCGTTGGAGGATGTAATTTCACGTTTCAAAATTGAATAGTCACAAAATGGAATAGTTCATTTGTACCTTTTTTGCAATTAATTATTTTTTATTCACAACGCCCTACCACCAGGGTGACGGTTCTGTACAGGAGAATTTTTTGCCCTGACTATAAAATGAGTAGGAACAAAAAACTGCCACTTTACAAATCTTTTTGACAGGACGAAGTCTGTCGGGTCCGCTAGTTATTTATATAAAGAAGTAAAGTTTGTGTGTTTGTATATTTGTTAACTTGTAAGGGGTAATCTCGGGATCTACTGAACCGGTTTTGACAAATTCTTTCACCAATAAAAAGCCACGTTATTGCTGAGTGTCATAGGTTATATAAAAAACCGGAAAATAAAAAGGTTTTTACGTGATAGTCCGTTTTGCAAAGTGAATCGGAGAAAAAACGGTCGAATGAAAGCGTTTCTTACGAACGCTGCCTTAATTATGAAAGATATTTTTTGAGTTCTAAAGAAAAGATGTGGTGCTTGAAAATGTCTAGAAAAAAGTCAACGACAGCATGTGTCTAACTTTTATATTTAAGTTACAAAAAGTAGTTGTTTTAATATTAGAATATTTTTAATATTAATAAAATAATTTAAAACATTAGTCTTATTTATTAGTCATATATTACCAAAAATTCATGTATTTTTATGAATATAAGTAAACTCATCGTCTTAAGTGTGAAGGCCAAAGCAGCGGATGGTGCGCAATAGCTTCGAGTTTAATTTGGTTCGCGTTCGTGCTCGCTTCGGGGATTATTGATACTATGCCCAACAAACTAAACGAGAATAATTCGCGATTTTTTTTAACTTTATTATTATTAATTTTTATTGTTGTGTACTTAAATAGTCAATACATACATATACATATACTCACGCCTCTATCCCATGGGGGTAGCTAGGGGGTTGATCACAGTTTTCCACTGACTACGATCCAAATATACTTCCGTAGCCGCCGTTCCAATGTTCAGACTCCATAAAACTAGCTGTTCATCCTTCGGGAAATGTATATCTATGTTTAACAAACTTCCGCAAAGTGTCATTGATTTGCCTTTGTATAAATTTAAAATCCATATCAAAAAGACACTGATGAGTAAAGGTTATTATAAAGTAAGTGACTATCTAAATGATCACAGTATTTGGGAATAGGGACACTATTCATAGAGCCATGTTTGGTAACAACATTATTTATAATATTGTATTATTTTTATATGTGCATGTAAACATACATACGACTGTAATCGTATTAGCTATGATTGTATATAAGACTATTGTATTTTTATATTATACTAGCTTTCTGCCCGCGGCTTCGCCTGCGTGGATTTCGGGATTGGATCTACAGAGGGTTTAGGGTCATAGCTTTTGCCCACGGCTACATATGCGCGGAAGTCGGTTTATGGCGCGAAGGTTTTATCGCGCTTCCCGTGGGACTATCCGTTTTTTCCGAGATTAAAAATACCGCAAAACCTTGCTCAAGAATCACTCTATCTATTGATGAAAACCGCATGAAGATCTGTGCAGTAGTTTTTGAGCGAAGCCTTTATTGCGCATCCCGTGGGATCTGTCGATTTTTCCGGGATAAAAAGTAGCCTATGTTACTCAGGGATAATTTAGCTTTCCAAAGGTGAAAGAATTTTTGAAATCGGTCCAGTAGTTTAAGCGTGAAGAGGTAACAAACAAACAAACAAACAAACAAATAAACAAACAAACAAACAAACACACTTTCGCATTTATAATATTAGTTGGGATTATTATAATTATTAACATTGAAAAGAGGAGATAAAAATAGACCTTCAGAGTTTCTTGCCTGTTCTTCTCGAGAAGGCTCTCCCAATTTCCGAACAGGTGTTGAGTCAATATATTTTTTTTTTTCCTTATTCTTACGTACGGACAAGGTTTTTGTTTTCTTTAAGCTTTTTTTTTTGTTTTGTTTGTTGACGTCAATAAGTGCCTGTAAAGGTCTATGTTGAATGAAGATTATTTTGATTTTGATTTGATCTAGTTCAATCTATGCCCTATTTGGTCTAAGTATATTCGTTTAGGTCATCCCCTTCCAACTGGCCCACTGATATTTGCTTTCTTATAAATAAATAACGTAGATTAGTATACCTTTTTTTTTTTTTTTTGTTCCCCTGAGGAAAATGCATTAAATTGCATACCCCGGCTGTGGCGAGCCGGGTTATGTGGGGCTCTCCTCCCCAGAAGGGAGGCCTACCCACTAAAAACCTCAGGAATGGCCTTCCTCAGGCATGTAGGGAGCCCCCGGAACACAAAGGCCACTTCCAGGAACCCCCAGCCTCCGCTCCCCTCTCTAGAGGGGAGCCCTCCTCGGGGGAAGCTACCACCTCCCCGGTCTCCTCCACCGACGACGCCCCCCGGCCACGGAAGGGGCGCGGTCCATCCCGGGTCGCCGTAGCGGTCGCGACTTCCTCGCGCCCGCCGGCGACCCGCGGCGGCGCCGCAGCTGTGCTACCGAGCCCGGCGCCGCCTCCTTCGAGCGGGATCGGCCATCTCCCGACCCCGCTCGGCGGCCTCCTTCTGGAGCATTACTGCTTCACAGAAGGAGGCCACAGCCCTCCAACCTCCCTCGTCCGCCAGCATTGCCGCAATCAATGCCGGCGGAGACAGATCTCGCCCGATCTCTGCGACCAAGACTCGGCGTTCGGAAGCCCACGCGGGGCACTCCGCCAGCGTGTGCTGGGCCGAGTCGAGGTCGGATGCGCAGTGGTGACAATGTGTCGATCCCTCCCGTCCTATTCGACACAGATACTCACCGAAGCAGCCGTGCCCGGTGAGTATCTGAGTCAGTCGGTAGGTGACCTCCTCCTTCCCGTTGAGCCAAGCTTCGAGGTGCGGGAGTACGGCACCGACGGCCCGCTGGCGCGCGCAGATCCGTAATTCGAGCTGCGCACGCCAGGCCGCCACAATCCGTCGGTGCCACTCCCGCTTAGGCACTTCGTGCGCGGGTTCCAGGGCGCTCCCCCCATCGCCCCCCCGGTCGCGGGGGGACCTCGCGCAGTCTTGCGACCACACGGGAGCCCCATACATGGCCACGGATCGCACGACGCCCTCGTACAGGCGGCGGACTCCATCCCTCGGTCCCCCGAGATTGGGCAGCAGGCGATGCAATGCGCCCGCCACCCTTTTGGCTCGGGGGACCAACCGCACGAAATGCTCCTCGAAGCTCCAGCGGCGGTCCAGGGTGAGGCCCAGGTACTTTATGTACGGCCCCACCGGGACCACCGCGTCACCCACCCGGATCCGGCAACTGAGTGGTTCCCGGCGCCTCGGAAGGCCGTGGAACCATAGCGCCTCGGTTTTGTGAGGCTCTATTTGTAAACCCAGCTGGCGGATCACCCGCACGACACATGCCACCCCAAGCTCGGCAAGCCTGAGCACCGGCTCGAAGTCGGCCCCAGTCGTCACGACGAGAGTGTCGTCAGCGTAGCAGACGACACTCACGCCGCGAGGAAGGCTGGTGCGAAGGACCGCGTCGTATGCGAGGTTCCATAGCAGGGGTCCCAACACCGACCCCTGCGGAACGCCGCATTCGACCCTCCTCGACGTTTCCATCCCGTCCCGTCCCATCACGCCGATCGTCCTGTCGCGCAGATAGTCCCCGACCACGGCCCGCAGGTAGGGAGGCAGCTCGTGGTATACGAGCGCCTCCCTAATGGCCTGCCAGGGAGGGTACCGAAGGCGTTGACGATGTCTAACGACACCGCCAATGCCACCCCCCCCGATCGGACTGCGGACTCCGACAGGGAACGAACACGCTGGACAGCGTCCAGCGTTGATCGTCCCCGCTGGAATCCAAATTGGCAGTCCGATAGGTCGGGACCCGCACGCGACAGGTGCTCGCTGATACGAGCGGAGATAACCCTCTCGAAGAGTTTCCCCGCCTCGTTCAGCAAGCAGATCGGACGAAACGAAGATGGAACGTCGCCGGTCCTTCCCTCCTTCCTGAGGAGCACCAACCTGGCCGACTTCCAGTCGACGGGAAACACGCCCTCGCGGAGACAGCTCGTGAAGAGCTGCCTCACCGTGCTCCCGAACGCCCTGAGCGCCAGCGCTAGCACCTTTCCCGGGACCCCGTCCGGTCCCGGGATCGTTTCGTGATGAATGCGAGCTTTTGTACCTTAGTCATGGTTGTTATATTATATTTCTACCAAATTTATTTATATATGTATAATTTATATGTATGTCTATCCGTTACCCTAGATCTCATAACACAAGCCTTACAGAGCTTATTTTGGGCTAGGCTTGTAGATGTCACGGTGCTCGGTAGAGCATGGGTAAGGTTCTTAATCAACAAAGTTCAAACGACGGTTTGCTGTTTATCACTTAGCCAATCATAGTCCACTGCTGGACATAGGCCTCTCCCAATTTGCGCCACAACACCCGGTCCTCCGCCTTCCGCATCCAGTCCCCTCCAGCGACCTTCTTCAGATCGTCAGTCCACCTGGCGGGGGGGCGTCCTACTTTACGGCTGTCGAGTCGCGGTCTCCATTCAAGGACTCGTCTGCTCCATCGGCTATCAGTCCTTCGGCAAACGTGGCCAGCCCATTGCCACTTCAGCTAGCTTATTTTGCGAGCTATGTCGGTTACTCTGGTCTTTGTCGAATGACCTCATTACGAATTCGATCCTTCAAGGAAACTCCGAGCATAGCTTGCTCCATAGCCCGCTGCGCGACTTTAAATTTATGGACTAGCCCGACCGTTAATGTCCACGTTTCGGCGCCGTAAGTCATAACCGGTAGGACGCACTGGTTGAAGACTTTCGTCTTTAGGCATTGCGGTATAGGCGAAGAGAAGACCCGACGAAGCTTGCTAAACGCTGCCCAGCCCAGCTGGATCCTTCGACCGACTTCTCGCTCGAAGTTGTTTCTACCAAGCTTAATTGTTTGCTGTTTGAGGTTGGTTTATTTAAAAATGGTAAATAAAAAGGTACAATAAGTAGAGTCTGAAACAATATAAAACAATTGTAAAATAAATGAAATCCTCTAGTCGCCGTTAAAAAATGGTAGAAATATATAAACTTACCCTACAGCATTCTGTGTAGGACTCTTATAATTATTAAACGAATTTAAATCTTCAATATTGGTAATATGGAATACATTTTTACATACATACATACATACACTCACGCCTTTTTCCCATGGGGGTAGGCAGAGATTACGTCTTTCCACTTACTACGGTCTTTACATATTTCTTTCGCTTCATCTACTTTCATAACATTCCTCATAAATGCTCGACGATTGCGGGTACTTCTGACCTGGCCTTTTTTGAGGACCCTTTCGATTTGTTCGAAATATGTTCGCCTAGGTCTTCCTCGTCCCGTATCTCCACTTACTCCAGCTTCATAAATCATTTTGGTCAGTCTACTTTCATCCATCCGTTCCACATGCCCAAACCACCCAAGCATCCCTTTCTCTATTCTTGTCACGATATCCTCTTTCAAACCACATTTCTTTCTAATCACAATAATACATTTTTGTAGAATTTATATAACTGATTGATTTAGTACGGCGGCGAAACATAGAGTGTGTCAGCCTATTTGCGTTGGCAGATAGATATATTTTGAATGTTTACTGACAAACCAAAATCATAAACGAAAGAAATAAAACCGGCCAGGATTCCTAATATCATAGACAATGAGTACTAACCATAGGCAAAATAAGGTATGTAACAGCTGCACTGTTACAGGCTAATTGGTATAAGTGTAAGAAATATTTATTTATTTATTCTCAGCCCTCTAACAGTCTGCGATGCTTTGACACCTGCAAAATCTGCATGCAGGCTTGAGCGGGCCCGTAGTTATTTCGCTTCACAAAGCAGAAAATTGAATTAGCGGATAGCCAATGCATTTAGAGATCCGACAGTCAGCTTTGCTATGGATAATGGCGGCATATCGATCAGCGTTCAGTAAACAGAGGGTATGACAGTGAATGGATATGTAGTCGGAGGAATGGATACTGGGTTAACGATTATTTTTATAAGTCATCGTCTCACCTACTTTCTCTGTGGTCGCCAAGGTCCATGGTATGCACAATTTATTGGAGATTGCTAAAAATACAATAGGCTTGTTGCCTAAATTTCAGTAGTTAGATACTAATATACCTTGATGCTTATTCTATACAAAATAATTATTATTTTTGAAAAAAAATGCTTATTTATAAGAATAATTTTGCATTTAATTAAATATTTGACATTAGTCATCAAAAACGCTCATGGCGTCTTGAATGACGTCACGCCGTGCAAAACACAGCTGTTTTAGTATCGGAATATTCGGTATTGTGAAGTTATTTTAATAAAAAATGGATTCATCGTATTACAAGTACTGCATAGTGCCCCAGTGTACAAGCACAAGTATAAAAACACCAAAAAAAATATTTATATACGTGCCAAACAATCAGCAGATACGTAAAAAGTGGCTGACACTCGCGAGAAGGAATGATGCCCATTCTTTTTCGCACTTCCACAAGACACTTGGGAATGACATTTTGACTTTGACGTTTCGCACGGCGTGACGTAACACTTTTTAATTGGTGTTTGCTGTCACGTGACTTATGGCTTATTTAGTGCAATTTTATTTTATAAAAATATAAATAATCAAAAGTTATTATTTTATAAAACTTTGTTTTTTCATAATTAAATGATCATCTTAATAGTTATGCAACCTAATGCATCAGATTTGTTCATAGTGGATACAAGCCTATTCTGGAAAGTAAAATAATTGATAAAAATATATTATTGGAGAATAGTTTTTATTTTAAATCAACCCAGTAAGCCTCGCAAGTTCCTAGAGGCTTAACAAATATCTTAATTTAAATGCAACCTCAGCACATCGAGAATCAATTTTATCATTTCTTTGTGTACGCAAAGACGACCATTGGCGTGAACATATTTCGAAGTTAATAACATTATTTCCGACCATGTTGACAAAATTTATATTTCATTTCTGTTCTCTGACAATTTATTATTTTTATTTCATTGTAAATAGTTCTTTTTTAACAAAGAAAGAAGCAGTCTCGGTTCAGAGCTGAATTTAAAATCACATTTTTATTTTTATTGTTAAACGTAACGTGACATTAGGATATTATTTTTATCAAAATTGATTCAATATTAAATTATTTATTGCAACACCTAAATAATAATATGACATGACATGACATAGAATATGGCGATACTGTTCAATATAATATTTTATTAATATTTTTTACGAATATTGTAACGGATTCGAAATGGATTTATTCAGAAAACTGTAATTTAAAATCTTTTATTGTATTTCTATCTGGATTTTCTCGATTTAGGACAGTTGTAATTATTAGTTTACATACCTTAATCAATAATCAAGTAAATGAATAAATATATATTTCTTACACCAATTAGCCTAGTCTAAAGTAAGCTATGTAAGGCTTGTGTCAATAACTTTTTATATAACACTTTTTTAAAATTCGAACTATTGTGATGTTGCTATGGAGATTATAGATTTTTTTATTACTTGAAATTGTATGCTAGAAGTAAACTTATAGAAAATGTTTTAGTTAATATTTAAAATAATTCATTTTAAAATTAGCTTAACGAAGATTCCCCACAGCTTGTGTTATTATGAGATCTAGGGCAACGGATAGACGTACATATATTATACATACATATATATAAATAAATTTAATGAAAATGTATTATAACGATGACTAAGATAAAAATGCTTGCATTTATCACGCACAAATCAAATCAAATCTAATTAAAAATTTGTTTTTCAAATAGGATTTTACAATCACTTTTGAATGTCAAAGATGCTACGCCATTGGTTCACAAGTCTACGGCGGGAGACCTTGTACTGGAAAGAACCTGCAAGAAAACCAATAAGGGCAATTTTTTTTCTCCCTGTATCATTACAGAGTCGTCAGTTGGAAGCCGGCTTCAGATACACAGACTGAACCCAACCTCCGATACAAGTTAAAACAACTAACAAATATATATTTCCGTCACAAGAGTCATATCGCATTAAACAAATCTAATTTGTATATGTCCGGTACAAAACAAAAATATTATTTATTATAGAATTATTAAAATTATATATCGCAAAATTTACATCCAAACATGTTTAATCATTCAGGAAATTAAATATCGTAAAAATTATATCCAAGCATTTTTATCATTCAAGAAATCATTGACCTTATAATACTTTTTTTTCATTAGAGTATTTTTAATATGTGCTTTAAATTCATATTGCCCTCACCGCGACTCGAACCCGGGACTTCAGAGCACCTTGAAACCGGTATACCAACCACTGAAAATGCGATAATAAGGAAATGCCTCGGAAATAGAATAAAATGCGAAGCTTTTATCTAATGGGCCAGTATAAAAAGGCACCTCACATCCCAGAATCCCTTCGAAGGTCCATTATACAACAATGGCAGGACGCGGTCCCGTGCCCCCACTGATTGATATTGCTGTCATATCAGTATTGTTGTAGATATATATACTGCACGAAGCGTACAGTATCGTACACTGGTGGTTCCTCTGAAATCATTACATAATATAAGCTTCACGACAAGTGTTGTGTGAGAATAATACGGTAGGATGACTACAACTGAACATGCCTATTTTTACTATATAATTATCCAAGTTGAGAAATTTCTATCCCATGAACGTAAGTCATTATAGAAATCCACTTTGATTACAAGCTTTTATTTTTATTTACTTTCACCTGTCCCGTTGTCTGTCGTTCTGTAATCAAATCTTGCAACTTAAATTTGATCCACTTCCCGGTTTCCGATTGAGCTGAAATTTGGTATACACGTTTAGTTCGGATGACAATGCATGATTAACTGTGTGACGTCATTCTAAATCCAACATGGCGGCGTATCCAATATGGCGGACCAATTATTTTTAATGCACTCCTACAATATGGGTATCAAATAAAAGGGCTTGCCAAGAATAACTAGAAAAATAATGTGACGTCGTTCTAAATCCAACATGGCGGCGTATTCAATATGGCGGACCAATTATTTTTAATGCACTCCTACAATATGGGTATCAAATAAAAGGGCTTGCCAAGAATAACTAGAAAAAAATAATGTTACGTCACTCTTAATCCAATACGGCGGAACACCAAAAATGGCGGATAATTTTCATTTATTCGTTCCTACAATATGAGTATCAAATGAAAGGGCTTGTTCTCAGCAAGCCTGTAGAGGTACTTAAAAGTTAAAAATAAAATTAAAGAAAAAAAAACCTTTTTAAAAACAAGTTATTTGTTTATAAAATGAACTAAAAAGTTAAAAATAAAATGAACTAAAAAGTTAAAAAAAAAATATTAACACTAAAACTTTTCACCATACATAATTATTCAATCTCGTCCCCCTGTTTATCATAGTCCCCATATATAAATAAAAGCGTGTTACATTGTGATAGCTTGAGGAAAATGTTGTGTTGTATTAAATGTAACACGCTTTTATTTATAAATGGGACTATGGTAAAGAGGGGGACGAGATTGAATAATTATGTATGGTGAAAAGTTTTAGTGTTAATAATTTATTTTTAACTTTTTAGTTCATTTTATTTTTAACTTTTTAGTTCATTTTATTTTTAACTTTTTGTTTCATTTTATTTTTAACTTTTGAGTTCATTTTATAAACAAATAATAAAAGCTTGTTTTTAAAAAGGATTTTTTTTCTTTAATTTTTTCTTTGAGATTTGCTTTTAGATTTTAAAAAAATGTACAATTATTTTTTACAAAATTCTAATGAAACGGATACCATTCTACATCCTCACATTAAATGTAACATTATTTAATATAGGAAGTATATATATATATATATATATATATATATATATATATATATATATATATATATATATATATATATATATATATATATAAACGTAAAAACAACAAAGTTATTGGCAATTTCGTTTTTTTTTTTATTTGATAGGGGGCAAACGAGCAGACGGATCACCCGATTGTAAGCAATTACCGCCGCCCATGAACGCCCGCAACACCAGAGGAGTCACAAGCGCGTTGCCGGCCTTTTAAATGGGAGTACGCTCTTTCCTTGAAAGTTTGGATATCGTAGCGGTTCGGAAACACTGCAGGCGACAATTCATTCCACAGTTTAGCTGTGCGAGGCAGAAAATTTCTAGAGAAACGCACAGTGGTGGACTGCCAAGTATTGAGATGGTGAGGATGGAAGGTTTGTCGCGTGGTGTCGTTTATACGCTCATACAAATTAGGCGACTTTAGTAAATTATGACGTCACGATTGCAGTGTACTTTGTACGGAGCGTTTTTGAGCGACCCCCGACAGCGCTGCAAAAATGGCGCTGTATCTTCAAAAGTAATAATCGCAGATACGTTGTTACTTCTACAATATCTCTCATCTAAAAGAGAACTATTATTGTGTATTTTATTTTTTATTTTATTTTATTAGGCACAATAACAGACCACAGATTACAACATATAAATAAACATGCTTAGAACAATGGAGGTGAATCTGCTGTCCAATTACAATTGTGCACAGCATTCTTCAAAAAAAAATTAATAAACTGACAGTAAACAATGCATACAATTATAAATTACAACCAACAAACTATAATTAAGCACAACCTGTGAAGAGCATAAATAATAATATAAATAATAATATAATAAATAATAATATAATAAATAATAATATAAAATAGCATGTATAGAATAAATAAAAAAATGTCATCTACCCAGCTGTATATATAAACAAAAACAACTTGCTGGGCCCTGTTATCGTTGTTTGTTAAATGTCAAATCAAATTGTTAACACGATTTCCCACGATTGCCTTCGGAGAACCCTAGGTCGACCATAGGTTGGCAGGTGAAGGCGAGCAAGCTCTCGCCTAATGACCCTGCCGTGAAGGCAGCGTGCGCGGCTGGCTTACCGCGCACGCCGTAGAATTGCCTCTCTACCTTTTTTTTTTTTTTTGTTTCCCTGAGGAAAATGCATTAAATTGCATACCCCGGCTGTGGCGAGCCGGGGTTATGTGGGGCTCTCCTCCCCAGAAGGGGGAGGCCTACCCACTAAAAACCTCAGGGATGGCCTTCCTCAGGCATGTAGGGAGCCCCCGGGAACAGAAAGCTTCTTCCGGGAACCCCCAGCCTACGCTCCCCCGTCGACACAGGGGAGCCCTCCTCGGGGGAGGCTTACTACCTCCCCCGGTCTCCTCCACCGACGACGCCCCCCGGCCACGGAAGGGGCGTGGTCCATCCCGGGTCGCCGTAGCAGTCGCGACTTACTCGCGCCCGCCGGCGACCCGCGGCGGCGCCGCAGCTGTGCTACCGAGCCCGGCGCCGCCTTCTTCGAGCGGGATCGGCCATCTCCCGACCCCGCTCGGCGGCCTCCTTCTGGAGCATCACTGCCTCACAGAAGGAGGCCACAGCCCTCCAACCTCCCTCGTCGCCAGCATTGCCGCAATCAATGCTGGCGGAGACAGATCTCGCCCGATCTCTGCGACCAAGACTCGGCGCTCGGAGGCCACGCGGGGGGCACTCCGCCAGCGTATGCTGGGCCGAGTCGAGGTCGGATGCGCAGTGGTGACAATGTGTCGATCCCTCCCGTCCTATTCGACACAGATACTCACCGAAGCAGCCGTGCCCGGTGAGTATCTGAGTCAATCGGTAGGTGACCTCCTCCTTCCCGTGGAGCCAAGCTTCGAGGTGCGGGAGTACGGCACCGACGGCCCGCTGGCGCGCGCAGATCCGTAATTCGAGCTGCGCACGCCAGGCCACCACAATCCGTCGGTGCCACTCCCGCTTAGGCACTTCGTGCGCGGGTTCCAGGGTGCTCCCCCCATCGCCGCCCCGGTCGACACGCCGCGACGCATACGTCGCCGCGTACATGTCGGCCAGGATGTCGAATGGGGGGGAGCGTCCCAGAACCGTCGCCGCCTCGTACGAGATTGTACGGTAGCCTCGCCATTATCCGCTGCAGGCTCCGTAGCAGAGCTCTGCAGCGGGGGGACCTCGCGCAGTCTTGCGACCACACGGGAGCCCCATACATGGCCACGGATCGTACGACGCCCTCGTACAGGCGGCGAACTCCATCCCTCGGTCCACCGAGATTGGGCAGCAGGCGATGCAATGCGCCCGCCACCCTTTTGGCTCGGGGGACCAACCGCACGAAATGCTCCTCGAAGCTCCAGCGGCGGTCCAGGGTGAGGCCCAGGTACTTGATGTACGGCCCCACCGGGACCACCGCGTCACCCACCCGGATCCGGCAGCTGGGTGGTTCCCGGCGCCTCGGAAGGCCGTGGAACAATAGCGCCTCGGTTTTGTGAGGCGCTATTTCTAAACCCAGCCGGTGGATCGCCCGCACGACACATGCCACCCCAAGCTCGGCAAGCGTAAGCACCGGCCCGAAGTCGCCCCAGTCGTAACGACGAGAGTGTCGTCAGCGTAGCAGACGACACTCACGCCGTCAGGAAGGCTGGTGCGAAGGACCGCGTCGTATGCGAGGTTCCATAGCAGGGGTCCCAACACCGACCCCTGCGGAACGCCGCATTCGACCCTCCTCGACGTTTCCATCCCGTCCCGTCCCATCACGCTGATCGTTCTGTCGCGCAGATAGTCCCCGACCACGGTCCGCAGGTAGGGAGGCAGCTCGTGGTATACGAGCGCCTCCCTAATGGCCTGCCAGGGGAGGGTGCCGAAGGCGTTGACGATGTCTAACGACACCGCCAACGCCACCCCCCCTGATCGGACTGCGGACTCCGACAGGGAACGAACACGCTGGACGGCGTCCAGCGTTGATCGTCCCCGCCGGAATCCAAATTGGCAGTCCGATAGGTCGGGACCCGCGCGCGACAGGTGCTCGCTGATACGAGCGGAGATAACCCTTTCGAAGAGTTTCCCCGCCTCGTTCAGCAAGCAGATCGGACGGAACGAAGACGGAACGTCGCCGGTCCTTCCCTCCTTCCTGAGGAGCACCAGCCTGGCCGACTTCCAGTCGACGGGGAACACGCCCTCACGGAGACAGCTCGTGAAGAGCTGCCTCACCGTGCTCCCCAACGCCCTGGGCGCCAGCGTTAGCACCTTTCCCGGGACCCCATCTGGTCCCGGGGCAGTGCTGCGCGCAGAGAGCCGCGAAACGGCCCTGGCGAGCTCGCTCTCCGTCACCCGGAGGTCGTCCGACCAAAGGTCAAGCGACGGGGTGGCGGGGGGACTGTCCCGGACCCTCGGGAAGAGCGTATCCACCGCTCTTCCTACGACGAGAGGGTCCAGGGTCTCCGTCAGCGGAGGGACCCATGGTCGGAGCTTGCCCAGTACCATCCGGTACGGGCGCCCCCATGGGTCCCTCTCCAGTCCCCCCAGCAGCTCGCGCCAGGACCGCGCCTTGGCGTCGGCGATGGCGACGCCTTGCCTCTCTACCTGGGGATTTTCCTAGTGTCTGGGACAATCCCCCCCTTGCCGAAGGCTCGACCAACAAAGGTCGAGCTAGCCCGTGGGCGTGATGGTAACTTGAGCGTGATAGTTAGGGCTTTGACTGGTCACTGCAAGTTGAATAGACACCTTTACAACATGAAACTTAAGGACACTGACACATGCAGAGTGCGAACAAGAGCGTGAAACACCAATACACCTCTTGTGCTACTGTGAACCGCTGATTCACAAAAGAAACAGACACCTGGGGAAACACATCCTTGACCCAGATGAAATAAAAACAATCCGAACTGGGAACATCCTATCTTTCTTGGTCAGTGCCCAGTTAAGGGAGCTACTGTAGGGCCTACATAGAACCTACATGGAGGCTGGTCACAATAGATCTTAATAGGTCGCAGTGATGCATATCAGCCCCGACTTACACACGAAAGCCCGTGGGCGTATGGCGGTAGCATCGCGAAAGCGCACCCCGCCACGCGCCCCGATATGGGCTGGAAGGACACCGGGGGGTTTTTAGTGGGTAGGCCGGTCCTCTACCGGAGAGCCCCACACACGGCCGCGCCTAGCCAGCTGTGTGCGGTGCGGTGCATCCTTATGCACCTTGTCACTGCATTTTTTTTCTTGCGGTCAAAAAAAATATCGGTCGACCATAAGTATTACCCACTGAGTTCTTCTCTTCTCTTCAACATTCTCACTCGCACGTATAGGTTGGTCTGTTATTGACGCGTCAATCTAGCCACCACGTAGCAAAAGGTACACAAATTAATATCTACTAGGCAGCGCAAAACAGGTTTTTGGTGTAAACTATACGGTTAGTGCAGCAGTTGAGTGATCGCCTTCTATTCAACGGGTAGGAGGTTCAATACACGCACTGGACAGGGGCGTTTGTGAATTCTGTGTTAGACTGCACTTAAGGTACAGGATAAATCTTGAAGAGAGGAGCGACGTTTTATTTAAACAAAAAATTGCAGGAGTTTAAGTTAAATGTGTTAATTTTGTGATTTATTTTTTGTTATTGCACTTTATAATGTTTTATATTTAAATCTGTATAATATAAAACTTCTTTTTTACAATATATTAGCTTCACTTGTAACTATGTAAGAAAATCTTGGAATCTTAATTTGACTCACTTCCCAGTCTCCGATTGAGCTGAAATGCATGCACGTGTAAGTCAGATGACAATGCATGGTTATGTGCGTGACGTCATTCTAAATCCAACATGGCGGCATTACCAAGATGGCGGGTCAATTATTTTTAATGCACCCCTACAATATGGTTATCAAATGAAAGGGTTTGCTAAGCTTGGTTTTTTAGTCGGAAAATAAATTAAAAGTAGCTATCGTTAAAAGTATTCTACAAGTAAGTAAATCTCGCGACAAGCTTTTATATGTAAAAGATTATTTTGTTCTTTTTGGCGCATTTAATAAAAACTTGTATTAAAAAAAAACATTTATTATTAATCTATCTATCAAGAAAAATATCACCAGGATCTCCAACCATCACCCGATCCAAATTCAAATGCATTCTACTTTGTTTTATGCACTGTAAATAACTAAGTAACAACTTGCATCCTTATCTTCATAATTGTGATGACGTGACAAGTATCTTTGCGCTTTGTACATTATTTTCTATGGAATCTTTTGAGCGGAACTGTCCAGTTTGTTTATAGGGCAATGACCTGCGATCATCCGGGAGATATAAATGGCAATCGCTTCTGAGTTCGTCTGTACGTCACAATAACATTCCCATCCCGCCGCAGCGGCAACTCGATTTACACATCATCGCCCTCTGGCCTTGTTTCAACTTGGCTGTTATTGAACACCGCGCTAGGTGCACTGTCGATATACTTCATATTTTGCTATTCCCGTGATAATAAATGCGATTTACTTTTGTAGTTTGCAGTCAAAAGAAATCTTTAAATTCCGTGAATTAGCGATTATTTTTTATTCATTTAACCCTGTCCGATTGAGGTTGGGTATACCATACCCGAAATGCTTAAACGCAAATAATGTAATGCTACTGTTGCCGTCGAAGATAGACGAGGGTACGTCACATCTAACCTCATAGTTTCTGTAATGTTTCTATATTTATTAATAAAGTTATATTGTAGAATGCAGTCACTAACATAGAGTAAGATAATAATAAATAATAAAAATATAATAAAATATTAAGATTATCTTTCCTTTTGGAAAATCCAATATATAACGAGAAACCGCCGGGCGAAAGTTAGTTTAAAATAATCGTAAAACCTTTTCCCGAGACTAGACCTTTGTAACTATTAATTAATTTGAATTAAGTTAATATTATCTCCAACTAGCGGACCCGACAGACTTCGTCCTGTCAAAAAGATTTGTAAAGTGGCAGATTTTTGTTCCTACTTATTTTATAGATAACTAGCTGACCCGCGCCCACTTCGTTGGGCATAATATTAATAATCCCCGAAGCGAGCACGAAAGCGAACTGAATTAAACCCGAAGCCATCGCGCGCCGTCCGCTGATGATGATGATGATGATGATGATGACACTCAACAATAATGTGGCTTTCTATTGGTGAAAGAATTTTTAAAATCGATGATGATGATGATGATGACACTCCGCAATAATGTGGCTTGCTATTGGTGAAAGAATTTTTAAAATCGATGATGATGATGATGATGATGATGATGATGATGATGATGACACTCCGCAATAATGTGGCTTTCTATTGGTGAAAGAATTTTTAAAATCGATGATGATGATGATGATGATGATGACACTCCGCAATAATGTGGCTTTCTATTGGTGAAAGAATTTTTAAAATCGATGATGATGATGATGATGATGATGATGACACTCTGCAATAATGTGGCTTTCTATTGGTGAAAGAATTTTTTAATCGATGATGATGATGATGATGATGATGACACTCCGCATTAATGTGGCTTTCTATTGGTGAAAGAATTTTTAAAATTGATGATGATGATGATGATGATGATGATGATGATGACGATGACACTCCGCAATAATGTGGCTTTCTATTGGTGAAAGAATTTTTAAAATCGGTTCAGTAGATCCCGAGATTACCCCTTACAATTTACAAACACACAAACTTTACTCCTTTATAATATTAGTATAGATTATTTTGGTCTATCCCGTAGGAGTCAGCTAGCGTTTTTGCAATATAAGCACAAAAAAACGTGCTTATTTACGACATCACATTAGAAACCTCTTTTGAATCGTCCAATTCTTTTTACCACCCATTTAGGGCGTATTTTTTAGCTGATAAAATGCTTATCAGCTTTATCAAAAATAAATAACATTTACAATAAATTATGTCGTTACCATACAACGTACATATCGCTCATCCAAAAGAATATTGACGTAATTACGTTTTTGCGATTTTTCAGGAGAGCGTTTTAAAAGTTTGACATCGAAAACATTGTGTATTTCCAATCATTCTATCGATATATTTTAATAGTTATGTTGAATTACTTTATTATCAATAATATTACATAAAAATTTTGACAGAAACCTCAAGATAACTATTAAAAAATACCAAATGAAACAAACCGGACGTACATTTATGACATTTTGTAATTTAAATATTACAATTATGACATTATACCAGGTTTGGATATGGGAATAAATCATGAATTTAAACTACATAATTCTTAATTTGTTTTATTTTTATAATTTTATGAACTTGAAATGTAAACTTTTTCAAAAGCTTAACTAATTTTTTTTATAAAAATCTTAACATAAGAAAACAAAAATAACTGTTATTAAACAATTCTAAGTAAATCTAATATTTTATGCTTTGTGCTGTACCTTCTTGATGGAACTCCATATTATGATCTTAATAAACCACTACTTTTCACTAGTTCCACTACTAGTACTAGATAGTAGTGGAACTAGTGAAAACGACAGTGACTCTCTCTGTCGGAAACTAATGGAACAAAAATTCTATCGTTTTTACCACAGATAAAACGTGCAAAACACAAAGTTATGGTATCAAAAACTCATTTTCGACTTTTTGGTAATTATGTCAATATTCTTTTGGATGAGCGATATGTGTTTACAATTTATACGGGAAAAGAAATATTTACACTTTAGAATGTAATGTCATCAAATCAACACCAAGCATTGGCATCATTTAAATAATCATTGACTTTGTAATAGCCCTTACTCATGAGCGTTTTTTTAACTTGTACCTTCAACTTAAGAAAAGGCAATTCAGCTACACTATGTGGAATCTTGTTACAAAAATGTATACGTTTGCCCATAAACGAACCTCTAGTTTTTTGTAGCGTGAACGATTAAACAAGTTTATTTTTATTTCTTGTGTTTAAATTATGCATTTGAAAATTAGTATGAAATGTGTTACTAATCGTCATTACATAGTTAGGGTGGGCTGGTGCACCCCGGCGTGTAAATATATGAGCACTGATGAAAACACTCTAAGCTGGACATTATAGATAAGTATACTCGTCACTTTAATAATGTACAAACCATTTTTGCAGCAGCTACGCGCCCGTGCCAGCGATGACGGTGACGGTGTCCCCCGAGCGACAGTCGCTCGCCCAGCGCTGGGGCTCTCCGCGTCGCGTGACACTCAAACGCAGCCCTGGCGCGCCACTCGGCGTCAGCATTGTTGGGGGCAAGGTGGGTCATCATATCATAATGCTTGAACGCATATCAGACTGCGGATCGGAATAGATGGAAACATAAAATGCGCGCTATCTGATGCCCTGGCTAGGGTCTGGGACTTGGGGTAGTAGCTGTCCGCCACAAGAAACTATTACATCGTCTGTCTTTTCATGTGCTTTAAGTTCAGGCAGATAAGGTACTTTTTTTTTTTATAGCAGTAAACAAGCAAACGGATCACATGATAGTAGATATAACCGCTGCCCATAGACACTCGCAACTCCAGAGGAGCCACAGATGCGTTGCCGGCCTCTTAAATGGGAATATGATCTTTTTTTGAAGGTTTCGATATCGCATCGGTTCGGAAATACTGTTTGTTCCTGGTCGAAAAGGCCAACCTGCCGCCTTATCATCAGACT
The DNA here is from genome assembly GCA_036419045.1 of Scirpophaga incertulas. Taxonomy (NCBI): domain Eukaryota; kingdom Metazoa; phylum Arthropoda; class Insecta; order Lepidoptera; family Crambidae; genus Scirpophaga; species Scirpophaga incertulas. The sequence continues at coordinate 39,276,412 of CM071631.1, read as the reverse complement.
GTACCTGTAATTTCGGTGGCAGAGGAGCACTAGGCTTATAGTCAGACTGTGCAAGCGTTGGTGCCAATGTCATGGCTTAAGCTCCAGTAGTTAGGTCAGCGTCTGCATCTCCCTATATATTTATTTTTATGGTAAGTGACAATAAGGCCAAAGGGAAAGCTAAATCCGATCTGAATTTCACAGCAAAAAATGACACTCCATGACTTATTGTGTATTAGAAAGAGATGAAATTTGTTTATAATAAATTCATTGTTTTTGAGATATTCTTGTTAAGATGTTTTACCTTAGATTTAAGTAAATTTATAAAATTGCAGTTACTTTATATAAATACTGAATAAATACTGGTCATCAAACAAATCGACCCATCTAGATTTTACAGGAAATCTCGTGTTTTAAAATTATGAATGCAAAAAGTTGTGTTAGAATCATATTCTTTAATTAAACATGTCATTTTTTACAATGTTGTCCAAAATTATCCAAAAAATTATTTAACAGAAAAATACAAAAAAAAAACGATTTTTACCTCATTTTTACGTTGGTTTTGATCAGACTGTATTTTTTAATTCTTAAGAGTTATGAGGACAACACTTTCAATTCAATATTCTGTGTTCCCTCCTCTTGCTCTAATCACTGCCTGCATTCGCCGTTTTAATGACCTTATTAAAACATTAATGGTTCCTTGAGGAATTCGGTCCCATTCTTCCCTGATGGCGATTTCTAAGTCTCCTAGGGTGGGGGCTGGATCTCGAGCTCTAACCTTCTGTTTTAGGGTGTCCCACATGTGCTCTATAGGCTTCAGTCCGGGCTTCTTGCTGGCCACTGCATAACCGGAATACCGACCTCTTCTAAGTACTGGGAAAAAAAAAACAATTTTCTCCGATGTAGCCTGACTGTACGACATGACCTTCCAAGATCTCTGTTATGTAACGTGGAGCAGTTAGAGAGCTGTTTCTGATAAATACCAGCTCTGTGCGCGCAGTCAAAGATATACCACCCTAAAACATTAGAGACCCTCCACCATAACTTACAGTTTCCCTTATACAGCACTGAGCATCAGGGTCGGACTGGGCCGGAAGAGCCCGGCTGGCTGATCGCAATCCCGAGGCCCGGGACACCTATTTTGTACGAGGCATAGTTTCCGAGACATGCACGCGGGCAACTCTAGCACAGGGGGCCCGCGCAGCATTGCCCTTGAGCTACGTGCCCTGTCGCATGCCCGCAACCCAGGCCCGTGGGGGGCCCGCGCAGGCTGGGGCCCGGCTGGCAAACGCCACCTCGACTGTATGGCCAGTCCGACGCTGCTGAGCATAACGTTCTCCTGACCTTCTCATGACATTACGGCGCCCATCAGAGTCATATAAAGTCATTCTACTCTCATCACAGAACAGAACTGACGCCTATTGGTCAACGGTCCATTCGACATGGTTCTTCGCAAATTGAAGTCTGGCTTGTCGATGAGCTATGGTCAGTTGTGTTCCTGTCGCTGGCTTGTGAGGTCTTAAATTCTGTTTGATTAATCCTTATTCAACATAGACCTTTACAGGCACTTATTGACGTCAACAAACAAAACAAAAAAAAACTTAAAAAACAAAATCCTTGTCCGTACGTACGAATAAGGAAAAAAAATATATTGACTCGACACCTGTTCGGAAATTGGGAGAGCCTTCTCGAGAAGAACAGGCAAGAAACTCGGAAGGTCTATTTTATATCTCCTCTTTTCAATGTTAATAGTTATTATAATATAATATAAAAATACAATATAATATAAGATACAATCATACCTAATACGATTACAGTCGTATGTATGTTTACATACACATATAAAAATAAAAATAAGTCACTTATAGACACTCCACGCACTTCACGTAAGCGTCGCTGAATGTGAACACCAGAAAGTTGCCGATTTCTTAAAGCTGATGTCACAATAAAGCGGTCATCTCCTACAGTTGTGACCCTCTGTCTTCCAGATCCTGTCCTTCTACGATACTGCCCAATGTTGCAGCAAGGCTACGACTTGGGCCGCTTCAGCTTCAGTAGTATCACAATAGTAGTTTTTAACTGTGTTCTTGTTATTAACAAAAACACAGTTAAAAACTTGGTGTCGCAAATTAAACAGGGCCAAACTGAATACTGAACGTAAACGCTGAATCAGCATTTATCACTGTTTATTTTAAAAAAGTTTATTAAGTACCCTCAAGTGCGTTAAGATTTATGGCGCTCGAAAGTCAAACATCTTCACCGACCTCAGACATAAACAAAACGCAGTTGGTAACACTATCTTTCGACGACCTCCATATTCGAGTGGATAATACACCGGTTTCAAGGTGTCGCCATCTCTGAGGTCCCGGGTTCGAATCCCGGTGGGGGCAAATGTTTGTGTGATGAATGCGAGCATTTGTACCTTAGTCATGGTTGTTGATATATATTTCAATAAAAAATATTTATATATGTATAATATATGTATGTCTATCCGTTACCCTAGATCCCATTGCACAAGCCTTACAGAGCTTAGTTTGGGCTAGGCTAATTGTTGTAAGCGTAACAAATATTTATTATTTATTTATTATTATATTTATTTATCTTTGAAATTATAAAAAGAAATAGTGCAAAAACAGGTTGGGCCGATTTTTGTGATGACCAGTGTAGTTAAGTTTACTCGTTTAAATGCCGCACAATGTATGTATCATAAAATTAAAATACAGGTTGACATTATCTCGAATGATGACGGGGAGGATGGTGAAGAAAAAGCGATTTTCGGGATCTTCATCAAGAACGTTGTTCCCGAGAGTCCAGCGGGGAACAGCGGGAAGTTGCAGGTTAGTGTGAATTAATTGACTTTATTGATTTGTCATGACTACAAAAATGGTCTGCCTTCTTGTTTATTTCCTTACTAGCTTTTGCCCGCGACTTCGTCCGCGTGGAATAGTGACTTCCGGCAGATTTTTGGTTTTTCCCACATAGTTCCCGTTCTTGCGGGATTTTCGGAATGGTCGAGTTTCCGCAGAATTTTTAGTATTATTATGTTGATACAACTTAAACAAATTATTTCGACCAAATTTGGTACCATAAAAACGGTCATTGTGACTAAACCTTAAAAGATAGACATATGCCGTCGCGGACTTTTTTTTAGATCATGTATAGAGGAATAATTCTTTCATACATATTTTTTGTGTATCTTGAACCGTTTTCGTAGCGCACGCAAAGAAAGCCTTCAAAAATGAATAATTTTCCCCGTTTTTTACACATTTACCGCTCTGTCTTTGCTCCTATTGGTCATAGCGTAATGTTATTTAGCCTATAGCCTTCCTCGATAAATGGACTATCCAACAAAAAAAGAATTATTCAAATCGCACCAGTAGTTTCGGAGATTAGCGCGTTCAAACAAACAAACAAACAAACAAACAAACAAACTCTTCAGCTTTATTATATTAGTATAGATTAGTATAGATATTAGTATAGATTAAACATAAGTTTATTGTTTATCAGGATACTTCACTGGATTATTATTAGAATTAAGTGTTTATAAATAAATCCTAATCAAACATAAATATAAACTTAATGGAAAGTTTTATATTTGATACTAATTAATTTCAAATTAAAAAATAAAGACATTTCGTTCTATATCAAACAGTCATTCGAGTTCCTTTTTAAATTAATTTTTTTTAGACTAACTTATGAAGGAAAACTTAGAACAACGCAGTACTTTTGATTGTTTATTTGTTAATTTTACAAAGCACTGACCAGTTATAGATGTGTCTCAACTTACATTTGCCACTGAACTGCTGAATTGGATTTTTTTTTTTTTTTTTTCCTCAGGAGAGGAGGCTGAGAATCCATCATGGATACCAACGCAACAGGCAAGCAGGGATGCGTTGATTATGTCGGACTCCTGGTACTGTCGAGACGGCTCGACTACACAGACCTACCGACTAAACTCAGCCTAGCCTTTGGTCCTATTGACCCTACTGGCTTTATTGACGAGAGGGCCGCACCTCAGGAGAGGCACGGTTAGCGCTACCCCATGGTGGGGGTATATGCGCTAGAAGAAGGCACGGATCTCCAGAGTGGAACCGGCCCGTATTGACAAGGACCTATTCAGGCTAAGCAGAAGGCTGCCGTTTAGGGGTTGACAAAGGGGAGCGACGGCTCAGACGCCGCCGCTTGCAGGTCTAGAAGTTCCTGCGTGAGTTGGTTGGGAGTGTCGCTAAGGACATGTCGCGGTCTACGAATCCTCTGCCGGTATTGATTAGTGTTGCCTTGTGACAGGCTCACAGTTGGTGGTATTGACGGGTTGCTGAATTGGAGAACCAACTCCTCTTTTATACTACATCGACTGGTAAAAAAATATTACTCAGATGTAACGTCACGAAGTTTGCTTTTCCATGCGGTTTTCCTATTCCCGGATATAATTAAAATAATACATTATCTATTTTTTAATATAAAAATAAGTATGTTAATACTCTTTAAAATTAATACTATGGTAGTTCATGTTAAGACAGTTATTATTTGATCAATTTAAATAATTTTACAATAAAAAGGAATATCTTAGTGTGCCTGCTTTACCGACAACTAAAGTCAAATTAACAATTGATATTGCTGATATTGAATAAATTTCGTAATACATTAACAAGACATTATTGAAAATTATAAAATACCTCATAAAAATCACAATATTATTTAATAATTTTTAAAATTTGACCCTATGCTAACAATCAAGTAATATTGATTTGTAGTATTATTTACACTTAGGACAAAAAGAAAACTTATTTATGAATTCATATTACACAAATTGGTATTACAAATATTTATAGACGCTATATTCCATTCAACAATTTACTCGCAATTTTCCTTAAAAGTTGTCTTATGTTTTATATCGTCGACCTTTATAACATTTGTCAAATAACTGACGATAAACTAACAATATTACTATCAATATGACTAACAATAAATGACGAAGTCTTGTGCACAGATAGTTTATAAAAACTCTCGTAAAACAGTCCACAATTATTTATATAAACCTCAGCATCTGAGCTGAAGTATTGTACAATCACTACGTTCCAGACTGGCGACCGAATCCTGGAGGTGGACGGGGTGTGCGTCCGGTCGGCACCCCACGAGCGCGCGGTGCAGCTGATCAAGGCAGCCGGCGACACTGTCACGCTCACAGTGCAGAGCCTTCTGGCTTGGGTGTGTCTTTACATCAAACAAATAACGATTTCACCTTCATAAAAACAGGTCTCTGGAGTTGTATGCGACCCAAGACTGCCCCTTAAGCTTAAGGGGAAAGTTTATAAAGCAGTCGTTAGACCTGTCCTTATGTATGGATCTGAATGTTGGGCAACGAAAGCGAAGGACGAAAGGAAACTGCACGCTTCAGAGATGCGAATGTTGCGACGGATGTGTGGGGTTACAAGAATGGACAAGATCAAGAATGAGTATATAAGAGGAAGTTTGAAAGTAGCGCCAGTGACTGAGAAGGTAAGGAGCAGTAGGTTAGCATGGTTTGGGCATGTAATGAGAAAGCCATATAACAAGAAGAATGATGGATATGAATATACGTAGATGGACCTAGGATGAGAGGTAGACCAAGAAAGCGATGGATTGAATGTGTGAATTCTGATATGAGAGTAAAGGAAGTGGATGTTGAGCTGACGAGTGACAGAGGAGAATGGAAGAGGAAAACATGTTGTGCCGACCCTACTTAAGGTGGGAAAAGGGCAGGAAGAAGAAGAAAAACAAAATTGATTCATGACTTATTTTTTAGTAGAATGGGCGCAAGAAACATATTAGCTTTATCAAATTAAGTGAACCTTTTCGCTTGATCGCTTTTTTGCATTGTAGAGGCAGACGCCTATATTTTTGTAGTAAGAGCACCCTTAAGTATTCATAAATAAATGAATAATTAATAAATATATCTTACATTCATACCAATTAGCCTAGTACGCCTAAAGTAAACGCTGTATAGGATCTAAGGTAATAGATAAACATACACATTAATCATAGATAGATTAATATATGTATAATAATAATAGGTCTTTAATTGTGAAAATGCAGTTGCAGTTTATTGCTTGTATTTAAAACTTTAGAGCTTTTTTAAGCGCCATAGATCAATCAAAACTCTGAATTAGGTTAAAAAAAACTGCAAAGGTACTTGCTGTTTTGTATCAGAATTACGTACATTATTAACTATAATGTGTTGCCTTTGATTTTCTTGCCTTCAATACTATGTTATTACTTAGTTTAATGTCTATTGACGTGTGTGTAATAATTTCATAAAGTTCGCTCTTGGTTATTAATATAATAAAGAAGTAAAGCTTAGTATGGAATAAGCTTTTTAGGGTTCCGTAACCAAATGGCAAAAAATGGAACCCTTATAGATTCGTCATGTCTGTCTGTCCGTCCGTACGTCACAGCCATTTTTTCCGTAACTATAAGAGCTATACTGTTGAAACTTGGTAGGTAGATGTATTCTATGAACCGCATTAAGATTTTGATACAAAAATAAAAAAATAATAATAAATATTGGGGCTCCCCATACTTAGAACTGAAACTCAAATTTTTTTTTATTAAACACATACGTGTTGGGTATTTATGGATAGGTCTTTAAAAATGATACAGAGGTTTCTAAAATATTTTTTTTTCTAAACAAAATAGCTTGCGTGATAGACGCTTCCAAAGTGGAAAAAAACCCCTCTAACTTCTAAAATAAGAAAATGAAAAATCTAAAAAAAACATGATACATTACTATAAAAACTATCAACGAAAATTGTTTTGAACGAGATCTAGTAAGTAGTTTTTTTAATACCTCGTAAATCGTAAACCGCTTCCTTTTTTATCTATGAAATTTCCATGCAAAACAGCAATTCTGGGATCTCAGAATCGTCAGAAATCGTCAAAATAATGTACCAAGTACATATAGTAATGATGACTTATCTATTGTTTAGAACACAGATTCGTCTGACGTGGACACATCTCCCCCGCATGCAGCATCCAGAAAGTCCCCAACGCCGTCCCCGGTTATTGACAAGACTCCCACTCACGAAATCAAGGTATGACCAGGATATCTTAACTACAGTCGGGCCAATTTAATAGGCCACATTTGACATTTGTTCATAGTGAGGTGACCTGCTTAAACACTCCGATTATGGTGAAAAAATCGATATTTACTTCAAACATATGTGAATCGAATACAGTTATTATGGAAAAGTACTTTTTTTTTAATTTTAATAGGCAAACGAGCAAATGGATTACTTGATGGTAAGTGATTATCGCTGCCCGCAACAACAGATGTGTTGGCGGCCTTTTAAATGTGAATACACTCTTTTTTATAGGTACTGTATTAATATATTATTTCTCTGTTAAAGAAGTTATTATTGTTTTTTTATTATAAAACAAAAGAATAACATGTTTTATTTTAATAAAAATTTGACTCAAAAAAAATCAAAATCAAAATAATCTTTATTCAACATAGACCTTTACAGGCACTTATTGACGTCAACAGACAAAACAAAAAAACAAAGCTTAAAAAAAGAAAACAAAACCTTGTCCGTACGTACGAATAAGGAAAAAAAAGAAAAAAATAAAAAAATTGACTCGACACCTGTTCGGAAATTGGGAGAGCCTTCTCGAGAAGAACAGGCAAGAAACTCTGAAGGTCTATTTTTTATCTCCTCTTTACAATGTAAATAATTACAATAATATAATACAATATAGTATAAGATACAATCATACTATTAATTCATGGTCAAACTGACTGACTATTAATTCATGGTGAATAATGCTTTCACAAGTAATCATTGCATTCATTCGATTTATTGAGGGACATCACTTACGTATAGACTTCACTGAACGCAACATTGTAACAACGGTCATTTGTGCATTTCCAAACTAAAAAAATATTGAATATTTTATGTCCGCCATTACAAGGTTAGTTGAGGAATTTTAATGAAATGTCAAATGTGGCCTATTAAATTGACCCGACTGTAGCAGTATATTTAGACACTAAATAAAGATCTAATAAAAAATATTTGTGATTGGTATAAACCAATTAGCCTAACCCAAACTAAGCTCTGAAAGGGAGCGTTCAAGTATTACGTAACGCAATTTAGGGGGAGGGGGGTCTCGTAAAACGTTACGATGCGTTACAGAGGAGGGAGGGGACTTTCTTACAACACGTTATGTAACATTGTTTTTTTTTTGACGTGACAACGTCTATTAAATTGGTACGGCGTGGAGTCATTCTCGAAAACCCCGTAACGGCCGAATCTGACGCCACACGAAGCCACGCACATTACTCATAATAATTAATTTATGTATAACTTCAGAAGCAGAAAATTTAAACAAACTATTAAATAAAAATATAAATGTTATACATTACTTTATTTTAAATAATTTCATTGCACCCAGAAAAAATTACCATGTAATAGACGTTGTCACGATCAAATATCGGCAGTAGACGGAGTTCTACAGACAACCAATTTTTTTAATAAAAAATTGTATTAGGCTGGTCGCAATTATTAATTTGTTCCCGCGAGTTGGCAAATCTTTTCGTATATATTTCACGGGGATTGCCTAGATTGTATTGTACGTCATTTAATGTTGTTTTCGTTGTCAGTATTCGTTAGTGCTTATGTATACCAAGGATAAAAATTATAACATAACTTTTTGCGACTTCAGGGTAAAAATGATCACTTGAGTGTACGTAACGTTTAGGGGGGGGGGGAGGGGTACAGAAAACGTTACGGTGCGTTACAAAGGGGTGATGGGGGTCAAAAATTGCCTTACGTAATACTTGAACGCTCCCTAAGGCTTGTGTTATGGGATCTAGGGTAACGGATAGACATACATATATTATACATACATAAATTTTAATAGAAATATATTATTACAACCATGACTAAGGTACAAATGCTCGCATTCATCACACAAACATCTGCCCTCACCGGGACTCGAACCCGGGACCTCAGAGATGGTGACACATTGAAACCGGTATACCAACCATTCGATTGCAGAGGTCGTCAGAATGATACATGTCAATGGAGATCATCGGTGATGCTGTATCTTCGCACTGACCTGGTTCAGGGTGCGATCCTGTCATATCCTACTAGTGAAAGCTGGTAACATGGTGAATGGGGCCATGCATACGTTTCTGAGTAGTCAGAAAATTTCAGAAAAAGCGCGACTAGCAGTGCATGAGGGCGTGCTGGTCCCAACATTAATGTACGGAAGTGAAAGTTGGGTATGGGAGAAACGACATGAAAGCAGAATAAATGCAGTAGAAATGAGAGCTTTGCGGAGTATGGCAGGAGTAAAACTGAGTGACAGATTGTATAATGAAGTGATTAGAAAGAAATGTGGTTCGAAAGAGGATATCGTGACAAGAATAGAGAGAGGGATGCTTGGGTGGTTTGGGCATGTGGAACGGATGGATGAAAGTAGACTGACCAAAATGATTTATGAAGCTGGAGTGAGTGGAGACACGGGACGAGGAAGACCTAGGCGAACATATTTCGAACAAATCGAAAGTGTCCTCAAAAAAGGCCAGGTCAGAAGTACCCGCAATCGTCGAGCATGTATGAGGAATGTTATGAAAGTAGATGAAGCGAAAGAGATATGTAAGGACCGTAGCAAGTGGAAGGACGTAATCTCTGCCTACCCCCGTGGGAAAAAGGCGTGAGTGTATGTATGTATGTATGTATGTTGTTAACGTGAAAGTAGATGATACTGTTTATGTGGCCAAGTGGTTTTCGGGACCCAGGGCTAAATTTTGGATATGTTGTTCTCCTGGTGGAGCTGAGCAAAAAATGTAATGGTCGCAAAAAAAGTTAACTACGCATTTTCCCGCTAGGGGGCTCTGAAGTCTGCATTAGAAAATCGTAGCTTTCAGCAGAATCAGATGATATTTGGATATGTTGTTCTCCTTGACGAGCTGATTCAGAATATTCAACGTTTAGAAAAAGTTAAGACGCATTTTCCCGCTGGGGGAATAAGGAGAATAACAAAAACAATGGATTTGTTACTTTTTGATGTAAAAATTACTTAATGGATTTTATGAAACTTTACAATAATATAGCTCACACATCAGAATAACAGATATGTTACACTTTATAAAGATACTAGTTGGTGCCCGCGACTTTATCTGCATTAATAATATTTGGAATGGCTTATACTAGCGTGGAGTAGGAAAGACGTTAAAATTATCACATAAATGCTAATCCTGCACAGACGAAGTCACAGGGTGCTAGCTAGTGTTATTAAAATTTTATGACGCTGCCCCTAAAGGAATACATCATGAGAACTTACAATCATCTAAAGAAATTAAGTCGCCCAAAAGGTATTTTATAGCAAAACAATATTCGCGGTAAAATACAGTGGACCCCCGGATCATTTTGCAGGGCAGTGTCGACTATCGAATTTGTCGGATTATAGAGTACTGCCTTTATAGTTCGATTTTTTTACAAAAGAGTACCTTGTAATCCGACAAATTACAGATCCAGTGATAAGATTCTTTATATTACATATATGTATATACTCTGAAGTACAAATTATACTTCATTATGTACATTATTTAGTAAATTTAATAACACAATAGAGAGCTTCATCCTGATTCGTCTGCATTGTACACCTGTGTCTGGTTAAGATTTAAATCTATCACCTTTTGCATTAGTCTCAATTTAAATGACTCTATACAGGTGGCATCTTTAGAAAGTTTCTCTCCTGTAATAGTCATTAAGCGTTGCCAACACGCCTTTTGAAACGTTCTAGCCATCCTTTGCCATTGCCAGCCACAAAATCATCTTTTTTTATTCTTTCTTTATAAAAATATGTAGCTTTCATGGCCAATACGGGTCCCGAAATGGGCACATGCCTATTTCTTTGTTTAATCGTGCATTAGCGAATATATATGTATTCAATAATAAATAATAGACCATGTCGGATTACAGAGGGTGCCGGATTAGACAGAGGCCGGGGCAGGGGACAATTCTAAAGCCATTCGGATTTTCCACAGATCACCGTATCAGAGCCGGATTTTGAAAACGAGAAAGAAATAGTGGGTGGATCAGAGAAAGAGGCAGATGGGGAGGCTACAGAAGAACCAGCTGCAAAGCCTGTGTACTCTGATTCTGAGAGCAGCGATGAAGAAGACGAACGAGAGTTGGGTGGAAGAACTTATTCTGATAAGGGTGTTGAGGTAACTGTCAAACAATTTGTAATTTCACAATCTGACAAAATCTCCTTTAGTATATACTAGCGACTCGCCCCGGCTTCGTACGAGTGCAATGCAGATACTAAATTCACTACAGAAAAACTGTGAACGTTGTATATAATCGTTTGCAATTTAAGCGGAAAAAAATAAATTATTTACGATATCACATTAGAAACCTCAAAAACAACAGTATTTCTCCACTATTTAATGGATATTATTATACTATAAACCTTCCTCTAGAATCACTCTATCTTTAAAATTCCTCTAGTACTTTTATAGATATATTTCATATATAATAGATACATAGGGATATAAGGACAGAGAAAGCGACTTTGTCGTTAACAAGTGTCTCTGCTGAATAAGGATTATTTTGATTTACATTTTTTCATTTGTCAAAACCTAGTTACTCGTTGCCATCTCAAATTATCTACGAGAAGTATAGGAGAAACTTTAAACGTCCAGTGACAAACTTTCTCCAAGTTCGTGACACTACTGATCACATCTCTGGTGAAAAGAGATATCTCTCGTTATTCTCACTGGCGGCTCATCACTTCAATGACCACAAGTCTGTGGAGGAAATAGTTAGTTATAAAAAATCCTTGCATCCATATATTTTTTCGGTGTTTTGCTGAAGTGACTCGCCTTATAAAGAATAAGGTTGGCTACGCACGACTAATTCCATTGACATTATGTGTCCTAGTTTAAAATATGAGAAACTCCATGATGACAACTCTCTACAGATAGACCGTGCATCGGCTGGCGCCGTCAAGAGGAGCAAAGAAGAGAAGGAGGCAGATCCGGAGGAAGAAGATGACTTCGGCTATACTACAAGTGAGTGGAAGGATACATTATTCACTCTTTTTAACTTCTCTTTCTATCTCATCCATGTGTACTTCTACGCGTGCCTTGTTGAGCATAATAGATGATTTTGATAAAATGACATAAAAACATTATCCTGACGAGTCAACATTACATATTTTAAAAAATCTTAAATTTGAATTAATTAGGTACAATAATAATTAATACGGTATAAATAGGATCGAAGGTAATTTATTACTTTTCCAATAGATAAACATATTTGTTTTTTTTTTTAATATCTGTCAGATATTAATAATCAAAATCTAAATAATAATACTCGTAATTATCAGAATTAATAATAATTTTGCATCATTACGATGAATTAGTTTATTTTTTAGTTTTAGTTATATTTTTTGTGCATCAAAGCTCAAGCAAACGTCCAAATCTATATTGTTATATATAACGATGCATGGTACTTTCTTAAGAGTTTTCAACAAATAAATTTATATAAAAATCATTATTTTTAATAAGTGTGATAGACACTATGCACACTCGATAGGGTCGATTACTGCTTGCACTTGAGATGAATGAAAATACCTGTGTTTGCTTTGCCGGTTTATTGCGGACTGGCTTACAATATCTTGGACATTGCTATTTAAGGACGGCTCGCATTAAAAGAATGCTGTATTAGACACAACAATAAGTATAGAATTAATAAGAAAATGTTATTATTTATGATAGCAACGATATTACTTTTAATCTGTTAGATATATTTAACTATTACATTATCTATACTAATATTAAAAAAATCCTGAGCTTGTTTGTAAAATAATTAAAATTATAATAATTAAGTTCCTTAATTCTACGATACCGTTCAAGATTGTGATTTGTTTTTCTTACTTAATGGCTAACCTCGAATACCAATAATATGAACTAAGCTATGGTGAACTTATCACCTTCTGATTATCTTTAATAACATCGCATACGAAATGCAGGTTTGAGGAGATATCTTACAAGAACCATTTTTTCGTGCATATTTGCACTAGGTAACATTTCATGGATACATCATCATCATCATCATAGGTCACCCTCTGACATCCAGTGGGTGTGTTTTCCGCACTTAGTCCTGTATGGACCATTGTGCGTGAGTACAAGGTGGAGGTTGCTCATTCCAGCCATCCCACCTCCCTCCAGAAGCAGATTAAGTTCCCCATGTTGTTCAGGATTTCCTCGACTGTTTTGGGTGATCCCACGGTTTCATTCCGGATTTGAGCGACGCCTGTGCACTCCAGTAGCACATGTGCAATCGTTTCCTCCGTCTTCATGCATGCCCTGCACAGAGGGCTATCGGTTATACCTAGAGTGTGTAAGTGTTTGTTAAGCGAGCAATGACCCGTAATCGTTCCTACTACTGTTCTTAGGTTCTTTTTGTTCAATCGCAATAAACGCTTTGTTAGTCTGTTGCTCAGGTTTGGCATAGCCTCTTTGGATTGCCTACAGCCAGGCGCTGAGGTCCACGAGCTTTCGGCTTGCCTATGTGTGTGTTCTTGTAACCAGCCACGTAACTGGCTGAAGGGGATAGGCATAAGCGGTTCTGGTCCGAACTCCACCATGTCGGACCCCCTCCTTGCCAGTTCGTCCGCTTCACGGATACACAAGACCCTGGAAAAATGAAAGTTGTCATCGTGCTCTAGACATTAAATGTAAGCAGTGACTTTATGGAATAAAGAGCAAGGTTATGGGGTGTTTTATGAAACATAAACAAAAATTTCGACGAAGTCGATATCAAAAGTAACAATAATCACTCCTCTTGCCCATTTCCCATTATCTGGGGTCGGCGCAGTAGATCTTTTCCTTCCATTCTTCTCTATCAGCCGTCATTTCCATGCTTACTTCTTTCATTCTTATATCATTCTTCACACAATCGATCCATCTTTTATTCGGCCTTCCTCTGCCCGTGTATCCCTCCACTTTCATATTCAACATTCGCTTTGTGACATGACTTTCATCCCTCCGCATCACATGTCCAAACCATGCTAATCTACTTCCTCTCACTTTTTCTACCACTGGCGCTACTTTCAGGCTTCCTCTTATGTACTCATTCCTTACCTTGTCACACCACACATCCATCGTAACATTCTTATTTCATCATAAAAGTAACAATAATCACTACTTAGTATAACACAAAGTCGCTATCCGCCACCTGTCTGTCCCTGTGTATGCTTAGATCTTTAAAACTACGCAACGGATTTTGTTGCGGTTTTTTTAATAGATAGAGTGAGTCTTATGGAAGTTTTTGACGTGACAACGTCTATTAAATTGGTACGGCGTGGAGTCATTCTCGAAAACACCGTAACGGCCGAATCTGACGCCACACGGAGTCCACGAACGGCGTAACGGCCGATCTGACGCCACACGGCAACGTAATAAAAATATAAATGTTATACATTACTTTATTTTAAATAATTTTTCCTGTAAGTTAACATTTTGAATTAATATTCGGAATTTTCGAATTAATTTTGTGTATTAAATATTGTTAGTGTTCATAGATAAAATTGTTAAATAAGTCATTTGACATATTGTCCTTAAGATTTTGAATTAACATTTGGATTTACAAATTAATTTTGTTTATTTGATATTATTTTTGACGTGACAACGTCTATTAAATTGGTACGGCGTGGAGTCATTCTCGAAAACACCGTAACGGCCGAATCTGACGCCACACGGAGTCACGCACATTACTCATAATAATTAATTTATGTATAACTTCAGAAGCAGAAAATTTAAACAAACTATTAAACAAAAATATAAATGTTATACTTTATTTTAAATAATTTCATTGCACCCAGAAAAAATTACCATGTAATAGACGTTGTCACGTTCAAATATCGGCAGTAGACGGAGTTCTACAGACAACCAATTTTTTTTTGTGTAATAACATCCATTAAATAGTGGAGAAATATTGTTATTTATGAGGTTTCTAATGTGATATCGTAAATAATTGCATTTTTCCCGCGTACGTTATAAACAATTATATACAACGTTCGCAGTTTTTCTGTCGTGTATTTATTATCAGCACTGCGCCCGTGCGAAGCCGGGGCGGGTCGCTAGTGTTTACTAAAGTGAACAATCAATACAATATAATAACAGTACAATATAATAAATTATATTATCATGATATTTTTTTTTATTTTTAATCTGAAATAAATTTCTCATAAATATCATTGTTAGAATTGAACCTAATTGCAATAGTACCATAAGAGAAGCATCATCTTCCAAATAAAAAAAAAACATTACAACCAGTTAATCCAGACGAAAATTCTGAGGTTACCTTAGACACGTCGTCCAACCTAAACTTCGGGGGACACATTGAGTCCTTGGCGAAAACTGCAGCTAAAAAGCTTGGCATTTTATCCAAAGTTAGGCGCTACTTCACTGCAGAACAGATGCTCAACCTATATCAAGCCCAAGTTTGATCCTGACTGGAGTACTGCTGCCATCTTTGGGACGGTTCTGCCCGCTATCAGTTGGCTGCCTTGGACTCAGTAGAAAGGCGAGCTAGAAAACTTATCGACGACGAAATACTTATAAACTCACGTCTTCAGAGTCTAGAACACCGTCGAAGAGTTGCTTGCCTTTCGGTTTTCTATAGGTTGCATTTCGGAGAGTGTGCGTTGGAATTACATGAATTAATTCCACCCGCTCCTTTCCACCACCAGTCAACCAGACGTAGGCTTAACTACCATCCTTACGTGGTGGACTATCCTGTTACACGTACAAAACGGTTCCAGTCTTCGTTTTTAATACGAACAGCTAAGATGTGGAACTCTTTGCCGACGTCTGTGTTCCCGGAACAATATAATCTTACGGTCTTCAAGTCACGAGTGAATAGGCATTTGCTAGGTAAGCGTGTTCCATCCTAGTCCTCATCGTCACTTACCATCAGGTGAGATTGTGGACAAACGCAAAACTATTTTAAATAAAAAAAAAAAGACACTAAAAAAATACACTAGAATTGAGAATCTCACCCTTTTTGAAGTCAGTTAAAAACAGTTAGCATCCCATGGGTCTTCTATAGGGATACAGGGTCTTTAGTGCTGTTGAAAGAGGAAACAGAAGCTATAGGCTATATAAGGCTTTTGTACATGAGTACATATGATTCCACGATACCTGCCTGCATTCCAGTATAAATTGTTCACAACTAGCGGCGTAAAAGCTGCGCCGGAACCGTTAGTCAGAAAGACACAGAACCATCAGTTCTCGTGCGTTCCACAAACATACTTAAGGTAAAGCTGAACTTACATTCAGCTTTTACAACCGTCTGAGGCTTGACCGAAGGTCTATCTTAAAAATGTTCCTGTACAGAATTTACAAAAACTATTGACAGGAAGCTGGCCTCGCGCGTGTCTTAACCAAAAATGTTTGTTAGTTGATTTGTTAATTCAAAGATTTTTTTATTTTTATCTCATGGTCCTAGGTGATGTTGGGTTACCAAGTTGCAGGCTTAAGTATTTTTATATTCGAAATGTTATTAATATCGATGTTTTCTCTCGAATTTCCGTGTTTTATGCAAACTTTCAAGTTACATTTATTACATGAAGAAAAATATTTTGGGCAAGGTTTTTAATAGTACATTATGGTAAAAGTGTGTACAACCGTCCTCGGCTCCTTAAGACCCTCGCCTGACGGCTCGGGCCTCAATGCGCCTCAGCGGTAATCACCAATACACACGTGTATCATACAACGTTTTTCAACACACTTCTGAATAAAATAATACTTAAATAAAAAACCATTTTCTTCATAAATTGTATTTGCAGACATCTTAATTAATAACTAACTAAATAACTTTAAAAGAGAAAACGAGACGAGTTGTGAAAAATGTTTCGTAATGGCGGGAAAAATTAATCAGTTTTCCTATGCGCGCGCATCGGCCATAGACTAATAAAAATCGTAATGGCGGGAAAAATTAATTAGTTTTCCTATGCGCGCGCATCGGCCATAGACTAAAAATGAGGTTTCTTTTTTTTGGGCTTTTCGCGGATAGCCATTTAGCGCAAATGTAAGCGTAACTCAACCAATAATATAAAAAAAAAACTATTACTCACTCGTGAATAATAGTAATGAAAAAGTCACAGTCTGATTATAGGTGTCATTATGTGCCTAATTGCCATGGGATTAGAGCCACTTTATGAGGAAGTGTGTTGAAAATAATTATTATTAATACAATGCTAACAAAATACATAATCAAGATGGATGCTTTAAAAGATGCAAATAAGTTAGAAAAGATGTTATAAAGTCGCCGAAAATTCTGAACGAATTGATTTTTCTTTTATGTCACGAGATGGGCTTACTTCGTGATTCAAAAAGATATCAAAATGCAAAGTGATTCGTTCAAAGTTAGAGTACCTATAGGAACACGTTTGATGTAACTTTAAACGTCCGTATACAAAACTTTTCTCCCAAAGTAAATATTTATTCCTTCAGTACAGTCTCGTGGTTTGCGTCCTTTGCTATTCCTGGCTCTGATGTGTTTGTAAATTTAAAAATCGCAAAAAAGGTTGTAGTTACGAAGTAATTTTATATATTTAGTGTACGTTACCCAAAGAGTAAAACAAAGCCGGGACTAAGTATAATATAGACATGTATTTTTTTTAATGTGGTTTGAAAGACGATATCGTGACAAGAATAGAGAAAGGGATGCTTGGGTGGTTTGGGCATGTGGAACGGATGGATGAAAGTAGACTGACCAAAATGATTTATGAAGCTGGAGTGAGTGGAGACACGGGACGAGGAAGACCTAGGCGAACATATTTCGAACAAATCGAAATTGTCCTCAAAAAAGGCCAGGTCAGAAGTACCCGCAACCGTCGAGCATGTATGAGGAATGTTATGAAAGTAGATGAAGCGAAAGAGATATGTAAAGACCGTAGCAAGTGGAAAGACGTAATCTCTGCCTACCCCCGTGGGAAAAAGGCGTGAGTGTATATATGTATGTATTTTTTTTACTGTTGCCAAATAGGACTCAATGAATGAAAACTACCCCTACTTCCACATAGTGATTTTATTTATTACACAATAAACATAAATAAAGTACAAAAGGCAAAGATCTGTGTTTGGCGCAGACAAAAATCAAAACTATTACAAATTTACAATCTAATATTTATCCAAAGTGAAAGTGATTTCCGATAGTGCTCACGAATCACCCTCTAAACTATGGTTTTACTTATAGATCTGGGGATGTGGTAGGGTATATCATTCCATTGATAATTTAGATAAATGTATACTTTATAATAACCTTTACTTACTTATAAGTAGTTTATGCTTTGTGCTGTAACTTATTGATGGAACTCCATATTATGATCTTAATAAACCACTACTTTTCACTAGTTCCACTACTATATAATATTAAAATATTATATAGTAGTGGAACTAGTGAAAAGTAGTGGTTTATTACGATCATTTACTTATAAGTGTTTATATATGATGTTTAGATCTAAATCTATAAATATTTAAAAAGGAACGTCAATGATATTTTGTTGAAGCTTTTTAAAAATGGATCTGTAAACCATTTGGAGCTACTTTGACTCCCTTGTGATTCAAAAACTATTTCAAAATTCAAGCTAAAATTCGGTTATTCTCCCCCACTGGCACTCCCCTACAACTTTTAACCGATTAAACCGATTTTCATCAAACATGTCTAACAACACTCCTTTAATACAAAAATTAACGTAAATTGAAATCAAAATTAACTTATCCAAATATGACTTTAAAGAAGCTCTTTTGAATCGTCCAAAATTTTTTGTCCCACCACTTCGTTTTTTTCTACCTAATCGCTTCATCCGTTCGAGAGCTAGGATGCCACAGACAGACAGACATATACGCAAATGCCGGGGGTTAAAATAAACAATATTACTAGAATATAGAGATTTGATATTTGCACACATAAAAACTTTTACGATGGCCAACTATAACACTGTTAAGGCGCTGTGTTTGTGTTATTTTTCCAGGGATTCTTGTTGTCATACGACTACCCGAGATCCGGGAATGTTTGCCGGGGAAATAAAGTTGCAGTAACTCTGTCTTAAGTAGGATTAGCCAGAGTTAATCTGGAACATCTGCCAACTATTTTGTCGCATGTTGTGCAGTCATTTGATGCTTTATTGCCCGTACACATTTACTTATTATACAGAATTCTTTCTTACCTTTTTTAGAATAAATTTCGTGTCTTAATTGCGTATGAGATTTTAGTTTCTCGGGCTGGGGTGTAACAAGTCAAATATAAAAAGTTTAAAAGCCAACTTACTGTATGAAGTGTACATTTTATACATGCATTACAATCATTATTTCCCATGACCACCATGTATGCCATGGTTGCCATGTTTGGCATAGTTTTCCAGTTACTAGGATCCAAACATACTTCCTTAGTTTCCTCGACATTCATGCACGCTCGTCGATTACGTGTTACTATCGTCATGAAATAAAGGTGTGTATTTATCGGGAGGGAAGATACCTTTGAAAAAATAATGCCATGTGCCTATCTGTAGTGAAGATACCTTTGAAAAAGAATGTCGTGTGTCTATCCGTAGAGAAGATACCTTTGAAAAAATAATTCCGTGTGTCTATCCGTAGGGAAGATGCCTTTGAAAAAATAATTCCGTGTGTCTATCCGTAGGGAAGATGCCTTTGAAAAAATAATTCCGTTTGTCTATCCTTGGGAAGATACCTTTGAAAAAATAATGCCGTGTGTCTATCCTTGGGAAGATACCTTTGAAAAAATAATGCCGTGTGTCTATCCGTAGGGAAGATACCTTTGAAAAAGAATGTCGTGTGTCTATCCGTAGAGAAGATACCTTTGAAAAAATATTTCCGTGTGTCTATCCTTGGGAAGATACCTTTGAAAAAATAATGCCGTGTGTCTATCCTTGGGAAGATACCTTTGAAAAAATAATGCCGTGTGTCTATCCGTAGGGAAGATGCCTTTGAAAAAATAATTCCGTGTGCCTATCCTTGGGAAGATACCTTTGAAAAAATAATTCCGTGTGTCTATCCGTAGGGAAGATACCTTTGAAAAAATAATGCCGTGTGTCTATCCGTAGGGAAGATACCTTTGAAAAAGAATGTTGTGTGTCTATCCGTAGGGAAGATACCTTTGAAAAAGAATGTTGTGTGTCTATCCGTAGGGAAGATACCTTTGAAAAAATAATGTCGTGTGTCTATCCGTAGGGAAGATAATTTCGAGAAAATAATGATGTGTATCTATCGACAGAGAAGATACTTTTGGAAAAAATATTTACGCTCATTAAGGTGGAAAGTACCTTCAACTTTCAATTTATTATTGGCCTATTGTCAAACCAGCAGATTCATGATAAATGGTTTCAGTCGCCTATAGTACATGTGGGTCCAGTGAGATTCGCAATAAAGTGGTACCCATAAAAACGGGCAATATAGGCAAATGTATATATTTTTATAATAAGATTCCACATAGTGTAGCTGAATTGCATTTTCATAAGTTTTACGCAAATGATTATTTAAATGATGCTTATGCTTGGTGTTGATTTGAATACATTACATTCTATAGTGTAAATATTTGTGTTCCCGTATAAATTGTAAACACATAGGTATGTTGTATGGTAACGACATATTTTATTGTAAATGTTGTTATTACTTTTGATAAATCTGATAAGTTTCTTGCGCCCATTCTTCTTATCAGCTAAAAAATACAGTAACCAGTAATTTCAGTGCTTATCTTACCCTTCACACCAGAACACAGCAACTCACTAGCTCTACTGTGAGTTAACTACCGTTTTCAATATGTATTTAACGTAAGGTGAACTATAGACGTTATGTCAGTTTAATATGAAAGAATAGTACAATAACGTTCCACTAGAGGCGCTGTACAAAGTTTTTATACAGAAATGTATGCTATCGATATCATTTGCAAACGAATGTAAACTCATGTTAGCTACACTGGTATAGAATCTTTTTCCGGTAAATATTGAAACAGAAAAACAAGGTATTTTTTTTCTATAATAACATTTTCTGTAAAAAATTGTAAATACAACAAATATATAATTATACAGTGCCAACTAATAAACGCACGCAACCATTAAATCATAATATTTTATTTACACAATTTATTTTTTAAATTATAATGTATCTTTTCACTGTTAACGATATTTTGTTATGTCCTTTTTGTTACTAACATTAAATGTTGCTTTATTAAGCTTTTTAAATTTTGTTTTCTTTTTTTTTCTTTAATTAATGTTGACGATGACCATGCATTACCAACAATTGCAAGTATGTATAACAAAAATCTTGTGTAACTCGATGATGAAACTCGCGTTCTTAGGATCAGTAGTCAAATGTGTGAATTAATAAATGAATTTTCCTTGATTCTGTGGGAGTGTAGTTTGCTGAAATATCTGCGTCAATAATTTTACTTTTACAGTAACTTGTAGTACAGATCTGTCATTTTTTATAACTATGTCGGAACACAAGCAGCCTCCATCTGATGGTAACTGGTTACTTGTACATTATCAGGCGCTGCGTAGAGATTAGGTTTGTAACGGAACTTCGCCTCCGCCTTCGTTTCTGCGGAAGTTCCGCAAGAAATCGTACTTTCGCCTCCGCTTCCGCCTCCGCACAATTTTTGCGGAGTTGTAATGGAGTTTAATTTACGTTATCATAGAGTAATACCACGTGAGCGTCGCGCGCAGCGCGTTAAATGGTCACGAATCGTGCTGCCAAAAAAGCTGGAGTAGAATCAAACCCAAATGCATGATGAACCAGGCAGTTCAAGCTTCCAGATATTTTCACCAACACAAAGCGTGCATTCGAATCTGACTGACAGATTGAAAAATCGCAGTGACAGTGAAGAGGAAACTGAAAATGACAACAGCAATAGTAACCTCATGATATGAAAAATGTTAATTGACGGATATAATAAAGAAAACAGATTCAAATTAGACGATGATCTTTCACCTTCGCCTCCGCCTCCGTTAACCTCCGCATCAGCGGAAGTGAAACTCATCGCCTTCGCATCCGCCTCCGCCTCCGTTAAGAAGGCCTCCGTTACAACACTAGTAGAGATGTAGCTTCGCTATGTATCCTCTATCGCTTATATTACGGGGAGTGTTCCCAAGGAATTGTTTGGTTTTATTCCTGCTCTACGCGACACAACATTCATCCTCATCACCTAGACGCTTGGCAGTCCACCACAGTCGCTTTTATATAGGAATTTTCTGTCACGCACTACTAATCTGTGGAATGAATTGTCACAGATTTGAAATTATTGAAAAAAGAAGGTACAGATAAAAATGAAAGGTACAGGTGAAAAACACGATATTTAGGTGTCATTGAAATATACCTAATAATCTAATTATTTTTGTTTATTTATTTAATTAAATATACATACATATGCAGAGAACTAACATTAAATTAAATGATGCCAATGCTTGGTGTTGATTTGAAGATATTACATTCTAAAGTGTAAATATTTGTTTTCCCGTATAAATTGTAAACATATATGTATGTACGTTGTATGATAACGACATAATTTATTGTAAGTGTTGTTATTACTTTTGATAAAGCTGATAAGTTTCTTGCGCCCATTTTTTTTATCAACTAAAAATATATCCTGAAACCCATTCAGGAAGGTAAAAGGAAAGTAGGAAAAAAGGAATTCAAAGGAGCTTTTTATAAAGTCACTAGCTTCCTGCCCGCGGCTTCGCCCTCGTGGATTTCGGGATTGGGTCTATAGAGGGTTAAGGGTCATAGATTTTGCCCACGGCTACATATGCGCGGAAGTCGGTTTATGGCGCGAAGGTTTTATCGTGGGACTATACGTTTTACCGAGATAAAAATACCGCAAAACCTTGCTCAAGAATCACTCTATCTATTGATGAAAACCGCATGAAAATCTGTGCAGTAGTTTTTGAGCGATACCTTTATTGCGCCTTCCGTGGGATTTATCGGTTTTTCCGGGATACATCATAGCCTAGAACCTTCTTCAAGTATCACTGTCTATTGATGAAAACTGCAGGAAAATCCGATCAGTAGTTTTTGAATAGTCTATATCGCGCATTCTACGGGATCTGTCGGTTTTCTGGGATACAAATAGCCTTTTTTTTTTGTTCCCCCTAAAGAAAATGCATTAAGTTGCATACCCCGGCTGTGGCGAGCCGGCGGTTATGTGGGGCTCTCCTTCCCAGAAGGGGGAGGCCTACCCACTAAAAACCTCAGGGATGGCCTTCCTCAGGCATGTAGAGAGCCCCCGGGAACGCCAAGCTACTTCCGGGAACTGGGATACAAATAGCCTAAAACTTTCCTCGAGACTCACATCATCTATTGATGAACAACACATGAAAAACCATGCAGTAGCTTTTGAACGAAGCCTTTATTGCTCATCCCGTGGGATCTGACGATTTTTCCGGGATAAAAAGTAGCCTATGTTACTCTCCATCTCTTCAACTATCCCTACGTAAAATCACGTCAATTCATCGCTCCGTTTTGGCATGAAAGACGGACAAACAGACAGACACACTTTCCCACTTATAATATTAGTATGGATATTTAAATATATATAGTATTTGTACCAATCTCGTTGGTAAACATTTTTTAATAATTCATTTTTAATCAAAAATCCTAAAATGTCTACAGCATCTATATCATATCAGTATACTACCAACAAAATAGCATATAATTATTTAAAGAAAACGGATTAATATTCCCATTAATCCGTCAGACATAAATTGATTAGTCATTAAAATTAAAACTTCAACGTGCAGTATTCAGATACGTTAGATTATTGGTTAGCTAGTCAGAAAGATAAACGTAGGTAGATCACTTACGCTATAGACACAAGTGCCGTTTTATTAAATCCTGACAGTAATCTACAGATATTTTGTTCGAAACAACACATTGCTATCACGAAGCATCAGGAACGTAGCAACTTACTGATGGAGTGCAAAGTTCCCCTTTCTTGTCCTGAACAATGTCTGTGAATTAACATTGTAAAAGAATTGTTTTGAATAATCACATGAATAGTGAAAATATTCCTTCCCAGGAATAGGTATCCTTACTAATATTATAAATCGGAAAGTGAGTTTGTTTGTTTGTTTGTTCCGCTTTCACGCCGTAACTACTTAACCGATTGCTTTGAAATTTTGTAGACGTAAATATAAAAGTCCGGATTAAATAATAGGGTACGTTTTTATCCCAGAAAAATCGACATAGACAAAGATCTCACTGGGATGTGCAATAAAGGCTTCGCTCAAAAACTACTGCACAGATTTTCATGCGGTTTTCTTCAATAGATAGAGTGATTCCTGAGCAAGGTTTTGCGGTAGTTTTTATCTCGGTAAAACGGATAGTCCCACGGGAAGCGCGATAAAACCTTCGCGCCATAAACCGACTTCCGCGCATATGTAACTGTAGGCAAAAGCTATGACCCTTAATCCTCTATAGACCCAATCCCGAAATCCACGCGGGCGAAGCCGCGGGCAGAAAGCTAGTAAATAAATTTAAAAAGAAACTGTAAAAATTCCTTATTTCTTTTGTGTTCTGTACTTTATTGGATGTAACTACGAAAACAAAATTTGTGAACTTGGTCAATTAAATTTCTAATTATTGCCACAGTTCTAAAAGTTTCCCACAAGCCTACATATACAGGCTTAGGGCAAATAAATTAAGTTGCTTAATTATCTCTTATTCTTCTCCAAAGAGGGCCTTACGCCTTTTGAGAAAAGCTGACTTAGTAAGCATCGATAAATTTCTGTTGATATATTATGAATTCCAGCCGCGGTTTCGCACACGTTATCTAGGATTTTCTAGCGGAAAACATATTTTTTCTCTCTGTTAAAATATCATATATTCCTACTCGTGTCTATAACCACCCCCGTGACAAATAATATCAAACCAGTAAGTATAAATTACCCTATGCCGTTAGATCTCAAAATATCCCTAAATCAACTTTAATCAAAATAGGTTCAGTAGTTGAAACAGACAAAAAAAAACTGGGATTAAATTTTTTTAAGCTTTGATTGTCATATTTATGTACTATATAATATCAAAACAAAAAGATTTAAAAATAATCAAACTTCTAGCTTTAAAAATGAGGTTCTTTCCATATAAACTTTTAACTCCTTTGATTCTTAAACTTTGATTTCATGAATAAATATTTTTCATAGGTAACTTGTTACAAAAAAAATTGGTACATGACCTTTTCAAACCTCCTGTTTAGAAGGCCACTGCTTCGACTAATGAACTGCTGATGCTCCTAACCTTGTATAAAAAAAAAACACAGAATCGCGTTGTTAAATACCATACACCTGTTTAGCCACTGTTTATCGATTGCAACCTTGGCCGGAAATAACGCGATAGATCGATTCCAGGTGGTCAATTCTCGGGAACTAATGTATTTAATAATGAAGCAATGATAGAGGAACATTTTATTGTAGATTTTTTTAAATATCCAATATCAATAATAAAATAAAATAATCAGCAGCACTGCTGCATTGCACAGTATTTATTTAAACATATAATGTTAAAAAAATACTGTGCAATAATAATAAAGTATACGTATGAGTGTAATTGATAAGAGAAGAAATAAAAAATAGACTTTTTATTGCAAGTTGATCTCGAGATGGCTCTACCAACTTCCCAGCAAATGTAGAGCTATCTATTTCTTCCATGTTTATAGGTTTTTCTTCTCTTAATGTTATATTTGTTTTGATGCAATTAGATCTATGTTGAATAAATATTATTTTGATTTTGGAGTAGTCTATACTAATATTATAAAGAGGAAAGATTTGTTTGTTTGTTTGTTTGTAATGAATAGGCTCCGAAACTACTGGACAGATTTCAAAAATTCTTTCACCTTTGGAAAGCTACATTATCCCCGAGTAACATAGGCTACTTTTTATCCCGGAAAAATCGACAGATCCCACGGGACGCGCAATAAAGGCTTCGCTCAAACAGATTTTCATGCGGTATTCACCAATAGATAGTGATTCTTGAGGAAGGTTTTGCGGTATTTTGTATCTTGGAAAAACAGATAGTCCTACGGGAAGCGCGATAAAATCTTCGCGCCATAAACCAACTTCCGCGCATATGTAGCCGTGGCCAAAGCTATGACCATTAACCCTCTATAGACCCAATCCCGAAATCCACGCAGGCGAAGCCGCGGGCAGAAAGCTAGTAATAAATAAAATCAAATCGACTTCAGAACAGATGTCTCAACTAGTGATGCAACGAATACTACTTTTACGAATACGAATATCAAGCCTACAATTCCGCGAATACGAATATCTCGCCTTGGTAATAAAATACTTATTTATTTGACGAATGTTTACTCTTCTCATTATTAAAATTTACAACAGGTAAATTTTTATTAAAAAAAACATAAAATTTGTAGATTTTCTAGTTTTAGGCGATTTCTTTTTTCAGTCTGGATGTTCCCAGCCATTGAAAGTCTTTCCGAGGTGACTGTATATGGCTTCAGTGAAAAATATTTTTGGGAGAAATTTTTCAGACATGTAAAATAATGGACATCTTCTCGCCAAAAGGCCAGTGATCAGCAGTCGGCGAAAAATTTGGGAGCATTAGATAAGCATCTATCTCTTCTCTTCTAGTTTTCTCTTATAGATTTTAGTTTGCGAATCCGCTGTAAATAACATTTTGATATTAAATTTTACTTTCACTATACTACAGGCTGTAAAAAAACCTATCGCATAGCCATTAACCACGCATTCAACACATTTATTTTAAGGTGTTAAAAATAATAATAAATTAATTGTAGTTCCAATGTTCAGACTCCATAAAACTAGCTGTTCGTTCTTGGTGAAATGTATATCTATGTTTAACAAACTTCCGCAAGGTGTCATTGATTTGCCTTTATATAAATTTAAAAACCATATCAACAAGACACTCATGAGTAAAGGTTATTATAAAGTAAGTTACTATCTTAATGATCACACTATTTGGGAATAGGGACACTATTCATAGAGCCATGTTTGGTAACAACATTATTTATAATATTGTATTATTTTATATGTGTATGTAAACATACATACGACTGTAATCGTGTTAGGTGTGATTGTATCTTGTACTATATTGTATTTTTGTATTGTATTATTGTGATTGTTAACATTGAAAAGAGGAGATAAAAAATAGACCTTCAGAGTTTCTTGCCTGTTCTTCTGAGAAGGCTCTCCCAATTTCCGAACAGGTGTCGAGTCAATATATTTTTTCTTTTTTTTTTCCTTATTCGTACGTACGGACAAGGTTTTTGTTTTTTTTTTATCTAAGCTTTTTTTTTTGTTTTGTTTGTTGACGTCAATAAGTGCCTGTAAAGGTCTATGTTGAATAAATATTATTTTGATTTTGATTGCCAGCAATGCATATCGCACTCGCAGTCGACATCGCCGTACAAAAATATCAGTTCTTAAATATTCGTTTAGTATTCGTCGAATAAGAATATTCGAATTCGTATTCATTGCATTACTAGTCTCAACCACTAAGCCACAGAGGCGATTCTGAAGCCGTCAATGAATGATCCTAGATAAACATCCAACGCGCTTGGCCACAGCTAAAATAGACGCCCGAAATAGATTTGTATAAATAAGATCTTTGGCAGGTCAGAAATACGAGGCGATTGTGAAATTAATGGCTGCGTACTCCTCACAGCTGAGGCTATTGCTGCATATGTTATCAATATAATATTTTCATCTATTGTTGATATAAATCAATATAATACTTTTGGCAACACTACTTTCATATATATAGTCTATGTTTTTATACTCTTTGTATTAGTCTAAGCAACCACGAACCGCGCTCTGTAATGAAATAAATGGTAAATGTTATTAAAAACAGTTGGAAAGGTTTCTCATTAATAATCGTACAGGTTATGGGCCCAGCGCCATAATTCTGGAAGTAAGTAAAACGAGAAAGGGAAAAATTTCATCGGCGGCATCCACGCGGTTACATACGCCATCTTTGAGGTTAAGCCGACGCGAAGCGGGCTCGGGACGAAAAATACTTGTATTACAAGGAAGGGACGAGCAGAAGCAGGAAGAACAATGGAAGAAAAGGCCTTTGGTACACATATCAAATTAGAAGGTACATCAAACTGGAATGTTTGGAAATTCCAATCAGTCATTCTGCTGCGTAGTCAGGATTTGCTAGACGTGGTTCAAGGTAGCAGGGTAAAGCCGGAAGAAGCGACTGAAAAGGCAAAATGGGAAAGGCTAGATGCAAAAGCTCAAACATGGCTGGTAACAAGAATGTCAGAAAGTGCAATGATGCATATTTTAACATGTACTACGTCAGCGGAAATGTGGAGAAAATTATCAAGTGTCTACGAACAAACATCGGAAACGAGTATACACATCGTTCAACAACGATTCTTTCAGTATAAATATGAAGATGGAACACCCATGTCCACATTTCTATCTAAAATCGAAGAATTTAAGAATCGGTTAAAGCAGATGGGAGAAAGCATTTCCGAGAAATTCGTCATAACAAAAGTGTTAATGTCACTTCCAGCCGATTATAAGCATTTTGTCTCTGCTTGGGAATCTGCACCGGAAGAGAAACAAACTTATGATAACCTCGTCGCTCGGCTTCTAATAGAAGAGGAACGGTTAAAGGATAAAGAGGACGTGTCTCAGCAATCAGCGACGGCTTTCGTTGCAAAGAAAGCAGGAAAGAAAAACGTCAAGTGTTATAAGTGCAATAAACTTGGACATTTCCAGAATGAGTGTAAAAGTAATTACGTAAACAATAACTCGAACAGTGATGACAGGCCGGTGAAAAAGTGTTATTACTGCAAAAAGGTAGGACATCTAAAAAGTGAGTGCTGGTTCAAGAAAAATAAAGAAAAGGACGGTAACACAAGTAATGCATTCGTAATTTCAAGCGGACATTTTCAAAAATCGCAGTGGTTAGTGGACTCTGGTGCGAGTCAGCATATGTGTAATGATCGTAATCTTTTTACGACATATTTCCCATTGTCTAATAAATCTGTGATCGTCGGTAACGGGAATTCGATTAGTGCACATGGTTGCGGAAAGGTGGCGCTACAAGTACACAATGGAAAGCAATGGATAGACACTACCATAGATAATGTATTGTTCGTGCCGGAACTGAAAACAAACTTATTATCTGTCAATTGCGTGACCAATAGAGGTTATGTGATGATCACAAATGATAATCTGTGCAAATTCTTTAAACAGAACAAATTATGTGCGGTGGCTAATCGTATCGGCGATATGTATTTTTTGGACGTTCGTTACAAGTGCGAAGGAGCAAATGTGGCTCAAGTGCAATCAAGTCTCAAAGATTGGCATGAAAGACTAGCTCACCAAAACTTGCAACACGTGAAGGCCGTGCTTAGGGACAATAACATTTCTGTAAAAGACAATACCGAAGCAAAATGTGAGAGCTGCTTGCAGGGAAAAATAAGTCGTTTGCCCTTCCATACTAGTGAAACAAAAACAACTAGACCATGCGAACTTATACACGCTGACACATGTGGACCCATGGAGGTGCCGTCTGTGGGAGGTTCCCGATACTTTGTTATTATGAAGGATGACTATTCTAATTATAGATCTGTGTACTTCATTAAAGGAAAGGATGAAGTAAAGAAGTGTATTGAAAACTTCATAAATAAAGCAGAAAATACTACTAACAATAAAATACACTATTTTCGAAGCGACAATGGTTTGGAATTTGTTAACAAGGGAGTGCAGGAACTTTTTGCTGAACGTGGTATCATACACCAAACCACGGTGCCATATACTCCCGAACAAAATGGAAAATCAGAACGGGAAAACAGAACGCTAGTTGAGGCTGCGAGAACGATGTTATGTGCAAAAGGTTTACCAAAGAAGTTATGGGCAGAAGCTGTTCAGACGGCAGCATATGTATTGAACAGGACAAGTAAAAGTAATGAACCAGGAAAAACACCATTTGAGATATGGACTAACAAGCATTTCGATATAAATAATTTGAAAGTATTTGG
The DNA here is from genome assembly GCA_036419045.1 of Scirpophaga incertulas. NCBI lineage: Eukaryota > Metazoa > Arthropoda > Insecta > Lepidoptera > Crambidae > Scirpophaga > Scirpophaga incertulas. The sequence continues at coordinate 39,246,389 of CM071631.1, read as the reverse complement.
AACACCTGTTTTTGTCCATATCCCAAAAGAAAAGAGAAGGAAGTGGGATGCTAAAGGAGAGAAAGGAATAATGGTGGGCTATGGAGAAGACGTTAAAGGCTACAGGGTATTTTTTGAAAAGAAAAACAGGCTGGAAATAAAGAGAGACATAGTTTTCCTGGAACAACTTACGGAACAGTTGGTGTTATTGGAACATGACTCGGATATACTCGAAGGGACTGATGAGGATCAAGTGTCTAAACAACAGAAAGAAGTTGGAAAGGAAAATAAACTGTCAAACGAAAGTGTAAGACAGGTGGAATCCAATGAGGGTGATCAGCAGTCTACACAGTTAGAAGAAACTTTGAATTCATCTACGCAAAGTGACGAAAGTGAGTATGTTCCAAGTTTCAGTGATGAGAGCGCCTATGATGAAGATGAAACACCACAACGCCCACGAAGCACCCGGATGAGAAACAAACCTCATTCTATACCTGTCATAATGTTTTTACTGAAGAAAATGAACCCAAGACGTATCAAGAGGCCATGCAAAGGCAAGATGCTAGAAAATGGCAAGAAGCCATAGAAAGCGAGCTGCAAACCCTGAATGAAAACAAAACCTGGGACTTCTGTGAAAAACCTGTAAGTGAAAAGACTGTAAGTAGCAAATGGGTATTTAAAATTAAAAACTCAAATGATAGTATTCAATATAAAGCTAGACTTGTGGCTAGGGGCTTTGAACAAAATGATTTGTTAAATTCATATGAAGTTTATGCTCCAGTGGCTACTTTGACTACCTTGAGGTTATTTGTGTCAATTGCCACCAAGTTAAACTTGCCCATTTATCAGATGGATGTTACAGGAGCATTTTTATATGGTAGTATTGATGAAATTGTTTATTTACAATTACCTGAGGGTGCCTATAGCGGGAGTAACAATATTGTTAAATTGAATAAATCATTATATGGTTTAAAGAAATCACCCAAGTACTGGAATGATAAATTCAATTCAGTGATAAAGAGGCTAGGTTTTGTAAGATCCTATAGTGATACTTGTTTATATATGAAACATACAAATAGTGGCAATACCTATGTTTTACTGTATGTCGATGATCTTTTGATTTTTGGTAACAATGAAAAAGAAATATCTGATTTAAAGTCATTGTTAAACTCTGAATTTAAAATGAAAGACTTGGGATTAGTGTCAAACTTTCTAGGCATACGAATAGAACAAGATTTAAAAAAATAAAGTCACCAAATTGAGTCAAAAACAATATTTAGAATCTATATTACACAAATTTGAAATGTATAATTGTAAAACTGTGCCTACCCCTATGGATTATAATTTTAATGTTAAAATATTTGAGGAAAATTGTAACTATGTAATTGATAAAAATATTGAAAACATATGTAGGAAAATCATTGGTAAGCTGTCTTATGCAGCATTAGGAACGAGACCAGACATCTGTGTAGTAGTGTCCATATTAAGCAGATACCAAAATAAAGCAAACAACATTTTATTAACAGCTTTAAAAAGAGTTTTGAGATATATTAAAAGTACTATTAATTACTGTTTGATATATCAGTGTAATAATGACATGTTAACTGGATATTGTGATGCTAACTGGGGGGAGATTTGAAAAATAGAAAATCAACAACCGGTTTTTGTTTTATGTTTGCAAATTGTTTAATATCATGGTGCTCAAAAAGGCAAGCTAGTGTTAGTCTGTCTTCTACAGAGTCCGAATATGTAGCAATCAGTATGGCTGCGGCCGATGCTTGTTGGCTTATAAATTTATTATATGATTTTAAAATAGAGAAAGTTTGTCCTGTAGTAATGTTCAGTGATAATCAGAGTGCCATAATGGTTGCTAACACTGAATGTGTTAAGCGTCTTAAACATATAGATATAAGGTTCCATTATATTAAAGAATTAATTAGACGGGGTAAATTAGTTTTAAAATATATAAAAACAAGCGATCAGATTGCAGATATGTTCACAAAAGCACTAAATAAAAATTTGTTGTATTAATTCATAAATATGTGTAACATGTTAGAAGACTGAGTTTGTTATGTTAGTTTTTAGTATAGATTGGTTTCAAGTGTATGTATTATATTGAGGGGGGGGGTGTTGATATAAATCAATATAATACTTTTGGCAACACTACTTTCATATATATAGTCTATGTTTTTATACTCTTTGTATTAGTCTAAGCAACCACGAACCGCGCTCTGTAATGAAATAAATGGTTATTAATAAATGTTATTAAAAACAGTTGGAAAGGTTTCTCATTAATAATCGTACATCTATAAATGTGTTTTTACAAAAACACTGTTTTTTTGTGAGAAATAAAAACAAAATCGAAATTAACTTTATTTAAATATGACTGTATAGAAAGCTCATTTGAATCGTCCAAATTTTTTCCCCTACCACCCATTCAGGGCGTATTTTTTAATTGTTTTAGCTGATAAGAAGAATGGGCGCAAGAAACTTATCAGCTTTATCAAAAGTAATAACAACATTTACAATAAATTATGTCGTTAACATACAACGTACATATGTGTTTACAATTTATACGGGAAAACAAATATTTAGACTTTAGAATGTAATGTCTTCAAATCAACACCAAGCATTGGCATCATTTAAATAATCATTGACTTTGTAATAGCTCTTGCTCATTAACGTCTTTTTAACATGTACCTTGAACTTATCAAAAGGCAATTCAGCTACACTATGTGGAATCATATTATTAACAATTTATACATTTGCCTATAACCGAACCACTAGTTTTTTACAGCCTGTAAGTTGGAAAACACATTTATTTTTATTTCTTGTGTTTAAATTAAGCATTTGAAAATTAGTATGAAATGTGATACAATTTTCATACACATAAAAACATAAAGGAAAGGAAAACAATTTCTGTCTTCAATTTTTTTTTACTTTAGCTGTGATTTTAAGTATTTTTAAGATGTGTCAATAAGAGAGAAAGTGAGAGTGACCTACACTCGGAACTCTGCAAAGCTCTGACCCTCTCATCTCCAATTAACAATCGCGTCTCGAGTTCAAGTGCCCCATTACCAACTTAGCTAGGTAGCGAAACCTTTGCTCTGATGGACATTGAATCTGAAGTCCTGTATTATATACAACTCGAGGCTCGAACTTAAATCTTCGCTCGAGTTCGAATTTAGAATAGGTTCCTTATGGCCGTTTTCACCAACCTTGTCTTAGCTTAGGCGACACCTAAGTGACATGCTGTCACTTTTTGTATTAACTGAAAAGAGTGAGACAGCATGTCTCTTAGGAGTTGCCTAAGCTAAGACAAAGTTGGTGAAAACGCCCATGAGACTTGTATCCCAAAATCAATCTAAAACTCAAATTGCTATTTGTAAAAGGGAACCTACACAGCGCTACTTTAAATTTTAGTCAAAATAATTGTGTTTTTTTTTATACATCCCGTAGTGAGAACTCCTTTAGGAGCAAAGAATTTTCCGGTTGGTGGCTTCTTCTGCATGACGGATATTCTCTCTACCTAAACTGATGCTGACTCTATTGACCTATTATATGACGATCTCTAGGAGAGTGCGGAATTTAAGAAGTAGGAACAGTGTATAATTTATGACCTGGGCAACTTATACTAGCTCAAAGTGAGCTAGTATAAGTTGCCCAGTTGTGTTATGGGATCTAGAGTAACGGATAGACACCAAATATAATATACATCTATAAATATTTACATAGAAATAAGTATTAACAATCATGACTAGGGTACAAATGTATGTACAATTCGTCACACAAACCCCCACCGGGACTCGAACCCGCGACCTTAGAGATGACCTTGAAACCGGTGTACCAACCACTTGATTACGGAGATCGTCATATCAATATAATTTTTATTTTAGATTGGCCTTTACAAAAAATGCCGTCAAACAAATATAATATTGTAGAACACAGAGAGCGTAAGAGTTATGTAAGAATAACATTATACACGGGTTCGTACAAGCAAAATAAAAAAAGGTTCATACCTGTTTGGAAATTCCCAGCCTTCCAGAAAAGAGCAGGCTAGAATTCTCTATTTCGTGTGTAAGTCGGGGCTGATATGCATCACTGCGACCTATTAAGATCTATTGTGACCAGCCTCCTATGTAGGTTCTATGTAGGCCCTACAGTAGCTCCCTTAACTGGGCACTGACCAAGAAAGATAGGATGTTCCCAGTTCGGATTTGAGCAGAGCAGGCTAGAAACTCTAAAGAGCAATTTTTTATCACCTTTTTTCAAAATTGTAAAATAATGCAATTACATCTATTTATATTACAACAGAATAAACATATCGGATATACGTATGACCGATAAAAGTAATTATTTATTAATATAAAAATCAAATCCAAGCATTGTCATTATTAAGGAAATCATTAATATTGCTATGCCCTTTTTTCATTAAAGCATTTTTTAACAAGTGCTTCAAATTTATAAAAAGGCAAAGCAGTAAATTTTTCTGCAAGTGTCTTATAGGAAATTAACATATCTTAATTTGTGTACATTAATTGTAAAGAATTCTTCTAAATTAATGTGACAATGGCCTTTGCTAACCAAAGCTTCTAGAGAATTTAAATTTGATTTTAGGATACGATCCTTAAGGAGCAGATCTCCTCCAGATGATTATAAATAAGATGGTTTCAGAGTACTATTTCTTTACTAAAACGCGATCTCGCCATTTCATTTATACTTTGAGATTGATACTTTATCTACGGATTTGTGCACTCGCTATAGAGAGTAGCCCGAATTCAGAGACGATATTGACTTAGAGTAGTCTCATGTTTCGTGATTACGATAAGGTTCATTTTGGTGTGCAATGTTTTTCTCTACCACGTGTTTTGACAAGTCAGTCAGCTCAGTGCCGCGATGGGACCGGTGGTGGGCGGACGTTAGCGGCGTGAGGCGCGCGCTCCAACTCCCGACTTTTAAAATTAACATGATCGTATTTTGTTTCTCACGTCACACATCTTCGAGGTGGATGCTGATTCGTGATTCATTCGTTTCTGTTCTGACGTTTTATTGGTGGCTTGCTAGATGTTAGAGTGCAGGTGATTGAGAAAATATTGTGAGCGTCTTGTGTGATTTCCATTTTTGATCGAATGAAAGTTTTTTTTTTACATGAAATATTTTCATATCAACTTCTACTGTAGTCGAAGCATGGGACATAAGGTATTTGAGCTACGTTTATAGTTTTCTTTTTGCTTTTCTGATGTTGGTAGAACACAAGAGAAATAGATGGAAGTATTAAAAAAGTACTTGCATTTTTTAAAGCTAAAACTTTATGATTATGTTCCATTGATTTTGCAATCAATTATGTAAAATAATTTAATGTAGTTTAATATAATATTTAATAAATAAAGCATTATACAAAAATTGGTAGAGAAACAAAAAACGCGGGGGGCAAATTTTTCTATAAGGTTATTTTCGTTACACATAAAAACTATTTTATTGAATTATTTACTTGATCACTTTTGAATTGAGAAGTTACGCTTAAAAGAACCAGCAAGGGATATCTTTTCTCTGTGTTCTTACTTACAACGTCGACAGTTTGAAATTGGACTCAGACTATAAAGTTTGAGTGTTTTCTGTCATAAGTTTAGATAATTATAATTTTTCATACGTTCAAAATTAATTATATATGGTTAATGATGTTATATTGCAACTAGAGCGACAAAATTGTGTGTACAAATGTACAGGTTTAATAAATGTAGCTCGTTCTTGGGGAAATGCATATTCATGTGTTACCCTTCCTATACTCCAGCCAAATCCAATGAAGAATGTTTACCAACAAAGCTTTGCCTAGCAACCACTGACAGGCATATATTAATAACCTTTTTTACTAAGCAACAGAATAAATATTTTTTTTTCTATTTCAAAACTTTTTGAAAAGTACTTCGTTTGAAGTTAGGCAAAGAGTCGTCCTCGTTCACAACACCTAAAACCTTATCTGTTGTTGGAGGTTCATTATTAAAGTAAAACTGGTGGACTTTTCTCCGAATCCCATTTAGCTCTAATTCATCCAACTTGTCAACTGTTGTAAGTCTCTTGGTTACTGGCGATGGCGAAGATACACGTTTGTTCAATTTTTGCTCTTTCAGTACTTTATAAACGGTACTGATATGTACTCCAGCAGTTTCAACTGTTTTCTTGGCAACATCTTTGCTATAAATAAACTGGTCTTTCGGCCACATTACTTCAACTAGTTTATAAATGTTGCATATCACCACTTTTTCTGATGAACTTAGAGACGATTGGGTAGACGACAATTTTTTAATTTCTATATATAATAAGAGTACTCTTTTAAGTGAGAAATATTGTAGAAGCAACAGAACACCTGCACCTATTACTTTTGAAGATACATCGCCATGTTTGCGGCGCTGTCGCGGGTCGCTCGAAAACGCTCCATACTAAAAACACTGCAATTGTGACGTCATAACTCAGTAAACTCGCCTAATTTGTATGAGCGTGTAAACAAATTTTAAAATAACTTTGTTATTTGTACGTTTATACGTATACTTTCTATAAAAAAAAATGTTATATTTAATGTGAGAATGCTAGAAATGTGTTCGTTTCATTAGAATTACGTAAATAATAATTGCTCATTTTTTAGAAATCTAAAAACAATATAAATTAATAATTAAACTGAAATTTCTATATTGACATACTTTCATTAGATATAAATTGCTCAAATCAGATAATTATGGTATAAAAACGGCCATAATCAGTTGTAGTCGTCTACCCTATTGTCTTACTCGTTTCTTCTTAGGAAACGAGAATTTTTTAAGACCACTGGGACCAGGTAACGGGTCACTCATTCTCGACAATTAACAAATAACAACAAAACCACAACACGGAACCAACTCAAAACAAAACAAACTAACAAATAACTTTAACAAACAACAATATAACAAAAACTGGGGGAAACGCAGGGAATAACAACTACAATACTCGAGCAAAAGAGGTTATGATGGATGACAGCCGCATTGTCAACAATATAACCCGACCAAATTATATTTTTGCGTTTCGTTATTTTCATTAGTTATTCAATCCTAATAAACGATGGGATATAATTAATATAATTTAATTTTAATAATGTTTAATTCTTAAACTGGTAGTTTAATATATGAATGCAACAATGTTATAATTGCCACAGAAATATTAAAAAAAAACACGATATAATAATTATTTAGAACAAACGGAACGCACAACTTTTGAACGTGGTCGGATTAAAATGCAGAAAATACGCGACAGATTTTGAAAGTAGTCATGTTGAAAGACTATGGTAAGAAAATATAGCTAACTTCTTTGGCAGATTAGTTAAAATTTACGAAAATGTTTATTACTTATGCATTTCACTTTCGTTACCCAGATTATAGGGATGTTAACTAAAATTTATTTAGATTTCATTTTATTATTTCAGTTTTTTACATAAATGTTGAAGTTTTTTGTGTGTTTCTAGTAATATGTGATAGAAAAAAAAAATAATATTGAAGTAGCTATCAAAATAAGGCTTTAGATACAGGATAACGACGAGATAAAATATGTTTCTTGTAAAATAGGTTGTGATAACCCTAAAATTGGTTTGTTTACATTTATTCGTCATCGGATTTGGCTGAAGTATAGAAGTGTTATTGAGTTGCCTTTGTATAAATTTAATGATGATATTGAAAGGCTCAAATGAGTATAGGCTATTATAAGGTTTATAAGGTACCTATGTGATTATCTAAATCGAGTCACACTATATGTAACTAGAGACAATATTTATTGCGACGTGTTTGGTGACCACATAATTTGTTTCTTATACAGTGATAATTTTTGGTATGTAGATAAATAAAATCATTATTTACACTGACCTTCATTATACACAAACAACATTACATAACTTAACTATTACCTAATACAAACTATGAAAGCTCTGGTATTCTGCTACAACACGATGGTTTCGTATTTACCAGAAAAATAAATAAAATATTTTTATATATTGACATGTAATGTGTATGTGAGTATATATATACGAGTATATATACTATATGGAGTTGTACTAACGTATGTATTATACAATATACATAACATTGTACAATCATAAGTAGTAAATGAGGTTTGAAAAGAGATGAAATAAATAGAGACTTTCTGAGTTTCTCGCCTGTTCAATAATTTGAATAAAGTTGATTTTGATTTTAATTTTGTTTAAATTACGCCAATTGGTGTAATTTAATTTAGTCGCATAATAGTAGCGAGTGAGAGCAGACGCCGATTCGCGCTCCGATACAATGGGCGTACTCTAAAAACGATATTCGATATATCGTGGACTTCGTCGTGTCGTATCCTACTCTTAGTTACTATCGTTTAAAGCATTCCACAGAACGATCGATCGAACGATATCAATTTTGACATTTTGACATAAAAAAGCCTCAAATGACAACGATGAATTGAATGTTCGTCTGTCAAATTCAATTCATCGTTGTCATTTGAGACTTTTTTATGTCAAAATTGATATCGTTCGTTCTGTGGAATGCTTTAAACGATAGTAACTAAGAGTAGGATACGACACGACGAAGTCCACGATATATTGAATATCGTTTTTAAGAGTACGCCCCCTTTCGCTAATCTCTTTCCGTCCAGTACTTTCTACATAATCTGTTTCATTCACTATATTTATTTATCTTATATATATTTAAAAGATAAGTATGTACATTCAAAGCGGGCATTTTTAAATGTCACGCAGTATGGCGATGTCATCTGTAGTAGAACATCTTTTCTTTTAATTCTTATTAAGCCTTACACTATAATTTTTAAGCCAGCTTCAAAATAATTTACATATATTGACGTTAAAGGAGGAAACTTATAATTCTAGAACTATTATTAAAACTAAAATATAAACATTTATGAAAAGAAATAAATAGTTCTTGCCTACTACATCTACCATCCTGCATTAACTTTATTGTCTCTTTCGTTGCGGGCACTCTCCATTAAAATGTGAAATACATCTTCTTTGACGTTCATACAAGTGTCACAGTACGGATTATTCCTTTTTCCCATCAAAAATTTAAACGCATTTAATAGAATATGCCCATCTCTAATTCTCATACATAAAACGAGTTCTTGTCGAATTAATTTGTTCTCATGAAACCACGGTATATGAGTTGGTTCACTTCAAACGTTATGCACCAGATACCTTTATCTATGGAAATTTGGTCAAATGATGTTTTCGACATATCCATCTTACAACATCATTGTAAAACATCATTGTATTCAGTAATATTATTTGACATTACAAGTGATAAGTCACCAAAAATCATTGACTTCATCATAAGATTAGTTTTATTATGTGCTTGTAATTTATAAAAATAACGACTAATCATTATAAAAACTTGATAAAATTATAAAAATTGTTACACATTTCATATAAAAATATTAATATTTGCACTAAGATAATATATTTACTTGATTTAGATTTAAAATTAATTAATCATTGGTGATATTTAAAAATATATTGTATACTTTATATTAAGATTATTAAATACTCTATCAAGTAACCTAAGTTATGTAAACGACACGTGATTCAAAACTAAAAAATGGAAGGTCAGGTCAAGAGTGCCCGTAACTGACGAGATAGCATAAAACTATTAATGAAATCGCTACATCAAAAAGCTAGGAAATTTTGTGGGAATCGTAGCAAGTGGAAAAATATGATCTCTACCTACCCCCATGGGGTGTATTCAAAACCTATAGTACAATTAATGTCTCAAATTTAAAATTTATAAGGCAAATAAAATTATTAATAATCCTGTAGGTTAGTCTCGTTGACCTAGAATCGTTATTTGCTACGAAACAATAATACATCTAAAATATAGTACCTATATAATATTTGAAAGAGAAACAGTCAGTTCTATTATAAAAGAAAATGCGATTATCAACCTGTTTACCGAACCCTCAGTGCTCAAGTCCAACTTGCACTTGACTAGATTTATTTAAAATTATGATTTAATTGCTCTTTAGTGTCCATTTGTTTTTTTTTTTATATTAGAGCAGGCAAACGAGCCAACGGGTCACCTGATGGTAAGTGATCACCGCCGCCCATAGCACAAACAACACCAGAGGTATCATCAGCGCGTTGCCGGCCTTTAAAATGAAAAAAGAAACATCTAAACTCTCTTTTAAATGAGACGCGTAAATTTTGTAAAAAAAAGTAAAGGTACAAACACAGCTAACATCCTAGGAGGAGATAACACATACATAATTCGAAACAATTCCTGTGTACAACTGGGAGACATCCCAAATTACATCAATATAATTAAATGATACTTTATTTTATTTACTTGACTAAATTATAATAAACATTTTTAACCTGCATACATACATATATTATATACATTCCTATATAACATAGGTATGTATGAATATGTATATGTTAGCATAGCAATAAAAATGAGAGTTTTGAGTTAAACTATAAAAAAAACCTTAAAAGTAAAAAAACTCATCACTTAGCCAATCATAGTCCACTGCTGGACATAGGCCTCTCCCAATTTGCGCCACAACACCCGGTACTCCGCCTTCCGCATCGTCCCCTCCAGCGACCTTCTTCAGGTCGTCAGCCCACCTGGCGGGGGGGCGTCTTACTTTACGACTGCCGAGTCGCGGTCTCCATTCAAGGACTCGTCTGCTCCATCGGCTATCAGTCCTTCGGCAAACGTGGCCAGCGAGCTTATTTTGCGAGCTATGTCGGTTACTCTGGTTCTTTGTCGAATGACCTCATTACGAATTCGATCCTTCAAAGAAACTCCGAGCATAGCTCGCTCCATAGCCCGCTGCGCGACTTTAAATTTATGGACTAGCCCGACCGTTAATGTCCACGTTTCGGCGCCGTAAGTCATAGCCGGTAGGACGCACTGGTTAGACTTTCGTCTTTAGGCTTGCGGTATACGCGAAGAGAAGACCCGACGAAGCTTGCTAAACGCTGCCCAGCCCAGCTGGATCCTTCGATCGACTTCTCGCTCGAAGTTGTTTCTACCAAGTTGAATTCTAAAAATTCTTAACTCTAAAAATAACTATAATCAAAATATTAAAACAAGAAAGATTAAATAACTGCAACCTTAATAGAAATGTATAAATGATATAATATTAAGGAAAGGCAATCTAAAACTAATCATACCAAACCAAAATAAAACGTAACAGATCGCTAAAGTGGTTTGTTGTATCGTACACAAATCTTATTCAGGATGCTAATAATATATTAATAAATTTATTTTCTATTAATATTATTTGATATTTACTTTACTGATTATGTATCATAAATAGAGATCGGATAATCGGATGCATATTTACCTAAAGTTAATTTTTGGCTCACATATTATGGAAGCGGCTTTTTAAAATACATTTTGTTAAATAAAAATCCCGGGAAAATACGGGACTGCAAATTTAACGTAGTGATATTGTTTGAAAATTACTAAATTAGCACGTGGTATTATTTTCAAAAGACCGAGACTCCGGGTTCATTTATACAACTATGCATACGTATTTACATGAAGTTTAGTTTCAGTTCCCCGTGCGATTTATGAATGTACGATTTATTACATGAAGAGTGTTATACGAAAGTAGTGAGCTAGTTTGACTAAAACAATAATCAATTAAATAATTGAATAAAAAAACAGAAATGGTGAAAAATTTTATTTAAACAAAACAATAAAAAGCCGTTTCCATACTTTGTCTTAAACTAACTTTAGGTAAATATGCATCCGATTATCCGATCTCTAATCGTAAATTACTTACAAATTGTTTTACCTTGACATTTGAACAGTTTTCATTAAAATCATTATGATGACTCGTATTCATCCACATCGAGCAGTACAAGTCTACGCTAAGTAAGGGTGAAAAGCCCTTAATGAACACACGCCCTTGAATTTCTTCCCAGACATGCTGATTACCTTACGACATTTCCCTTCGTCTTAGGAATGGCAGAAAAATATGTAACGTAATTGTATGTAAAATAGTATATAAGATGTATGTATGTATATGTGTGTTAATATTGTAATGAATTGCAAATTGAATTAAAAGAATTACAAAAAAGTCACAAAATATTGTTCAGAAAGGTCTATTAATTCAAAGCACATAACAGCGTTATTCCTGTTTTAATTGATCATGGAATCCCGAAACGATTAAATAATACTTTTCTAAATTAATTTGCTTAAATAGTAGATTTCATGGTGACATATTTCTTTTAATGAAAATGTAACTATTACATACTTAAGCTGTGGGGAGTTTATCCCTTTGCCTTTCTGTATGGTAGGTGTCATGATCACAGCGTCAGTAGCTCTATTTTTGAATTTATTAATACATCAAAGCATAAAGTTCGCGCCGAAATATAGAATATTTTTGCATAAAACATGACGGATATCGTAATAGTGCCTTGGACGCGTATTTAAATGTATGCACTGTCGGTATTGTGTTCTTCCCGCCTATTCTTATGCGGGAAATGTCTAGAAAGACTTTAAAGTGGAGATGTTTCACTTACAAATGCTGGGAACAGCGAGGTCAGATTTCTTTATAGCAATAGTTCTTAGCAAATATATGTAACTAGCTCTCCGCCGCGGCACGTTATATCAGATTTTCTAAAAAGGAAAATATATTTTCTCGTGGAAAAAAATCGAATGCTTTTCCTCGTGTTTTTTATCCTTATATTAGATTGAATCAAAACCTGGCGAGCTGTTAAAAATGTCCCTATAACCTGAGAATTCAAAATTCAAAAAAATTAAAATTCAAAATTGAAAAGCTACGCCATCGGTTCGCAATTCTACGGCGGGAGACCTTGTACTGAGAAGAACCGGCAAGAAACTCAGTAAGGGCTGTTTTTTCTCCCTGTATTAAATAGATACAGAGTCGTCAATTTGGAAAATGACTTCAATATGGGTTATTTATGATTTCACTTTCCATTACATAATATAGGAAATACAACTAATAAAAATATAATTTGAAAACATGCCTTTATTAGGAATGCCGTGTCTTACAGTTTTAAAAGAATATATTAAAGTTAAATTAAAATTACAATAAATAGTACCCAGTATAGCAAAGAGCAGGCTCATCTCCGCTGGCCATCGCTTCGCTCAACCATGTTCTAGGGAACGTAACGACCTGCCTCACATGACACTGCCGAAGAGATTTTAATGAGAGTATGACTACCCCTAAGCCACAAAAGGATACAAATTACCAAAAGCAAGTATCCGTGTACATTATCACAACTATGAAAAAAAAAACCGCAGGAGACTCAATTTATCTCTATATCAACTCTCGTGATCTTCGACCATGCCACAGTTTTGAGGGAAAGATCCGTCCCAGTTGCTTGCCTTTTATGGACACTTCTGGGGCACAAATGAGCATTGTTCATTCATTTAAATCTGTAAATAGTTATGGGGTGAAAGCGCAACAGACAGACAGGGTTACTTTCGTATTTATATTTGTAGTATTTATTTCATCGCATTAATTCGAAAGCTAACGCTGTTATTGAATCTTTGCCAATAATAGTTTTAAACGTGCGAATAACAACAGTGTTTGAGTTTGGAACTCTAAATATTATTAAAAAATGTTTACCAACGAGATTGGTACAAATACTATATATATATTTAAATATCCATATTAATATTATAAATGGGAAAGTGTGTCTGTCTGTTTGTCCGTCTTTCATGCCAAAATGGAGCGACGAATTGACGTGATTTTTACACGCTTTTTATTGACTTACTCTGTTCGTTTGTTTGTTTGTTTGTTTGTCATGATCAAATCTTGTAATCGATTTTTCGACCACTTCTACTGCTCCAATCGAGATCAAATTTTTTTTACATGTGTATTCTAGATGACAATACAATATTCAATCATTTTCGAATCATAAAAATACATAATTATGTTCTAATAAATTAAAAACTTTTTAATATGTGTAATGTATTTATTATTTATTTTAATGAAATAATTAGATTTTTACAAATAAATTACTAAAAGTTTAGAGTACAAGATCTTTATTCCACAGGGAATTCAAACAGAATTCAATTCACTAATGTTTACTTTGCAACAATACTTTATACAAATAAATCACTAGAAATAGAAGTACAAAATCTTCATTTCACATGGAATTTAAACAAAATTCAATTCACTAATGTTTAATATGCAACAATATTTTATACAAATAAATCACTAGAAATATAAGTACAAAATCTTCATTTCACATGGAGTTTAAACAAAATTCAATTCACTAATGTTTACTATGCAACAATATTTTATACAAATAAATCACTAGAAATATAAGTACAAAATCTTCATTTCACATGGAATTTAAACAAAATTCAATTAACAAATGTTTACTATGCAACAATATTTTATACCAATAAATCACTAGAAGTATGAGTACAAAATCTTTATTTCACATGGAGTTTAAACAAAATTCATTTCACTAATGTTTACTAGGCAACAATATTACTGTCAATTCTATCAATTCATATACATAGAATGACTTAAAAATATAAAAGAACTTAAATTAATATAGGTACAGGCAGGGTTTATAGGTCCGTTTGATCGATATTGGTTTTAAGTTGAAATTTATAATGTAAAAGATTAAAAGACGGTATTCCGAGGATAAAAAGAAATCAGTATTCCGGTAGTCCTTCAGGAGTCCTTCAGGAACTGGTCCAGGCAACTGGTAACCGTGGTTAGATGGCCGTGTTTGGGTTAGTTTACTCTCTGTCCTTGGCTTACCAAGTCGCCGTCTTCAATTAGGATCTAAGGTAGATCAGCGGTCTATTTAATGCAGCTGGGTCACTTGGAAGTCCCTGGGTGACGAGGGTTAATGTTCAGCCCAAATATAGTTCCCTTTCTTTCGGGATGATTGTCTTTTTTGCTCTAATTTATATTCGGTGAAAGCAGATCTATTTCGTCAGTCTATATATAGACTCCTTCTCTTTTGTAGCAGAGCTCGGCCTCAACAGCCGAATACAGTATTTTCAATTATTTAAATTAGAACAGTGAATAGCTAAGTTGTTACTTATTGATCACAGCTATTGATCCAAAACCAAATAATATCCGCTAATCACTGCCACAGACTAGTGTGTATCTTTTTTTTTTATTAAGTTTTTATTTTTTTTTTTTAGTTAGGCAAAGGACACAATCTATGCTAGCCCGAGCAATCTAGCCTGACTATGTTAATCTGTAGAAGGATTAATATTTCTTTATTAGTCCTCACAGCTAGGTCTAGTTTACAGACTCAATTGCCACAGACAAACATTTGCCTGAGGAATAATAAAAATAAGGTTAAACGACTACACTTATGATGATCAATTGCGATTTAACTTTTCATTGACATAAGACTATTCTTTTAAACTACTGATTGTGACATTATAATATTTTAATATCCTTTTAGGGGGAGTGTGTGGGATTACTGATTAAAATACTATCTTTTGTAGACGACGCTTGGCTAGACTTGGTTGCTTAATTTGCGCCATAGATAATGGTGTTAGGATCATGATTAGCGGTCCACTCTATGGAACTGTCCATGTCATCTATTAAAATTGTCAATGTCAAAGTAACAATTCGACGTAAACATAACCAATGCGAGATACAATTGTAAAAGTGATTTTAATCAATATGATAAAAAAAATGTCTTTAATAGTACTTAAAATCAGTGAGAAAAACAGTGTTACATATGAGAATTGGTTCAATGAAGCAAACAGATAGAATTTGATATAATGCATATGTTTAATTCTAATACTACATTTTCTGAACAATTATGTACATTTCTTTATGTTTGTTATAATAATCACGAGACTAAAAGTAGTAAATAAAAAAAAAAAATTAAAAAAACTTTTTAAAAAAACACGCTTTTTACGCAAAGACTAAAAAACGTTTGAAAAAACTTTTGTTTGTTATAAAGACTAAAAAACATTTGATCTAAAAACTAGTAAATAAAAAAAAATAAAAAAAAAACTTTTTAAAAAAACACGCTTTTATTAAAAAGACTAAAAACCGATCTAAAAACTTGAAAATAAAAATAAAGTCACGCTTTTAGAAAATTTGGGTACATATCAAGAAAAATTTCTGATGACGAAAAGAAATGTAACTCAAAAATTTGTCTATAAAATTTAGCAAATTAGTCCAAGAACTCAATGACTATAAAAGCGTGGGGTGTAAATGTTAAGACCATTAAATGAGTAATGTTTAATTTTGAACACCCCACGCTTTTATAGTCATTGAGTTCTTGGACTAATTTGCTAAATTTTATAGACAAATTTTTGAGTTACATTTCTTTTCGTCATCAGAAATTTTTCTTGATATGTACCCAAATTTTCTAAAAGCGTGACTTTATTTTTATTTTCAAGTTTTTAGATCGGTTTTTAGTCTTTTTAATAAAAGCGTGTTTTTTTAAAAAGTTTTTTTTAATTTTTTTACGTGAAGGTAGTTGAAGGGATGGAAAGTAACATAAGCTTCGCTCAAAAACTACTGCACAGATTTTCATGCGGTTTTCATCAATAGATAGAGTGATTCTTGAGCAAGGTTTTGCGGTATTTTTTATCGCGGAAAAACGGATAGTCCCACGAGAAGCGCGATAAAACCTTTGCGACATAAACCGACTTTCGCGCATATGTAGCCGTGGGCAAAAGCTATGACCCTTAACCCTCTATAGAAATCCCGAAATCCACGCGGGCGAAGCCGCGGGCAGAAAGCTATTAGTTTAAATATATATTTTAAATTAATCAACTTGAATATAAGGGGTAACATAGTGTCTATATTGTTATTACATAATAAATACCAAATAAACATTTTTCTTTCTTTCAATGGCCATTTGGGTGACTTTGAGCTTTTTTTAGTCCCATCGTGGATGCAAAGTTTCTGTTTCATACTTCAACTAGCAACATGCACCAATTAAAGACTTTAATCTTTTTTATTAAGGAATACAAGTTACATGTGGATAACAGTACAAAATAGTCCTGAGGTACTGGGTAGATGGGTCGAGAATATGTCGCGTAATTTATCGAACGCTACCCAGACGAATAAAATCCGTCGATTGACTTCTTTCTGAAAGTTGGGCCTACCTTAATTGGACTTTTACATGAGTTGCTACATGGAAATCCAACTTGATTTTCGTGTTGTCCATATATTAAGATTAAATTGGGACCTTAAATAGTCAGAAATACAGATAGATGCTAATGCAATTATTAATATTACCATTTCGATGTTTATTTAACTACTAGCTGACCCGACAAACTTCATCCTGTCAAAAAGATTTGTAAAGTGGCAGTTTTTTGTTCCTACTTATTTTATAGATAACTAGCGACCCGCCCCGGCTTCGCACGGGTGCAGTGAAAAAATGGTTATGGTGGGTTATCCCTAAGAGATAGACATATACCATCGCGGACTTTTTTGTGGATTTTTGTAAGTTGTACAATACTGTAGTACATTATTTTGGTCTATCTCGTAGGGTTCAGCCAGCGTTTGCAATATAAGCGCAAAAAAAACGTGCTTATTTACGACATCACATTAGAAACCTTTAAATTTATCAGTGTTTCTCTACTATTATGCATTTATTATACATACAAACCTTCCTTAAGAATCACTCTATCTATTAAAAAAACCGCGTCAAAATCCGTTGCGTAGTTTTAAAGATCTAAGCATACATACGGACATACAGCGAAAGCGACTTTGTTTTATACTATGTATTGATTGATAACGCATAGCCAACCAAATTGCAAAACTATTCAATTTTGTATACCCGTAATTTTAGTTAGAAAACTTTTGTATGGAAAAAAGGGCTGTTTATAGGAATTTCTCGACAATTATTCGATTTTTTTCGCCGTAAGAACTATCCTTGAACTTTAACGAACATTTTAAAGAAAGGATTGGTCAAATTGGTCCAGGCGTTGTTGAGTTATGCGCTTACCAACACATTTTGCGATTCATCCGTGCGAAGCCGGGGCGGGTCGCTAGTTTTTATATAAAGGAGATACATAGATGTATAAACGTCATTGCAACAACACAATATTCTGTCAATTCGATATACGAGGTTTTAATACGATGACAACCGTACGCCAGCAATTGGAGAATGATGCCATTGTGTCCGAATAGATCCGAGAGCACAATTGATTGTACTTCATCCGGCGTCTGCTCTCTGACGCATAAAGGATTAAAGTTAGGGTTGCCAGCTTAATAAAGAACAGATTATTTATAATAATTTTACTATGCCCTTTTTTCACGTGGAAGAGTGATAAGGAATAAAACACTATCATAGCTAGAAAATAAAGTAAAACAAATATTTTTTGCGGGGTTGATTCAACATTGCAATTTTCCAATGTTCAGACTCCATAAAACTAGCTGTTCGTTCTTGGGGAAATGTATATCTATGTTTAACAAGCTTCCGCAAAGTGTCATTGATTTGCCTTTATATAAATTTAAAATCCATATCAAAAAGACACTCATGAGTAAAGGTTATTATAAAGTATGTGACTATCTAAATGATCACAGTATTTGGGAATAGGGACACTATTCATAGAGCCATGTTTGGTAACATTATTTATAATATTGTATTATTTTATATGTGTATGTAAACATACATACGACTGTAATCGTATTAGGTATGATTGTATCTTATACTATATTCTTTTTTATATTATATTATTATAATTATTAACATTGAAAAGAGGAGATAAAAATAGACCTTCAGAGTTTCTTGCCTGTTCTTCTCGAGAAGGCTCTCCCAATTTCCGAACAGGTGTCGAGTCAATATATTTTTTCTTTTTTTTTCCTTATTCGTACGTACGGACAAGGTTTTTGTTTTTTTTTTTATTATTTAAGCTTTTTATTTGTTTTGTTTGTTGACGTCAATAAGTGCCTTTAAAGGTCTATGTTGAATAAATATTATTTTGATTTTGATTTTTGATTTGATTGGCTAATTCTCTTGAATCCGAAATACTTTGATCGTAAATAAGAGGTTCGTTCATGTCGTAATGTGTTACTTTTTACAGCACACATCCAAAAAAATGTTACTGATTTGCATTAAAAAAATGTATTACACGGTCAAAGATTTATTGAATCATAGAAATGTATTAAATTTACAATATTATATAAATAAACACTTAATTGATTTGTTTCTGTAAGGTATATAAGTAATAAGGTATTATATTTTACTTTTTAGTTCTTTTTATTTCAGTCATATTTTAGTTTCAGTTAGTTGCGTACAATTTTGAAGTCGGTTTTATTTTTCATTAATATTTTTTTATTTTATATCATCAACGAATATAACCTACTAATAGTGCCTATCGCTTTTTCATAAAGATGAGATATGATATTAGGAGTTAAAGAAAGAATTGCGGTTTAGTAAGATTTCAAAGAATTTGACTTATTCCATACTAACGTTTTTCTTATTTATTTAATATCCAAGCAAACTTACAAAATGCTTACACACACGCCAATAGACTAAGTGATAACATAGTTTGGAAGGTAAGACAATGGAAGGTAATATTGTATGTATAACTTTTATTTGACAATAATGCAAACATTGCAACGCCCTTATAGGGGGTCACATGTGTCTAAAGAAATATGTAATATGTGGTCTGCAAACTCCTATAAAAATCACAGTGTATGTTGCCAACGTGTGACATGAAATGTATGAAGGTGATTTTCACCTTGTTATAGGTATTATTAGTGTAATTATGCAATTGTAAAGTATTAATGATTTTTTATATTGATTTGACGTCTAAACTAAAATTGACATATTCACTATTTAATTTAATATTATGAAAATTGATTGATGCTATATTTAATTTGGTATAATGAATGAAAATAATATACTTTTTATGATATGCTGAATTTCGCGTGCCTACCTCTATAGATTTATGGGCGAGCATAGTGATACTACAAGATTGTTTGTGCCGCCCGTAGACTACTTATGTTTACAAGTAAATGATTTGATTTGATTTAGTTATCATAAAGTTATTGTCAATAATTGATTCTGACGTAGAAAAGCAGCAGATACTTGTTGAGATTATTTTTAGTTTAAAATATCCTGACTCGGAGATTCAATTGTAACCACAACTTTGAGTTGAAAAGTAACACAAAATTATATATCAATTTTACAGTTAAGAAAGAATTAATAATTAATATTAAAAATGTTTTTTTTTTTAATGGATTGTGCCACCCTATAATCCTTCCCCGGGATTAAAAGGGTCAAAGGCAACCATGTATTTTGTTATGCTATTTTCAACGCTCACAGTTTTCAGCTCAAACTATGATATTTCTGTAGTTTCCTGAATTGGTAATCATTTATGCATTGGTTGATTAAAGAGTAATACGATACCAGAGGCCTTATTATGACATCAAAAACTAAAGTTAAAGAAAAATAAAAAAAAAAAATTAAACCGACTTCAAAATCTTACAAAACCGCAATTTCTTTCTTTAACCCCTAATATCATATCTCATCTTTATGCCTTTTTTAATGCGTTATTTTGTTTGAAAGGTATATCCGTCGAGAGTGTTCTTAGCTATGTTTGGTGGAAATCGGTTCAGGTGTTCAAGGTCATCAGGTCGTTTGTTAGATGTGATAGGACTGTTACACGCACAGTTTGCTTTCAAGCATATGTGGGATCTGACATTTGAAACACTAATGTCTTCTGGAACCACTGAGCTGGTCTGCTGTTAGGACTTGAAGGTAGGAGACATAACCCTGGACTGGACTTTTAGTAATCCCATCGAGTTTGGGCTTGTTGAATTTTTAACAGTCGTTTCTGTAATTTAATTATTTTCCATATCGCTCGATAACTGATCAAAAACTCCCAACCAATAGTTTATTTGGCAAGATAACGTTTGCTTAGTCAGCTAGTCATATATAAGAAGGGCGAAGCTTCGAGAAGCTAGGTAAATATCTGTTTCACTCAGTGACGCCATAACTCGAGGATGACATCACATTTCATTAATTTTTCAAAGTAATTTTTGTAGTGTTCTTATGGAAATGCCACATTAAAAATGTACAGAATAATGAGACAATAAATTTTGTTTGTTCCATAGTTCTAATATTGCATATTCATAACTAAGACAAAAGAATGTCTGTCATACAGTTAGATTATAATTTACTAGCTTTCTGCCCGCGGCTGCGGTCATAGCTTTTGCCGAGGGCTACATGTGGGAAGTCGGTTTATGGCGCAAAGGTTTTATCGCGCTTCCCGTTTGATCTGTCGGTTTTTTCGGGATAAAAAGTAGCCTATGCTACTCTTCATCCTTTCAACAATCTCCACGTAAAAAAAACACGTCAATTCGTCGCTCCGTTTTGCCGTGAAAGACGGACAAACAGACAGACACATTTTCACATTTATAATATTAGTATGGATTTACCTCGTTTAAAGTTTGAAGTGTAGACTTATAATTTACATAGATCTGGCACAAATCACTACATTACTAAAGCAAAGTCGCTATCCGCCGTCTGTCTGTTCCTATGTATGTTTAGATCTTTAAAACTACGCAACGGATTTTGATGCGGTTTTTTTAAATAGACTGATTCTTAAAGAAGGTTTATATGTATAATACATGCATAATATAGTAGAGATACACTGATAAATTTAGAGGTTTCTAATGTGATGTCGTAAATAGGCACGTTTTTTGCGCTTACATTGCAAAAACGCTGGCTGAACCCTACGAGATAGACCAAAATAATGTACTACAGTATCGTCCACCTTAAAAAGTTCAACAAAAAAGTCCGCGGTGTTATATGTCTTTCTCTTAGGGATAACCCACCATAACCATTTTTTATCCTTTAATAAAAAATGGTGATTTACGAAGTGATTTTAAACAATACAGCATTAAACCTTATATAATTAAGTACATTAAATAAATTGTGCATTTATTATAGATCAATATGCTTTTTACATCATGTAATTTAAGTGAATATTTCCGAAGATATTACAAATTTAAAATGCAGGGACGTAGCTGTTACGGCGCCGCGATTGCACCCGTGCGAAGCCGGGGCGGGTCGCTAGTTATTTATAAAGCTGTCACGAGTTACTAACTACATCGAGTTAGTCTCCTATAGTTCAGATTCGTTCCTTAGATTTCTTGCGTGAGTGCACGTTTTTGGAATATTTTCTGGTTCTAGTGTTTTTATTAACTCTACATATATACTCAGATGTAGGCAGAGATTACAACCCCCTTGCTATAATCCAAAGATATTTCCTTTACTTCCTCAACTTTGACTAATACTTTAATGTATGCTGGTCGGTTACGGATATTCTTAACCTGATCGTCTTTCGGGATCTATTTGGTCCAAGCATGTTCGTCCAGGTCGTTCCCTACCAACTTGTCCATTCATATTTAACTTATAATTTTCTTTCCATCTAACATCTATACATTCCCTTCTGGATTTTTGTTACTATATCTATCTATCTTCTATCACACCACACATTCCCTTATCATATTTCGGAATTTATCTTTAATTGTCACCCCAGTCATTATTCCTTTCCACTGCTTTAATCCTTTTCTCGCCACACACAGTATCAGTGCTATATAGAATATATAATATATTAGGCTATAATAAGCGCCCCTTCCGTGGTCGGGGGGCGTCGTCGGTGGAGGAGACCGGGGGAGGTAGTAGCCTCCCCGAGGAGGGCTCCCCTCTAGACAGGGGAGCGGAGGCTGGGGGTTCCCGGACGTGGCTTGATGTTCCCGGGGGCTTCCTACATGCCTGAGGAAGGCCATCCCTGAGGTTTTTAGTGGGTAGGCCTCCCCCTTCTGGGGAGGAGAACCCCACATAACCGCCAGCTCGCCACAGTCGGGGTATGCAATTTAATGCATTTTCCTCAGGGGAACAA
This sequence comes from Scirpophaga incertulas, assembly GCA_036419045.1. NCBI lineage: Eukaryota > Metazoa > Arthropoda > Insecta > Lepidoptera > Crambidae > Scirpophaga > Scirpophaga incertulas. The sequence goes on along the minus strand of CM071631.1, from coordinate 39,223,557 downwards.
AAAAAAAAAGGCTATAATAAGCGAGGAGACAGGACGTCCCCATGCACAGATTCTTAATGTGTTTCATTCGCATCATAACAAAAACTATATGTCATGTTAATATGTTGTGAAGAATATCTAAGAGTTTATTAAGTGTATGTGAAACATGAAATGAAGTTAAAACCAAAACGTTTTGGAGTAGTTAAGAAAAAAGTACTACAGTGTACAAAATCACTTGAAATGGACAATAAAACTACACCGAATCCGTGTGTGTTCAAATTTAGAAAGCCAATGTTAGTACGCAGTCCAAGTTACGCAATTCTAAACAATTGTGGTTTACAACGTAAGCGGAATTTTACTTTTAATGCCCTTGAGTTATGGTCGAATTTACGATTTCCTGTGTTTTGTGATTGGAGCTATTATTGGTGATCGTAATGTTTTCTAGTTGCCAATGGGAACAGAACTAACGTTCGTACAGAAATGTTTAGATATTTTCCAATTACCCTTAACATTTGCGCAAAACATTAAATAATTACTGCAAAAAAAAATTAAATGTACTAAAAAAAATTACTGTATTAATATAACGCGATCCGTTTTTTAATCCGATTTTCTAATCTAAGTACGACTTAGATTAGAAAATCTGTGCAGTAGTTTTTGAGTGAAGCCTTTATTGCGCATCCCGTGATATCTGTCGATATTTCTCTCCATCCCTTCATCTATCTCCACGTAAATCACGTCAATTCGTTGCTCCGTTTTGCCGTGAAAGACGGACAAACAGACAGACACTCTTTTCCATTTATAATATTAGTATGGATTAGGACACCAGCAATTATTATTTTATTACATTTAAATATTACAAATCCTTAACCTATAGAATATAACATTTTTAAGGCAGTCGCAACATACATACATACATGAAAAAAAAAATGAAATATTACATTCCACGCGGACAAAGTCACGGGCACAGCTAGTGTAAAATATAATTAAAATAGCTTATAATAACATTTAACAATAACTTACTAATTTAATTGAGCTGTAAAATTTTATGAATTAGATTACCTTATATCCATACGTTCTATTTGGACTGAATTCATATAAGAGGAACGTGCTGACCAACTTTAATGGGTTTGGCTCGGTTTACTGGGCGGTGAAGCGGTCAGCCGGTAAGGACAAGTAGTTTTATGTCGCCGAATATTTTTCACGGCTCTTTATTGGACACTTTTCAATGCAGTCACGAATTTAAAATACATTTGAAATTGCTTCCTTGCTTCCGTGAATCTTGAACGAGGCGACGAATGTCGACACACACTTACTATGCAAAAACGAACGAAATATTGAATGTACGAAACAATATATAAAAGAAAAACAAAACAAAAGAAAATAGCAAGCATAGTAAGATTAAGCGTCCTTGTAATTCTAGTCCGTCGAGATAAGTGCGAGTAACAATATTTATTATATTATCCAACAAATAAAATTTATGTTAGTATAACTTTATATAAAAATAATAATAAAATGGGAAGTAAACAAAATTTTCAAATAAATTAATAAAAGACGTAGGAACGCGAGCGAAGTTCGTTCACATTCCGAGATGAATTTAACTGATATGACATACTACGTAGTTGCCGATTTTATTTGCAGCCAACTTCAGTATGGAGCTTGGACAATAAATATTGGCTTTAAGAAAACAGATATTTATCCATACAGTATTTTATTGTATTTAGTCGAATCATACTGCAAAATAAAATGTTATGTCGCTACATACTTCTTCAACTTTAATTTACTTTAATTTACTGCAACATTAATACCTTATCAATAAAAGTACAATAACAAGACAAAAATACAATTAACTACATTATTAATCAAATTATCAATAAATCCGTATTAATGGAGGCTCTAGCAATTTGGCAAACCTGTCTCAAGAGTCGATTTATCCACACTTAAACAGATCAAGACATTGTTTGAGATTAAAATTTGTATCAATTATCGAACTGAGCATCAATCGATGACTCTTGGCTCACGAACAGTTTTAAATTTAGATTCGACGATGAGAGAGCTTGAAATAAAACAAGAATCTGTAAGAAATTTTCAATAATTAGTTAAAGAAGAGAACCGTGTCCAGAACTGGGCTTATTGATTCCAAAGACTTAATTGCACACTGCGGCAGGCGATTCACTAACTTACTTTTTAAGTTGTTTACTTACTAACGTTCGTTAGTTCCAAGTTTTTATCAGCCTTGTACTTATGCAAACTTTATTCAACAGGTGTCAATTAGCGAGTACGTAAAACACGATTTACGTACAGGCGGCGATAATGGCAAAAAATTTCAACACTATAATTTAATTTTTTTTGTTATTAAGAATTTAGAGTTGAATTTTTTGTCTTTTAATGAAAGAAGAATTGTTATTATTAAGAACAGTAATGACAGGATACAAACTAAATGGGTCTCTAAATGGCTTTATTGTCAATCAAATTTTGTTTGACCAGTCAAAAAACGCCACTGGCTCGGTGTCTCACGAGCGACTCATCCAAAGTCGCTCGAGTCGCTCGTGAGACACCGAGCGGGCAACAGATCCTGAAGATGTCTCGCTGAGAGACGAAACACGTGTCGACCTTGTCTGCTTGTTGGACAAGTCATCATCAACTGCGCGGAATCAGCAAACGTAATCAATATCCTTTGTAATACAATGGACTTCCGCAAAATAACACCTGCTACAATAGAGTATTTCAAGTTTATTAAAAACTAGCTTTCGGGATTGGGTCTATAGAGGGTTAAGCTTTTGCCCACGGCTACATATGTGTGGATGTCAGTTTATGGCGCGAAGGTTTTATCGCGCTTCCCGTGGGACTATTCGTTTTTCTGAGATAAAAAATACCGCAAAACCTTGCTCAAGAATCACTCTATTTATTGATGAAAACCGCATGAAAACTGTGCAGTAGTTTTTGAGCGAAGCCTTTATTGCGCATCCCGTGGGATTTGTCGATTTTCCCGGATAAAAAGTACACTGAGAAAAAAATGGCTAACAAAGTGTCCATAAAAGCTTTGTTAAATAATTATAGTAACTGCAACAAAACACTTGACACACAATAACAAAGGTCTCATAGTGCCCTCTGCAATTGTTTTATTGTTAGAGAATTATTGTTCCTGCGGCTTCGGAAATCTGAATCAAAGTAACAATGTTTATTAACGTTGTTAAGACAGCAACCGCGACTGTTGTTCGAATATTAACTTTAGTGTTTATAGTATGACAAAATAATCTGTAACAAAGCTAAAGTTGTTGTCATGTTTATTTATTACGATGCTGGATGAACAATATTCAAAACTAACAAAATTTAAGATTGTTCGCTTAGCAAAAAATATAGTGTTATGTGACAACTTTCGAGTAGTTGTTTCGTTTTTATATACGCAGGACTCGGCTCGGCTCGTCCATTTCCTTCGCGAATGTTCGACCGAGCGGGCGCGTATTGTGTCGGTGTAGCACAATGGCGGAATATACTTTAAATCACGGTTGTGAACACTAAAACACTTCTCTACTATTATAATGTCTACTATTTTATTGCTAATAATTCTGCTCTACTATTTAATGTGAATTTAAAAGCAAGACAATTTACAACTAGTGCTTAGATTTAAGAACGGACATGAAGCAGGTTGGTGAATCGTTGGGGTTACCTATGAAATATCGAATTCCAAATGATCGAATATCGAAATACACTAATAATATTTTGATATTCGGTCATTTGGAATACGATATTTCGTAGGTACCCCAACGATTCACCCAACCTGCTTCATGTCCGTCTTAATCATGGCAAAACGGGAATATTTATGGTGACAAAGCTAAATTGTTGGAGTAACTAATATGGGTTGTGATATGGCACAAGATCACAATTGTTGTTTTAGCAACATAATATTGTTGCCGAATCTACCTAATTGTCGATTTCATCTGACAATAAAAAAATTGTTATGGTAGCAATTCACTATGAACGGCTCTCCCGGATCAACTTTTTGTTTTTAATTTAGCAGGATTTTTTTCTCAGTGTAGCCTTTTAATTAATCCGGACTTTTATCTTTACGTTTGCAAAGCAATCGGTTTGTTGTTGTCGTTAATTTCAAAGCAATCGGTTTAGTAGTTACGGCGTGAAAGCGAACAAACAAACTCACTTTCCGATTTATAATATTAAGTAACGATAGTTTGTCTATACTAATATTATAAAGAGGAAAGATTTGTTTGTTTGTAATGAATAGGCTCCGAAACTACTAGACCGATTTCAAAAATTCTTTCACCTTTGGAAAGCTACATTATCCCCGAGTAACATAGGCTACTTTTTATCCCGGAGAAATCAACAGATCCCACGGGATGCGTAATAAAGGCTTCGCTCAAAAACTACTGGACAGATTTTCATGCGGTTTTCATCAATAGATAGAGTGATTCTTGAGCAAGGTTTTGCGGTATTTTTATCTCGGAAAAACGGATAGTCCCACGGGAAGCGCGATAAAATCTTCGCGCCATAAACCGACTTCCGCGTATATATAGCCGTGGGCAAAAGCTATGACCCTTAACCCTCTATAGACCAAATCCCGAAAACCACGCAGGCGAAGCCGCGGGCAGAAAGCTAGTACTTTATAAAGGGACGAAAACATGTAGTAGGTGAAAAAGTTCGTGTTTCTGGGATCTATGTTTACAAGAGACGGTAAGTATGGTTTTGACATTGAAAGAAGAGAACAAAGTGAATGGGACTAGAACTGGCTTCATTGTCAGTTAGACTTTGTTTGACAGTAAAAAAAGGAGGCATACTGGTCCCTTATGTATGGAACTGAATGTTGGGTGTAGCAAAAGAAGGATAAAAGCGAGATTAATGTAGTGAAAATAATAGCTATGACAGGAATGGCTCGAGTGACCATGAATTATATATTGGTAAGGGAAATGTGCGGTGTGAAAGATGATGTACAGATAAAAGAATGCTTAAATGGTCACTTAGAAAGGATGGATGAAAGACGATTGACAAAAAAAATATATCGGCGAGGGTGATTCACGTTCGTTATCCTCGGCCATAGTTACAATCTATCAGATGGGCGTACGCAGGGTAGTGTTGGCAGAATAATTATAAAGTCTGTAGTTTGATGCACAAAGTATAATTCGGAATATGGTAGGTACACGTAATTATCACAATCAACTTGTATAGGACACGCGACAGTTTCTAGACGCCTTAACTCGAGGCCCGCCGTCGTAAGACTGAACCCCGTTACAGCCGACCGCTGCGTCGTAGACTCCGTCGAGCGTGGTCTACCCGCACTAGCGTCCCATTACCGACAGCGCGGTCTACCCGCACTGGCGTCCCATTACCGACAAATATATAAGGCAAAAATCAATAGATCAGTTGATAGTGGACGACCTAAATGGACATACTTGGATCAAATAGGTGATATATTTAAAGAAGGTTAGGTCAAGAACCCGTAACCGACGGACTTGCTTGAAAGTCGAGGGAGCTAGGGAGGTATGTTTGGATCGTAGCAAGTGAAAAACTAGGATCTTAGCCTAATCCCATGGGAAATACAGCACGTGGTCCAAAACCAGGGATAATATCTTTTATATTAGGAGACATCCTTAATATTGTAGAAGTAACAGTGTACCCGCGATCATTACTTTAGCAACTACATTAATCATGGTGTTGTGTCGGATCGCTCCATACTAAAATCCCCTGGATTATATCGTCACAATATGGTAAAGTAAGCTAATCTGTATGAGGTTATAAACAAAAATTGCCAATAACTTTAGCTTAGAATTATAGGTATTTAATTCTAAGCTAAAGATATAAATATGAGCCATATTATTATACACAGCCAAGAGATCTAATGTCTTAAATTAGGTAAATATCTTGTCCTTTTATTCCTTTCCGTTATATTCCTTTAGTCGGTTCTGACGATATCCTTAGGAAGCGATTTGTATCGCCTATAATCTTAGTCTGTCACCTTATTTTCTGTTATGTACCAACCCACCAATAAAAATCATTTACACCTTTTAGGGATCAAAATTGTTTTAAATAACACTTAAGAAGTGTAAATCATAAACCAGAAGCAAATCATAAATCACTGAAATGGTACCAGGGACACTATAAGGTCTCGAGTACCTAAAAGCTATCATATTGAAAATAAATAAAAAGTTTCATTATAACATTTCAATTGTAGTTGAATGTTGTAGTATCAATCAATACATAGTATAAAACAAAGTCGCTTTCGCTGTATGTCCGTATGTATGCCTAGATCTTTAAAACTACGCAACGGATTTTGACGCGGTTTTTTTTAATAGATAGAGTGATTCTTAAGGAAGGTTTGTATGTATAATAAATGCATAATATAGTAAAGAAACACTGATAAATTTAAAGGTTTCTAATGTGATGTCGTAAATAAGCACGTTTTTTGCGCTTATATTGCAAACGCTGGCTGAACCCTACGAGATAGACCAAAATAATGTACTACAGTATTGTACAACTTACAAAAATCCACAAAAAAGTCCGCGATGGTTTATGTCTATCTCTTAGGGATAACCCACCATAACCATTTTTTCACTGCACCCGTGCGAATTTTTAGCTGATAAGATGCTTATCAGCTTTATCAAAAATAAACAACATTTACAATAAATTATGTCTGTACCAAACGTAATTATGTGTTTACAATTGATACGGGAAAACAAATGTTTACACTTTAGAATGTAATGTCTTCAAATCAACACCAAGCATACATCATCATTTGAGCCAACCAAGGCATCATTTAAATAATCATTGACTGAGTAATAGCCCTCACTCATTAGCGTCTTTTTAACATGTACCTTGAACCTATAAAAAGGCAATTCAGCTACACTATGTGGAATCTTGTTATACAATGTTATACATTTGCCCTAAAACGAACCTCTAGTTTCTATGTAGCCTGCACGTTGGAGCTTACTGGCCTCACTGGCGTCACAGTATTCTCTCATTGTCATTAACATTCTCAGTGAAAATACCACGACGCGTAGTGAGTGAAAGTGTCATTGTCGTGTCATCGTTGGAGCAGTAAACCGAAGTCGTGGCGGTGTAGCGTAGAGCGAGGGTACGGTGGGGCGCACGTTGCGCGGCTGCGCGGAGTGCGCGCGGCGCGCGGGCCGTGCGCGCTGCACGCCCGCGCGCGACGAGCCATGCGCTGACCGGGTCATGGAGACCATAGCGGAAGACGCCGAGGCTGACTTGGACCTAGGTAAATCTTCATATGGCCATTGTGACTATAGACGAGAGACGAAAACTTTTCATTTTATGGTTAAAATCTTGCGATCAAATTCATCTACGGCTTGCGGAAGTATGACCATGTATCGGAATATAGGGCACGACTTGGATGGCTCCCAATAAGGCAAAGACATGACTTGCACATACTCACATTTCTATACAAAGTGCTCAATAACCCAAAATTTCCCGATTACCTTCGCTCACGTTTCTTTTCCTTGCCCGAAAGACCATATCCTAGACGCACATGTGTCATCCAAACCTTGGAGCATCGAACTTCCAATTCAAATTTTTTCTTTAAATCGTTTACTATTACTGCGGCCCGCCTGTGGAATAAGTTGCCTGAGAGCATTCGTGATAGTCGATCTGTGGAAACCTTCAAAGTTAGACTGAAAGAGCATTTTTTATCGCAACTTGAGTCGAACAATTAATTAGTCATGTTTATATTGTAGGTATGTTAATATGTATATATATTTATAGATATATGTATGTGTGTATGTATATATATATTATATGATTATAAATATATATTATTGTTATATATACTGTTATTTATGTATTTATAGTAATAGATGTAGTTAGTATTTTTTTAAGTAATTAGTTTTGCTTTGTTTTGTTTAGTGTAAATTTTCTATACTTTGTTGATTGCATTTTAAGTAGTATCCGCAATTTTATGACTAAATCCCCAGTTAGGTTGGCTGGAAGAAATCACTATTAGGGATAAGCCCACCTATGTACCTACATATTTTATATTTAATGTTATTTCCTGTGAAATTTTTTATGTGCAATAAAGAGTTATGATTAAAATGGACGGGTAATGGATTAAACATTCCATATTTAAACTACGTCACACACGCAGTTATATCGCATAAGAAAGGAGTCTGCATTACAAGATCGCATAAGAAAGGAGTCTGCATTACAAGAACGTACAAATTACTATGAAATCAATGAAATCTTAAATTATTAATTTATTGAATAAGTTTTCATTGTTTTCCTTTCATTTAATTTATGAAGTTTGTTAGAGAGATTTGATCCTTATAATTGACCCTACCGATCGGTGCAATAAAAATACAGGGTGAAACTTTTGCAGATTTTAGTCGGTTCGATTACCGGGTGGGGCAAGTGAATTTACAAAAATCTTTGAATGCAGTTTTATTTCTTTTCAAAAATAAAGGAATGTTTCCTTTAAGTAAAACTTTCTATCTACAGTATTAAGAGTAATTCCCCTCCAGGTGGCATTACAAATTTCCACCCTGTATATAAAAATGAATCGCGAAATGTGTTGGTAAGCTCATAACTCAACAACGCCTGGACAATTTGGCCAATTCTTTATTGTTAATGTTCGTTGAAGTTCAAGGAGGGTTTTTACGCCGAGAAAAAATCGAATAATTATCGGATAAACCCTATAACAACTCTTTTTCCCATACAAACTTTTCTAACTAAACGTACAATCAAATTGAGCTTTATTGTTATTGCATTAAGTTCATATTGCAAGCACTCACTGTTGTCTAAGCAAATTGACTCTTTGATGTGTTCCTAACATCAAAGAGTCAATTTGCGCTTTATTAACGCTACATATAGTTGAAATTCAATCATATCTATCAAAACAGTGTGCGTGCGTGCGTTGGAGCACAGAATACATCGTCGGAGGATTTAATGTCACGTTCCAAAATTGAATAGCCACAAAATGTAATAGGTCATTTAGACTTTTTTTGCGATTTGGTTGGCTATGCGACATTATCTATAAAATAATTAGGATCAAAAAACTGCCACTGTACAAATCTTTTTGACAGGACGAAGTCTGTCGGGTCCGCTAGTAAATAAATAAATATTTGTTACACTTACACCAATTAGCCTAACCCAATCTAAGCTCTGTAAGGCTTGTGTTATGGGATCTAGGATAACGGATAGACATACATGTATTATACATATATAAATATTTTTTAATGAAATATATATCAACAACATGACTAAGGTACAAATGCTGGCATTCATCATATAAACATCTGCCCCCACCGGGATTCGAACCCGGGACCTCAGAGATGGCGACACCTTGAAACCGGTGTACTATCCACTCGACTATGGAGGTCATCTATTCATATTATCATGTAGTCGATTCATATTATCATGTTATCTTAGCACCTGGCTGACTCTTTGTAGATTTTCTACTTATCTACTAAGACATGTCAATTTTCTTTTCTCCTTCAAAGTCACAATTAATAGGTTTTCGAACGATCGCAAAGCGTTTGCAATGCCTTTAGTGTTACAGGCTACCATGGGTTACGGTGACTGCTTAGTGTCAGGCAGATCTTAAGCTTTTTTGCCACCGTCGTGGTATAAAAAAGGCAGATCGTAATCCTTTTTGCCACCATCGTGGCATGATAAAGGCAGACCGTAAGCTTTTTTGCTACCATCATGGTTTAAAAAAGGGAGACCGTAAGCCTTTTTGCTGCCGTCGTGGTACAATAAAAAAATAATTATTCAGTACCCCATACAATATCAGTGGAACCTCCGCCAACATTAATAGAGTTTAATAGGACTGCCAAGATATCTTATTGACCTCAGCTAGAACTAACGACTGGTGAAATGGTCAAATAACTTTTTTTTTAGAAAAATAATAAAAAAAAATATTTTCAGGAATTAATTCATATTCGTATATTTATAGGTATATAAAGTTCCTTCAGCTTGAAGCTCTTTTAAACATTTCAATGAATTAGCAAATCGTCATGAAATTGAGTTGGAGGTGCTATATTGCTTTGATAATGATAAGACTGGTCGGTGCAGGTCGACCTAGGCGATATATCTCGATCAAATCGAAGATGTTCTAAAGAAAGGCCGGGTCAAGAGTGCTCGCAACCGACGAGCATGCATGGAGACGCTCATGAAAGTGGAGGAAGCAAGAGAAGTGTGGCAGGATCGTAGCAAGTGGAGAGAGGTGGTCTCTGCCTACCCCATTGGGAACAAGGCGTGACATATATGTATGTATGTATACTTGGAGTTTTGCGTGATTGTATCAGAAATGGCGAAATCCGCAGGAGAACCAGCCGAAGGATTGCAAGCGATGAGCGAGATATTGCTCGCAGAATTGACGGCCGCTGGAGTGAAAAGGTCCTCGAGGATGTGCATAAGCGAATATCGCAGCTTTGGTAGATGGGCAGATGATTATCGAAACCGCAGGAAGACCTTAAACGCTAGTAGCTCAGGAACGACTTGTTTGAAGATTCTTGAGAAAACTCTATGTCCTGCAGAGATTTGGACAAAATATTAAGGCATGGTTTTGGTATCGAAATATCATGCAGAAAATTATTTATTACATGTCTTTTAATGATTCTTACATAACGTGACTGGTGTTTGGAATTGTCAATGGAAAACATCAGCAGTTCTACCGTGGGAGAACCATGCTTCGGCACGAATTGGGCCGGCTCGACCGGGAGTGATACCACGGCCTCACAGAAAACCGGCGTAAAATAGCGCTTGCGCTGTGTTTCGCCGAAAGAGTGAGGGTACCGGAGGCCCAACCCTCCTTATTCCCCTCTATTCCCCTTATTCCCCCTATTCCCTTTTAAAAGGCCGGCAACGCATCTGTGACTCCTCTGGTGTTGCGGGTGTCCATGGGCAACGGTTATCGCTTACCATCAGGTGATCCGTTTGCTCGTTTGCTGCCCTATGCTATAAAAAAAAAAGAAAAAAAAAGCAGTTTATGGAAATGTAATAAATTAAAAGGTCATAAACCACGCGAATTTAATGGTCAATTATGTAGAGTCAATATTTGAAGGCGTAGAGCTGCCACCGCTGTATTTCCGAAATACCCCACAGACAATGATTTATTACTCCAGGTTTGAGATGATTCCAAACGTAGCGTGACTGGCACTTATTTGTTTACGCTAGCCGTGGAATAATAGCGGCTTATGCAACTGGAATATAGTATTACATTGAACTAGTGTGGTTTTATGGAATAATCTGAAAGCAAGTTTCTAAATAACTTTGGTGTGGTAGTTTTATGAGATGTTTGTCTCCGAAATTCATTTTTTTTATATTAGAGCAGGCAAACGAGCCAACGGGTCACCTGATGGTAAGTGATCACCGCCGCCCATAGCACAAACAACACCAGAGGTATCATCAGCGCGTTGCCGGCCTTTCATGAAAGTATACGCTCTTTTTTTGAAGCTTCCCATGTCGTAACTGTTCGGAAATACCGCGGCCGAAAGTTGGTTCCATAACTTTGTCGTTCGCGGGAAAAACGTACGCGAAAACCGCACTGTGGAGGACAGCCAACCATTAAGATGGTGGGGATGGAAAGCAAGTCCCCTCCGTGACGCACGATACAGGAAATCGGTCGGCGGCAGTATCCCAAACAACTCGTCAGAGCACTCCCCATGGTATATGAAATTTCATTTCCTTATGAAATTTAAAACCTGCAAAGAAATTGAAAAGTGTAAGTAATCTATCAATCTGCAGGGGGCCAACGTGGTTGACCTTGATTAATCCCTACTATAAAGGCAAAAAATTTACAAAATTTTTGCATTTGTTACTCTTTCATTTAAGCTTATAGCTTTATTATAGCATTATAGCTTATATATCAGAATAATTAAGTTACAATTTATAAAGATACTAGCTGGCGTGTGCGACTTCGTCTGCGTAGGGTTAGTATTTAGAGTAACGGCGTAAAAAAGAGTGTTTCATTTTTCAAATGCGACCAAAACTTATTTATATGATAATTTTAATATCATAATGTTATCCTACCTCCTACATAATCCTATTCAAACGAAGTCGCGGGCAACAGTCAGTTAATTACATATTGTGACAAATATGAAAATAGAATTCAATAGTTTTTGTCTATTTTTCTCATGAAGGCTCACGTATTTCCCGAACTGGTGTAAAGTTAGTAGTTGCTTAATTAGCTTCCTCTTTTTTTTTGGGTGGAATTTAACGTCTTGTAAAGGCCAATGCTTTTGAATAGTTAGGGTAGGTTCTTGTCCCTCAATAAGGGTATATGGACTTTCGTAACTTTATTCACAATCTATTGAACGCCATTGTTTCTACAGATTTCGTAGCTAGTGTAATCCTTACACATACACATCGAATCAAATCAAACCAAAATTAACTTTATGACTTTGTAGAAAGCTCTTTTGAATCGTCCAAATGTAATAAATAATATGTAATAATAATTAATAATAAATAAAGTTGAAAAGTTTCTTACGCCCATTCTTCTTGTCAGCTAAAAAATACGTCCTGAATGGGAGGTAAAAAATAACTTACAGAAAGCTCTTTTGAATCATTCAAATGTAATTTTTCCTATCACCCATTCAGGACGTATTTTTTAGCTGATAAGAAGAATGGGCGCAAGAAACTTATCAGCTTTATCAAAAGTAATAACAACATTTACAATAAATTATGTCGTTATCATACAACGTACATATGTGCTTACAATTTATAAGGGAAGACAAATATTTACACTTTAGAATGTAATGTCTTCAAATCTACTTACGACTACAGTTATTGCGCCACACTTATACACATTTATCAATCTGCAATAAATATCGATATTTTTTAATATCGACTATTTTTCACAAAAATTTTATATTGTCCTTTTCTTGTAAAAAGCAGACAATTTGTTGTTGACTGTATAGTATACTAGCGGACCCGACAGACTTTGTCCTGTCAAAAAAATGGTTGCCTGTAAAGTCGGTTTTACGGGCGAAGATTTTACGTGACAACGTCTTTTTCTCGGTAGAATATTTATTGATATGAATATAATTAAATTGCACAATAGGAACAAGGAATTGAATGAAAATAAGAATTGCACAAATTTTAACTATAGAAATATATTTTGTTTACTAAAACATTGTACATGTAAACTTAAACTTAACTAATTCCTATTTGAGTGATTTTGTTGAGGATAGGACGATGATAGGAGAAATATGAAATGAAAGGAAGTGTTTCTGCTGTAATAGAGACCGATCATAGTTGAGTGGGAGAGAGACGCAAGGCATTCGGCGGGCCTCTCTCTCGTTCGGTGACTCATCGTAACGTTACCGAGCGTTACACTTTTTCATAAGTGACTCCCAGCCGCAACCTAATTTAAGAGGTTGTCACGTCAAAAAAAGATTTATAAAGTGGCAGTTTTACGAATCTTTGGCAGTTTTACAAAGTTTTGTTCTACTTATTTTATAGTCAGGGCGAAAAATTCTCCTGTACAGAACCGTCACCCTGGTGGTAGGGCGTTGTGAATAAATAATAATTAAATAAAACATATATAAGCATTTAAAAGTAAACAATCGCTTTATAGTTCATCGTGTGAATCAATTAACAAAAGAGTCAATTTGCTTAGACAACAGTGAGTGCTTGCAATATGAACTTAATGCAATAACAATAAAGCTCAATTTGATTGTACGTTTAGTTAGAAAAGTTTGTATGGGAAAAAGAGTTGTTATAGAATTTACGGTTTATCCGATAATTATTCGATTTTTTCTCGCCGTAAAAACCATCCTTGAACTTCATCGAACATTTCAAAAAGAATTGGCCAAATTGGTCCAGGCGTTGTTGAGTTATGCGCTTACCAACACATTTTGCGATTCATTTTTATATATAAGGTGTGAAAGTATAATCAAAGACAAGATTAAGATACTTATGGCCGTTTTCACCAACCTTGTCTTAGCTTAGGTGACTCCTAAGTGACATGCTGTCACTTTTTATATTAATTGAAAAGAGTGAGACAGCATGTCTCTTAGGAGTCACCTAAGCTAAGACAAGGTTGATGAAAACGGCCATAAGATACTTATACTAATATTGTAATAAGGTAAGCAAGGTCTGAAGATAGAGCTGAAAGATGGTCAAAGGAACTTATGAGTTGTCGGTGTGAAACCACACACACAGAGATTATGTACACGGACCATAAGTGTAGCCAACGTTCAGAATATTCATATAGGAATACTTAATCTATGTTAAGAATAGATAAGAAACTGTTGATCGGCTATCTGCTCTATGGAATGCATTCCATGGCTCTGTCTGTGGCCGCACACAGATGTCACTACCGGTTAATGAAATTGATTCAATACTGAAATTAATGAGTAATGTCTTAATTTACTTCGGTTCCGTTGTCATTATGAGTCAGCTTTAGCTTTTTCATAAATATGTCGATATATGGAATAAAAAAATATTTATCAAAATATCGATTTATTTCGATGTATCGTATGGTAACTATCGAATAATTCGATATATCGATGTTAAATGAATATCCCTACTGTGATGAACTTAATTTAGTTTTAAGTTGTTCTCACCTTTTTTATACAATAACGTGTAACGTAACTTATTTTGCTAAAGTGAAAAAAGACATGAATATCTCAACAAAAATCTAAAGTAGATTAGGGTTTTAGTATTTAGCTATGCGTATAATCCAGCCGCCATCTTGTCTCACGGGGCTGCACCGGTCAGCTGATCCAGGCCAATGGATTAGGAGACGGATCCATTAATCATAAGTCTCTTTTTAGTGGAACGAGTTTCAGCGATAGATATAAAAAGCGTTTTTTATTTATTTGTCGTGGTAAAAATACGCGTTTTCTATATTAACAAGATAGTATGATAAATAATCCGCGTACAAAATTTATGAAACTGTATACTGTCTATGTATATTAATTTTTTGTTTTTATTATTTTTTTGTAAACCTTAGTGATATTTAATTATGTATGTATGTATGTATGTATGTATGTATGTATGTATATGTATATATATATATATATATATAATATATATATATGTATATATATATATATATATATATATATATATATATATATATATATATGTATATATATATAAAGCCGAGATCAGATGTGTAATTACAAGCTTTCATTTAGTTTCACCTGTCCCGTTGTTTGTATGTCGGTCTGTAATCAATTTGAAATTTTGTATGCATGTATAAATCGGATAACTACGCAATATTAGGTGGCCATAGGAACTCCGTAATTAAACGACGCAACCCCATCGACCACCATGACCACCTTCCAGCTGTATCACCAGACCCTGGTTATCATATAGTATCAAAGTACTCTTCAAGACCAATCAAATGAACCCAAACTCGATGGGGTTACGGCGTTTTATTACAGAGTTATTATGACAACCTTCCAGCTGTATCACCAGACCCTGGTTGTCATATAGTATCAAAGTACTCTTCAAGACCAATCAAATGAACCCAAACTCGATGGGGTTACGGCGTTTTATTACAGAGTTATTATGACAACCTTCCAGTCCATCATCAGACCCTTGTTATCATACAGACACACATATCATATATGTATCATATATGATATGTGATATATGGCACATGCACATACATGTATTGGGTAAATCCATGTGCGGTGCTCAACATAATGCTCCAGATAGCTCCCGAGTCGATTTCCAGTTAGGACCTTATAATTGAATCCCGTTTACAAATTCCGTCAGTCTTATTAGGTTAATATAGATAAGTTATATTTACTTATTTCATAAAGTACCCATTCACCTGATAATCAGTCTGTCTATTTTTAGGGCTGTCCATTTACAATATATATGCAATATTTTCCATGAAAATTTGTCAAAAAAATCAGATCATGTGTAAATATATATACACTAATATAATAAAGAAGTAAAGTTTGCGTGTTTGTATATTTATTAAATTGTAAGGGGTAATCTTTTTTTTTTTGTTCCGCTGAGGAAAATGCATTGAATTGTATACCCCGGCTGCGGAGAGCCGGTGGTTATGTGGGGCTCTCCTCCCTAGAAGGGGGAGGCCTACCCACTAAAAACCTCAGCGATGGCCATCCTCAGGCGTTGTAGGGGGCCCTCAGGATCGAGTGTCGCATCTGAGGACCCCCGGCCTTTGCACCCCTGGGTGCGTTAGGGGAGCCCTTCTCGGGGAGGAGTGATCTTGCCGCCTCCTCCCCTCCAACCTCCTACGACGTCACCCCCCGGCCATCCGGGGGTGAGGTCCCTCCCGGGTCGCCTCCACGAGCGCGAACTGCGTCGCGCCCGCCAGCGACCCGTGGCGGCGTCTCAGGCCAGGCTATCTGGCCCGAGGCCGCCTTCTTCGAGCGGGATTGGCCATCTCCCTGTAAGGGGTAATCTGGGGATCTACTGAACCG
Source organism: Scirpophaga incertulas (assembly GCA_036419045.1). Lineage (NCBI taxonomy): Eukaryota > Metazoa > Arthropoda > Insecta > Lepidoptera > Crambidae > Scirpophaga > Scirpophaga incertulas. The sequence goes on along the minus strand of CM071631.1, from coordinate 39,207,211 downwards.
ATTTATAAAATTCTTTCACCAATAGAAAGCCACATTATTGCTGAGTATCATAGGTTATATAAAAAACAGAAAAATAAAAAGGCTTTTACGTGGTAGTCCGTTTTGCAAAGTGAATTGGAGAAAAAACGATTGAATGAAAGCGTTTCTTATGAACGCTGCCTTAACTGTGAAAGATATATTTTTGAGTTCTAGAGAAAAGATGTGAAGTTTGAAAATGCCTACAAAAAAGGCAACGACAGTATATGTCTAACTTTTATATTTAAGTTACAAAAAGTAGTTTTTTTAAAATATTACAATTAGAAATTAAGACAATACTCTGTACTAAAAAATTATTATTAATGTTATACCCAACGATGTGGGCACGAGTCAGCTAGTATTTTTATATATGCCCATCAACCGGACATGACGTATTCATCACTCGACACTCGGCTTCCACATCGATAATTCATGGCCTCGTGGTGATTAGTAAAAGGCGTGGTCGCCCTTCTTATTAAAACTATAATTATTCGTTGCCAGTGAGACTATACTCATTTTATAGTATAATTTTACCTTTAAATAATTATCCTTTTTTTTATTGGAAATGTACATTTTCTAATAATATACTGTACTAGTGGCCCGCCCCGGCTTGCGTGTGAAATCCATGCTAATATTATAAATAGGAAAGTGTGTCTGTCTGTTTGTCCGTCTTTCATTTCAAAACGGAGTGACGAATTTACGTGGAGGTAGCTGAAGGGATGGAGAGCAACATAGGCTACTTTTTATCCCGGAAAAATCGTCAGATCTCACGGGATGCGCAATAAAGGTTTCGCTCAAAACTACTGCACAGATTTTCATGCTGTTTTCATCACTAGAAAGAGTGATTCTTAAGCAAGGTTTTGCGGTATTTTTTATCTCGGTAAAATGGATAGTTCTACGGGAATAGTGATAAAACCTTCGCGCCATAAACCGACTTCCGCGCGGGCGAAGCCGCGGGCAGAAAGCTAGTAACATATACACGTAAGTATGTCAATAAGAATAATGAAGCCTGCTATTGGTGAAATAATTTTTGTAATCGGTCCAGATGATATGGACTTTTCCCATAAGGAAATTTGTTTGCGATAAAAATAATGTATGCATATAACCATCAGCGTGTATCTCTCAGTAAGGACGTGCTGTGATCATGATAGCTTAATACTCATGATATAAGTAGAGATAACAGTTTACCGGATTGATCTGAATTAATGATGGAAAAAACGTATCTTTGTTGAGATCGGATCATTTGTATCCGGATCAATAGAAAGATTCGAATCAGTAAAGTGCTTCATTTGCATAATTTCAGAACCGATTAAATCAGTTCAGAGTCACTGATATATGATACAAATATAAATATTGATGTTGATTCATTTGTATCACTGACTCTGAGTCAATCGTGTAAGCGTCGCGTATCGAATGAAACCGAGATGCAATTGAGCGACGTGATACGAAGCGCTCCGACTCTGAACTATTTACTTATCTCAATCGTGCGAGCGCCGCGTGCCGATTGAAACTGAGAAGCAATAGGCTTGTATCCACTATGAACAAATCTGATGCATTAGGTTGCATAACTATTAAGATGATCGTTTACTTATGAAAAAACAAAGTTTTATAAAATAATAACTTTTGATTATTTATATTTTTATAAAATAAAATTGCACAAAATAAGCCATAAGTCACGTGACAGCAAACACCAATTAAAAAGTGTTACGTCACGCCGTGCGAAACGTCAAAGTCAAAATGTCATTCCCAAGTGTCTAGTGGAAGTGCGAAAAAGAATGGGCATCATTCCTTCTCGCGAGTGTCAGCCACTTTTTACGTATCTGCTGATTGTTTGGCACGTATATAAATAATTTTTTTGGTGTTTTTATACTTGTGCTTGTACACTGGGGCACTATGCAGTACTTGTAATACGATGAATCCATTTTTTATTAAAATAACTTCACAATACCGAATATTCCGATACTAAAACAGCTGTGTTTTGCACGGCGTGACGTCATTCAAGACGCCATGACAGTCATGAGCGTTTTTGATGACTAATGTCAAATATTTAATTAAATGCAAAATTATTCTTATAAATAAGCATTTTTTTTCAAAAATAATAATTATTTTGTATAGAATAGGCATCAAGGTATATTAGTATCTAACTACTGAAATTTAGGCAACAAGCCTATTGAGCGAATGATTCATTTGAGTGCTGTTAGCGATCTGAACCAGTGAATCACTTGGAAGAAACGACTCACTGAGACGTTTCTCTAAAGATTGACGCATCTCTAATCTGAATGTATTTTCATGCTTTCTCAACATTGCATTCATGCATTCCCGTTGCTCTTCTTCTAGAATCATTTCCTTCTCGATTTTTGTTACTACGTTTTCTTTCGTACCACTCTCTACCTTAATCACATTAGGTCGCAATTTGTTTTTCATCGCTACTCTATTTATTCTTCCCAAAGCTCTTAATTCCGCTATATTATTCTTAACACATTCCGTGCTCCCCACTCGGGTCCTAGTGGGGCGGGCCCATAGCGTCCCGTTCATTTTGTAGTAGTTAGTAAACCGATCTTGTGTTTTTTTTATTGAAATAATAATAATAACAATATACATTTATCCATATTTTCAAACTTTAACATGTACTTAATAAAATTCGCCTTAAAAAGTTTTGGTTCCCAGCTATTATTTTTTATTTATTTTGTAAGCAGTGAATTCTGTACAGCCTTGACAAGAAAGGGCAGTAAGTACAAAAGTACAGTAAAAACTTTGAAATGAAAGATTCTACTGTCATTATGAAGTCAATTAACTCGGAAAATATTAGGTGTTCGGTTCCTTGGCCATTTAATATTTAAATTCATTGATTTCACCGGACCTGAAAACCCAGTTTACTATTTGTAACAAAATAAGGGCCGTTCGGTAAATTAAATTTTAAAATCTGTTTTTGATTAGAAGAGTAATTTGTAAGAATCGAAGTGAATGAGAGTATAATGGAATTGAACGCTGGATGTGGCAAAAATATATATAGAATCGATGCAGTGGAAATAAGAACTTTGAGTGTTGATGAAGGGTAAAGAGATCTAGAAGAGAATGCTTAGATGGTTTGTCATGTACAAAAGATGGATGAAAGACGACTTACGACAGAAATTTATAAGACAAATGTGAATGGGCAAGCTAAACGCAATTTAAAAAATCTTTCATACATTACTTTAAACTTGCATTTATGTTATTGAAGAGTTTTTGGGTGATTTCATAATCCTAGCTAAAGATAAACCGGAAGATCTAATGTCTTAAAAGTTCCATGTGTCTGCTACATCTTATTAACTTAATACATAAAGCTTTATACATTATAGTATAACTAGGTATAATGTATATTGTATACCTAAGTAGTATAACATTATACCTCACTATCCATTCACTATTTCGGACTCGCACAAATAAATACCACAAGCTTATCAAAAATAAGCTGCGCCAAAGAGAAATTATTCTAAGCTGCTTTCTCGTTTAATAAACAAAGTACCAGGCACGCATAACTCTTAAGGGGCAATATCACTCGCACTCAGAAACATATGAGGTCTTTATTTTCGAAATAAGAACTCCGTGACCTCGCGCCGGGTACCAGGGCATCATAAAGAGAACGTAGCCTTGATTTATGCGCTGGCATATTGGTCGTCGCTCGGAAACGCTAATCCCCAAGGAAATTATGAAAATCGCTGCCTTTGAATCCAAACCATATTTTAATTAAACACATATGAGTTTAGTTCTTCATTGCAGTGCAGTGCAGTGCATTAATGGCGATGTAGAGACGTTCGAAGTCTTTGATATGCAGCTATTAGTGGCAGAACAGTGCTACTGTTTATTAAGCACTGCGATTCGTTATAAGCAATTGTATATTTGTTAGTTTTTTAAAAGATTGGTGAAGAATTGAGGGAACTGTATATGTGCCCTAAAATCGTGTGTACCGTCGATGTAATAGGAGCCAATGAGGTGTACCGCGTAAAATTCATGTGCAAAATGACACAATAATGAAGGGTCAAAAGGATCTTGTAATAGTTAAAATTTACCTTTTTTGGAGAAACCTAAACAAACCATATACGTCAAATCAAATCAGAATTAACTTCATTAAAATATGACTTTATAGAAAACTCTTTTGAATCGTCCTAATTTTATTCAGCACGTATGTTTAAACTGATAATAAGAATGGGCGCAAGAAACTTGTCAGCTTTATCAAAAGTAATAACAACATTACAATAAATTATGTTGTTACCATACAACGTACCTTCAGTGAAAAGGGATTTAACTCGACATAGATCGAAATTAATTTTATTAGAGATTGTTAATCTCTGAAAAATTAGCTATTTTTGTATGTAATCGGTGTATTTCTAGGCCGTATATAAAAGAAAATAATTTTGTGCTAAATGATGTAACTAAGGCTTTATGAACCCATTATGAGATTTTTTTTGTGGTTATTGATATATGTCTACTTTTAACAAATTGAACCGGATTGTTAATTCATTATTTTATTGGGACAAAAGGTATGACTCGTGTTACTACTTTTTACACAATCGAATTAGTTTAAATTGAATTTGTGTAAAATAATACAAGAAGACTTAATTAACTATACACAAAACAAAATATGTTAAGTAGGTTTGTGAAAACGAATGTAATTTAATTTACAGCATAAAAAGTAAAAATATTTTTTCTTTTTATTTCGTGTCTAATGATCCATTTAGATTAATATCATTAACCACAAAAGGTTCGTACACATGTAAATCAATATAAATTACTTAGATCAAAAATATTTGAAAATCGCAACGATCATTGTGGTTACGGTATTGGTGTAAAATGATATAAGTTAGCGGAAACGTCTGCCGCGCATCTTTCTCCCGTGCTTGAGCGTGAGAGATAGAAAATTGATACCATGAATGTGCAAGTGAAAGGGCAGTTTCGCTTAGTCCTTTTGGAGCTTCACCTGCAGTGTTGCCAACACGGAGTTTTTAGAGCTAGATTTAGCTCTAAATTATCTTGGTTAGCTTTAAGAATGTGGGTCTAGCTCTTTAGCTCTACTTTTCTACAATTTTAGCTTTTTTCCATACATACATACATTTTTTAGCTCAGATTTAAATAGCCAAAATGTACCTACATTGTCTATGTTCGGTTTGTCCGATCTATGGTTTGGTTATTCTATAATTTGTTATTATTTCGTCCGCGCGTGAATTGTTTATTATATTGTAGTGTAATGGCGCAAAGTAAGCAGCCTTATACACAGAAGTTCAGACAAGAATGGCTGTCTGAACCAGAATTTCAAGATTGGCTGGAAGCAGTAAAAACAGACCCCACCAAAGCGTTTTGTTCCTACTGCAAATGCGAGGTTAATTCAAAAAAAGGTGATTTATTAAATCATATGAAAAGAAAAAAACACCTAAAAGCGGCGCAACCATTTTCAGCGGGACAATCAAAAATAAATTTTTCCCCAAAACCGAAAATTGATTCTGGGATAAATTCCGCTGAAGGATCATTGGCTCTTTTTATATGCGCTCATACTTCAATATTACCTGTCGATCACCTTGGTTTACTATGTAAAAAACAATTCAAAGATGCCGAAAACTTAAAATTACACAGAACAAAATGTAGTACTATCGTAAAGAATGTACTACAGTCGGGTCAATTTAATAGGCCACATTTGACATTTCATTAAAATTCCTCAACTAACCTTGTAATGGCGGACATAAAATATTCAATATTTTTTTAGTTTGGAAATGCACAAATGACCGTTGTTACAATGTTGCGTTCAGTGAAGTCTATACGTAAGTGATGTCCCTCAATAAATCGAATGAATGCAGTGATTACTTGTGAAAGCATTATTCACCATGAATTAATAGTCAGTCAGTTTGACCATGAATTAATAGTATGATTGTATCTTATACTATATTGTATTATATTATTGTAATTATTTACATTGTAAAGAGGAGATAAAAAATAGACCTTCAGAGTTTCTTGCCTATTCTTCTCGAGAAGGCTCTCCCAATTTCCGAACAGGTGTCGAGTCAATTTTTTTATTTTTTCCTTTTTTTTTCCTTATTCGTACGTACGGACAAGGTTATGTTTTTTTTTTTAGCTTTGTTTTTTTGTTTTGTCTGTTGACGTCAATAAGTGCCTGTAATGGTCTATGTTGAATAAAGATTATTTTGATTTTGATTTTGATTTTTTTTTGAGTCAAATTTTTATTAAAATAAAACATGTTATTCTTTTGTTTTATAATAAAAAAACAATAATAACTTCTTTAACAGAGAAATAATATATTAATACAGTACCTATAAAAAAGAGTGTATTCACATTTAAAAGGCCGCCAACACATCTGTTGTTGCGGGCAGCGATAATCACTTACCATCAAGTAATCCATTTGCTCGTTTGCCTATTAAAATTAAAAAAAAAGTACTTTTCCATAATAACTGTATTCGATTCACATATGTTTGAAGTAAATATCGATTTTTTCACCATAATCGGAGTGTTTAAGCAGGTCACCTCACTATGAACAAATGTCAAATGTGGCCTATTAAATTGGCCCGACTGTAAATCCGCATTTCGTAACCGAATTAAAAAAGATATAGACGATTTGTTACGACGATTAGATGAGAGTACTGATATCAGCATTACTAAACTGCTCGGTATCGTAGTGCAGTATTACAGCAAAAAAAGATTTGAAATAGTTTCGACCTTTCTAAGATTAGCCGAAATAAAGAAAGGTGATGCCGAATCCATCACTAACGCTGTGAAAGAAACTCTCAACTTCTTCGGTCTCAATATAAAGCAGTTACGAGGTATTGGTGTAGATAACGCCAAAGTAATGGTTGGAATACACAGTGGTGTGTATCAAAAGTTAAAAACGGAAGTACCTCATCTCGTTTTGGTAAAATGTACATGTCGTTCGATTCAGTTGTCTATTTCTCAAGCTTCTGCCGAGCATCTTCCAAGGCATTTGGAGTATTTAGTTCATGAGACTTATAATTGGTTCTCAAAATCGGCAAATAGACAAAATGAATATCAAGCTCTTTACATGACCATCAATGATAAAGAACCATTAAAAATAACACAAGCATGCGCCACCAGATTACCGATACCGGCAGATACCAGAGAGGATTTTAGAACAGTGGGTTGAACTAAGATTCCATTTTAGCCCAGTGAGAAATAGTGAAAAGTGCTATGCGGCTGAGAATACAGTCTTTATCAGAATCCTACCAACGAAGCTTATTTAAATACGTATTAGTCATTGATCATTGTCATTGTAGAAAACAAACTTTACTATGTTGCTATTGTAATTCGAGATTAAGAAACCGTTGTTGTTTTCAGAAACATACTTGACAAACATACATTCATAAGTGCTTCTGCTATACTTTACCTTGCGGTAAGAGAGTAATGTCAATCAGACCAAAATAATCTATGTTATTTATGTAATGATGAATAAAATCTAATTAACTAAATATTAATAAATCCAGTACATTTAAGAAGTTATTAATTAACGATTTCAGTCTTAATTTATAGCTTATTCCGTTACAGTACCACTTAAATCACTACACACATAATTATCAGTATACTTAAATCGTTATAAAAGTTAATTAGATTAGATTTCACATTTTGTTTTTCCACAAAATTGGTGTATATCGATTTAAGTAACAATATTTAAACGATTAGCTCTAAAATAACCTGAAACAATGATTCCTTATACGGTAATAAGTAATATTTGTTTTACAACTTTTAAAAAAAGTGAAGAAATAATAAAATATTTACAGAAATAACATGATGTGTATCATTTTACACTTGTTTGTATGAAGTCAATTTAATGCTGTGTATAATGATTTACGTTCTATTATATCACTTTACACTAATATAAAGTTTCGTGCTGTCTGATTAAACTGGGTTTATTATTTAATTTAAAAAAAACCACTTACATTATTTGACAAACTAGTACAATACCTGACTATTTCTAACATTATATTTCAACAAAAAAATATTGCACCATGTTATCTGCAATAGCCATAAAGTAGGATTTTTTTAAACTTCAAATGCAATTTCCCGAAAATCACTATTTTCGACTTAGATCCGTTTTCACTGAAGGTACAGATATGTGTTTACAATTTATTCGGGAAAACAAATATTTACACTTTAGTTAGAATGTAATGTCTTCAAATCAACATCAAGCATTGATGTGATATTATACATTTTAAATTCGAGTTTCAAAATTATCATTTTATTTAGACCCTGAGTCGTTTCTTTTCATCTAGCTACTTCAGCTTGCATTTCTATGATCTTGGGTTGCTTCTTTTCTGCCTGAGCCAGCGGTGGTTCCCTTTGTGTTATCATTTGTTCTCCACATATTCCAAATAGTGTTCAAAAGAGATGTACCAGTAATGGTGACACTTGCATTTTATTTTTGCAGGTTTTAGTCAGTAGGCCTACCCCCTTCTGGGGAGGAGAGCCCCACATAACCCGACTCGCGGGTATGGAAATCAATGCATTTCCCTCATCGTTTAAAAATAAGGGTATGATACACAGGCACGCTGAGGCCGGGTAGAAGGTGTTACTTTGGGCTAGGCTAATTGGTGTGAGTGTAAGAAATATTTTTTTATTTATACACTAGCGACCCGACAGACTTCGTCTGTCAAAAAGATTTATAAAGTGGCAGTTTTTTGTTCTACTTATTTTATAGATAACTAGCGACCCGCCCCGGCTTCGCACGGGTGCAGTGAAAAAATGGTTATGGTGGGTTATCCCTAAGAGATAGACATATACCATCGCGGACTTTTTTGTGGATTTTTGTAAGTTGTACAATACTGTAGTACATTATTTTGGTCTATCTCGTAGGGTTCAGCCAGCGTTTGCAATATAAGCGCAAAAAAACGTGCTTATTTACGGACATTCACATTAGAAACCTTTAAAATTTATCAGTGTTTCTCTACTATATTATGCATTTATTATACATACAAACCTTCCTCAAGAATCACTCTATCTATTAAAAAAAACCGCGTCAAAATCCGTTGCGTAGTTTTAAAGATCTAAGCATACATACGGACATACAGCGAAAGCGACTTTGTTTTATACTATGTACTGATATCGAATAGCCAACCAAAATTGCAAAATAGGTCCAAATAAACTATAACATTTTGTAAATTTTGGAAACGTGACATTAAATCCTCCAATGATGTATTCTTGCTCCAACGCAAGCACGACACTGTTTTGATAGATATGATTGAATTTCAACTTTATATAACGTTAATAAAGCGCAAATTAACTCTTGAGATGTTAGGAACACATCTACATTGATTGGACAACAGTGAGTGCTTGCAATATGAACTTTATACAATAACAGTTAAGCTCAAATTGACTGTACGTTTTGGTTAGAAAACGTTTGTATGGGAAATAAGGTCGTCTGGTTTTAGGGTTTTTCCGATAATTATTCGAATTTTTCTCGCCGTAGAAACCATCCTTAAACTTCAACGAACATATTAACGATAGAATTGGCCAAATTGGTCCAGGCGTTGTTGAGTTATGCGCTTACCAACACATTTTGCGATTCATTTTTATCAATACATATCAATACATAGTATAAAAAACAAAGTCGCTTTCGCTGTATGTCCGTATGGTATGCTTAGATCTTTAAAACTACGCAACGGATTTTGACGCGGTTTTTTAATAGATAGAGTGATTCTTAAGGAAGGTTTGTATGTATAATAAATGCATAATATAGTAGAGAAACACTGATTAAATTTAAAGGTTTCTAATGTGATGTCGTAAATAAGCACGTTTTTTTGCGCTTATATTGCAAACGCTGGCTGAACCCTACGAGATAGACCAAAATAATGTACTACAGTATTGTACAACTTACAAAAATCCACAAAAAAGTCTATGTCTATCTCTTAGGGATAACCCACCATAACCATTTTTTCATTGCACCCGTGCGAAGCCGGGGCGGGTCGCTAGTAATATATAAGATATATCTTTGCTCCCCATGATGCTTCCCGATGTTTTCCTTCACTGTAGAAGTATCAGGTAAATGTACTCATATGAAATTCGAAAAACTTATAACACATTGCTACATGGCAGAATCAACCACGGACCCCGGAATCATTTCCTTCGATGTCCAGTACCGAGACCATAGCATCATCTAAAAAAAACTTCAGACTATTTAAATTCCTTTCAGGAAGGACATGACGTATCTGATTAACAGACTCATAAAATTAAATAGTTTGTTGATGTTTTAGTGGAATCAACGATTAAAATTCTTTGGCATCTGCCGCCGTCTATATATAGAAAAGTCCTTAACCTTGTTAAATTGGCAGTCAAGCCGATGACTGCAGCTCGACCATAACAGACTCGCTATCAAACTATAGCGACATTTCTTGACTAGAAGCCTATGCTTCTTTCTTGCCAATTTAAAAACAGCATTTATAACAAGGTACTATTACCTGGTTATAATTGGCGTCGCTAGTATCGTTTGATAGGAAGAATCGCAACGATACGATTAAATTAGACAGTTAAGATACAGATAACTATCTCGCTACACTTCACTTCACTTTGGTATTCAGATACTGAAGCACTGTAGCATTATAATAAAACTAGCATCCGCCCGCGGCTTTGCCCGCGTGAAATTAGTTTTTGTCAATCCTGGTCCCTTATGTCTAAGGTACCAAGATTCATGGTCTTATCTTCAATTCAACCCCTATTTCACCCCCACACTGGTAAAAATTTCAAAACGCTAGAACAAACGATTTTTTGTTTCTTATGACGTGATATTTGACGAACTTGCATACTAACTTTCAACCCTTATTTCACCCCCTAGCTAGTCGAAATTTCAAAAATGCTAGAACAAATGATTAATGATTTCTTATCAAGTGCTTAAATATAAAGTATCATGGTTTTATCTTTTAAAATTAAGAAATCCCATACAAACTTTCAACCTCTATTTCAACCCCTTCATCCCTTTTTTTCGAAATAAAACCTATGTTCTGTCTCAGGGTCTAAATATTGTCTGTACTAAATTTCATCAAAATCGGTTGCGAGGTTTCAGCGGGCAAGCGTAACAGACAGGCAGATAGACAGAGTTACTTTCGTATTTATTACACGCTTTTTATTGACTTACTCTGTCCGTTTGTTTGTTTGTTTGTTTGTCATGATCAAATCTTGTAATCGATTTTTCGACCACTTCTACTGCTCCAATCGAGCTCAAAATTTTTTTAGCATGTGTATGCGTAAAACACGCTTTTTACGCAAAGACTAAAAAACGTTTGAAAAAACTTTTGTTTGTTATAAAGACTAAAAACATTTGATCTAAAAAGTAGTAAATAAAAAAAAAATTAAAAAAAACTTTTTAAAAAAACACGCTTTTATTAAAAAGACTAAAAACCGATCTAAAAACTTGAAAATAAAAATAAAGTCACGCTTTTAGAAAATTTGGGTACATATCAAGAAAAATTTCTGATGACAAAAAGAAATGTAACTCAAAAATTTGTCTATAAAATTTAGCAAATTAGTCCAAGAACTCAATGACTATAAAAGCGTGGGGTGTAAATGTTAAGACCATTAAATGAGTAATGTTTAATTTTGAACACCCCACGCTTTTATAGTCATTGAGTTCTTGGACTAATTTGCTAAATTTTATAGACAAATTTTTGAGTTACATTTCTTTTTGTCATCAGAAATTTTTCTTGATATGTACCCAAATTTTCTAAAAGCGTGACTTTATTTTTATTTTCAAGTTTTTAGATCGGTTTTTAGTCTTTTTAATAAAAGCGTGTTTTAATATTAGTTGGGATGTTTTAACCCTTAGTAGTCTGATTTACGAAAGTATTTTTTTTTTAATATTACTGTATTTGCTTGAGGGTCTAGATGATGGGAAATATAGCTAAAAAATCAAAATATTTATTTTACATATTTATTTTGAAAAAAAAAAACAGGTATCAATTTTCATACTTCAGGCGTTAAGACCATAAAGAAATCAGATAAAAACATTGTTTTTTTTTATTATCGCATAACGACACTTTCCACTTTTTACAGAACCAAGAGGAAGTTACCTACAATTATTAAATTTACACTTATTTCTAGAAGCCATAAATATTTTTTCATGACCAATCAAACGCACGTCAGTAGAGGGTAGTACTTGTACACTTGTCCGGGATACTGTAGTATCTTGTCGACTGTTGGTACAGGGTTTTCCCCTTTTATTTTTTTTAAATTTCGTTGGAAATAATATTATACAACAGTAAAATACGTACAGCCAATCTATAAAAAAAAAAACAAAAACTAATGTGAACATTCGGTTTAGAAGATAAGGCTTAAACTGACTCTATGAGTCTCACTCCACAGCGAGAATTGCAGCGAAATCGACGGAGTTAGTCGAGCAATTACGCAGCTAAGAGTAACAAACTCGCTAACAAACAATAACCACTTTCTTACGACACTCTTGTATTGGCGTCTCGTAACTTACTGCTTTGAAATAATGTTGCTTTTACAGTGATCATCATCGTTAAATGGGATTTAGTTAAGGAATTAAAGTGAGTAGAATACTAACGTATTTATAGATTTTATATTTTGACTTTGAAACAATTCTTATGTCACACGTAATAGCAGCGGCTTTTATAGGTTCCTGGCTGTACTATGACGCTATCTTTACATTTTATATTCGGCGCTACTAAGAGATTTAGTTAGAAGTTGGTTAACTTGATACAATTTGTTCAATATTGTATAATTGTTCATACTACGATGTTCTTGAATAAGCTTAACCGTAGGCTTATTATGACACGCAGCCACCTGTCGCGATCGCGTAGCTATCGCTTGTTTTGACATTTGCGTATCGTCCATCGTCTGCTTGCTAGCATCTTATTTTGTATTAGAGGAAGTAGACGAGCAAGGATTGATGTGCAACTGTGTTGCGACGAGATCATGGCTGGTTGCTGAGTCTTGTTATATAAATAAGACTATCGGTCGTCTTTCACTCTTAACGATACAAAAGAAGTTGCTGTTTATAATCTTCTAAAGTGAATGGTGAAACGGTTAATCATTAATTTAGTAAAATTTATAAGTATAAACATATTCTAATATTCAATTCAATAGGCTTTTTCAGTAACTGAATATGAATGATTTCATAATACAGTTACCTGATTAGTATGATATGATTTGATGAATGTATAACAAAATAGAAATGTCGCTATATTTTTTAACATAATTTCAAAACGTTTTTACAAGCTTTTGACAAGCTTTTATATTAGCTTCACTTGTAACTATGTAAGAAAATCTTGGAATCTTAATTTGACCCACTTCTCGGTCTCCGATTGAGCTGAAATTTTGCATGCACGTGTAAGTCGGATGACAATGCACGGTTATGTGTGTGACGTCATTCTAAATCCAACATGGCGGCATTACCAAGATGGCGGATCAATTATTTTTAATGCACCCCTACAATATGGGTATCAAATGAAAGGGCTTGCAAAGAACACGTCGATAAATAATGTGACGTCACTTTTAATCCAATATGGCGGACTTTCCCAAGATGGCGGAACAATTATTTATAATGCACACCTACAATATGGGTATCAAATGAAAGGGTTTGCTAAGCTTGGTTTTTTAGTCGGAAAAAATTAAGGTTTTATTAAATACGCTAAAAATAATAAAATAAACTTTTACATATAAAAGCTTGTCGTTAAAAGTATTCTATAAGTAAGTAAATCTCGCGAAAACATTATTTTTTTACTTTTTTTAACATGATTCAAGCAACACATTGTAACGGATTAAAAAAAATGTTTTTAGTGTTGTTGTTGTAGTATTGTTGTTAGTGTAGTGATTGTTAAATGTAACAATTTTCAATGTTGGAAGTGCATATATAAAAGGAAAAATGCTATTGGCAAGTTTGTTTATACTCTCATACATAATAGGCAGTTTTATCAAATTATGACATTCTAAATGTGACAACTTTGGAATGAATTTATCATTTATCTTCAAAAATAATAACCGCAGGTATATTCTGCCTTATATATATATAGCAATAACAACTGTTCAAGAGATTAGTATAGGATTATATTACAAATGCCATATGTCTCACATCAATTAAATGAATTGATTCGCTTGTTTATCGACGATAGTAAACTTAATTTTAATACGTCTCTTGATCGGGACGTACAGAGGACAACAAGTTTGTGTTACGAAAAACGGCATTATCAAATACTAGCTTTCTGCCCGCGGCTTCGTCCGCGTGGATTTCTGGATTGGGTCTATAGAAGGTTAAGGGTCATAGCTTTTGCCCACGGCTACATATGCGCGGAAGTCTGTTTATGGCGCGAAGGTTTTATCGCGCTTCCAGTGGGACTATCCGTTTTTCCGAGATAAAAAACACCGCAAAACCTTGCTCAAGAATCACTCTATCTATTGATGAAAAGCGCATGAAAATCTGTGCATTAGTTTTTGAGCGAAGCCTTTATTGCGCATCCCGTGGGATCTGTCGATTTTTCCGGGATAAAAAGTAGCCTATTATTTAATCCGGACTTTTATCTTTACGTCTGCAAAATTGCAATGCAGTTCAGTAGTTACGGCGTGAAAGCGGAACAAACAAACAAACAAACTCACTTTCCGATTTATCATATTAGTAAGCATGTTATGCGTTCCAAATAATAAGATGTGATGAAGGAAAAAATTAATCAAATATTAATTATATGACTTTGTGAATGTTTACGCTGGAAGTGTAACATATTAACATACATACATATAGTATCTTTCCCGTGAGGGTAGGTACAGTTTACAGGTTTCCACTTGCTTCCTCTACTTTCATTTCATTAACTTTATGTGTGTCGCAGCCAACTGGTTAAAAAAGCCGTTCAATCAAACAGCTAGCTCTTTGACTGAACAACGTCATTCAATCACACAGCTATACGTCGTTTAGCCGACTTGTTGATTGCAACGTTCAACGTTACAGCTAGACGACGCTTAGCCAACTGGTTAAATCGCAAATTAACTAAGATGACCATTAGTTTAGTACTTAATTTGAGAGAATAGGAAGACTTTTTGTAATTTCTTGAATTAAGTTTAAGAGGTGACCAAAAGTTTGATGAAATAAGTAAAAATCAAGAACAAATTATAATCATAATATTGTTTATTGCACCATGTAAAAAATTACAAACTCAAAAATTTACGAAGCAAGAATCATTTCATAATCCCGTAATTTCTCCTCGAATATTTGTTTAAATTTTGATTCACTTGTAAGTGACCTCATAATTTCTGTGTCTTTAATAACACGTGTAACGTATATTTACTACTTACTTTCCGAAAAATATCTTGATGCAATCACAAACCACGATTAGTTGACGCCATATAGAAAACAAAACGCACCTAGCGGTGCGGTGGTGTGCGCTGAACTAATTAAATTAGACGGCGGCTTTTGAAGCTGTAGTGTTGAACGTTTTGTGCGACTCAAATATTAAATTAATAAGCTAGACGTATGAATGGCGTTGTTCAGTCAAAGGGCTAGCTGTTTGCTTGAACGGCTATTTTAACCAGTTGGCTGCGACATGTCCACCGTGATCCCTCACAAGCGTGGCTGGCTTGTGTCCATACCTGATTCGTACCTTGTGTTTCCTTGTGCCTTCATCACCCCAATTATGAATAACATGGTTAAATGGGTACATACTTCTAGGATAGTTACACAAGAGCCTGTGCACCAGTCATCAACTGGTACTTTCGTACTGATTGATTGATGATGGCCACAGCATTCTACCCTGTAAAACCCTGTTGCATAATTTTTGATCAAGAAATTGGAACGTATGAAATGTTTCGTGTGAATAAAATCAAATCATAGCTCCTTGTAAGAACGGAAATTTAAGGGCCTTTCGTACATTGATACCATAAATTTATACATTCCGGAAACATGTCATTTCTATTGCATAAGAAATACCTTCTGATTACGAGAGCGCGATTAGAATACAAAATGGGTTGTGGTCAGAATTACAATTTGGTACTCCATTTGGTTATTTGCAACCCAAATTTGTATTAGTACCTTGTTGTGACTGTAAGATATATTTTTATTTTATACTAGCTGTGCCCACGACTTCATCCGCGTGTAATCGTAATTTTAAGTAGCATTTTTAATTACACGTGTTATTGTGAGTCAACCATAGAAGATAGACATATGCTGTCTTGGGATATTTTTTATATAATTTTAAGGAGAACATTTCCGTCATACATGATTTCTGTGTAGCTTTAACCATTAAGGTTGCACACGCGACGGAAACTTAAAAAATGGAGTAACTTCTCCTGTTTTCCCAACATTTCCCTTCACTACTCTGGTCCTATTGGTTATAGCGTGATGAAAAGTATACTATAACCAGCTCAGGAGTATAAATAATAATAAAATAATAAAATAATAATAAAATAATAAATAAATCTAATCTGGGACCTCACAGTTAACGGATTCTTTTGATCCGGTGTACCAATCTCGACTACGGAGATCAAAGGGTAACATAAGCTTCGGGCTAGGCTAATTGGTGTTGCTCCACGGGAAGGAGGAGGTCACCTACCGATTGACTCAGATACTCACCGGGCACGGCTGCTTCGGTGAGTATCTGTGTCGAATAGGACGGGAGGGATCGACACATTGCCACCACTGCGCATCCGACCTCGTCTCGGCCACACGCTGGCGGAGTGCCCCGCGTGGGCCTCCAAGCGCCGAGTCTTGGTCGCAGAGATCGGGCGAGATCTGTCTCCGCCGGCATTGATTGCGGCAATGCTGGCGGTCGAGCGAGGTTGGAGGGCTGTGGCCTCCTTCTGTGAAGCAGTGATGCTCCAGAAGGAGGCTGCCGAGCGGGGTCGGAGATGGCCGATCCCGCTCGAAGGAGGTGGCGCCGGGCTCGGTAGCACAGCTGCGACGCCACCGCGGGTGGCCGGCGGGCGCGAGGTAGTCGCGACCGCTATGGCGACCCGGGATGGACCACGCCCATCAGTGGCCGGGGGGCGTCGTCGTGGAGGAGACCGGGGAGGTAGTGAGACTCCCCCGTGGAGGGCTCCCCTGTATCGGCGGGGGAGCGGAGGCTGGGGGTTCCCGAAGTGGTTGATGTTCCGGGGCTCCCTACATGCCTGAGGAAGGCCATCCCTGAGGTTTTTAGTGGGTAGGCCTCCTCCTTCTGGGGAGGAGAACCCCACATAACCGCCGGCTCGCCACAGCCGGGGTATGCAATTTAATGCATTTTCCTCAGGGGGAGAAAAAAAAAGAAAAAAAAAAGAAAAAAAACTTAAAAGGCTAATTGGTGTTATTT
Source organism: Scirpophaga incertulas (assembly GCA_036419045.1). Taxonomy (NCBI): domain Eukaryota; kingdom Metazoa; phylum Arthropoda; class Insecta; order Lepidoptera; family Crambidae; genus Scirpophaga; species Scirpophaga incertulas. The sequence goes on along the minus strand of CM071631.1, from coordinate 39,189,920 downwards.
ATTATTTATTTACATCGGAATACAGCAATACAACTCTCGTGCATCCAAATTTAACCAGATCGACGTTTTACGACGGTAATCGCTTTCGAAGCGCACACGCCCTCTACTTCCTCGTAACTCCGCGTGACCTCAGCCATCTTCTCAAGCTACGCTCATTAAAACTTTGTAACGAACGTGACCTTTTAAGGTGACTTTTAAGCAATAAGTGGGGCTTCACAACTTTTTTTATTTAATTCAGTAAAGTTATCGTTAACCTGAAAAATCTTGGAAAGAGCGATGGAGCGAATGTTGTTTACGAATACGAATTGGCACCGATTTTCTTTCCCTCTGGTGAGGAGAGGCTGAGAATCCTCATGAATACTATCGCGACCAAGTGAGGAGTGATTACGTCGGACTCCTCACCACGATCGGACCGGGATGACCTGCCGACTAAGCTCAACCTTTGCCTTTTGTGTTATTCAAAAATGTGAGATCTTAAAGTAGATTAGATTTTACTTGGCCACTTTTCATTACATCAGTCATTTTATAAAGTTATTCAACATTTTAATTCTGATAAAATAAAATAAAATAAAAATAAACGTAGATCATAAGCCCCCGGAAGTATCGCATCGCTATCCCCTAGAACATAATAATAAAGGCCGCGTCCACATATTTCCGCTATAACGTGGCCGTAAACCAGGAACGTCTCCAAAGCCAGGTCACGGCGACATATTGCCTTAACTGCCGGTAAATCTTGACGTTTGGACTTAACTACTTGGTTGTATGTATGTATGTATATATATATATATATATATATATATATATATATATATATATATATATATATATATATATATATATATATATATAATAATATATATATTATATATTATATATATATATATATATATATATATATATATATATATATATAGTCTGTAGATGAAAGGAAACTATCGTGAGGCAACTTGCATACGCCTACTGTCGCGAGATTTACTTACTTATAGAATACTTTTAACGACAAGCTTTTGTATGTAAAAGTTTATTTTGTTCTTTTTAGCACATTTAATAAAAGCTTGTATTATTTTTTTTTTACTTTTAATATATTTTCCGACTACAAAACCAAGCTTAGCAAACCCTTTCATTTGATACCCATATTGTAGGGGTGCATTATAAATAATAATTGGTTCACCATCTTTGGAACCCGCCATATTGGATTAAGAGTGACGTCACTTTATTTATCGACGTGTTCTTTGCCAGCCCTTTCATTTGATACCCATATTGTAGGGGTGCATTAAAAATAATTGATGCGCCATCTTGGTAATGCCACCATGTTGGATTTAGAATGACATCACACACATAACCATGCATTGTCATCCGACTTACATGTCCATGAAAAATTTCAGCTCAATCGAAGACCGGAAAATGGGTCAAATTAAGATTCCAAGATTTTCTTACATAGTTACAAGTAAAGCTAATATAAAAGCTTGTAAAAAGACAAGAAAATGCCGCTATATATAAATTAAAACCAAGGGAATCTCTGAAACACTAATTCACTGTAATTAATATATTAATCTTAGCAGATGAGAATATTTTTTTTATGAAAATCTAATGCAACCAGCACTCAAACGGCTCTTAATTTAAATTACTAACGAGACCATATTCCTGGCAGAACATCAAATTCACAAGCTCTTAGTATCCGTAATATAAGAACCATATTTTTATATCGGGATTCTGAATCTATGCTCGGCTAAGTCTCGAATGCATGCCTTATCGCCCGCCCAACACATTCTTAGCGAGCTTTTGACCTAAAACCACACTCACTGAAGTCGAGTTGTGCTATACTGCCTTAAAAGCTTTACGTATAGTATATGTATTGAACAATCATACTTTAGGCTTTTGTCATTCGAGATTAGATTACAGATGACATCAAAACTTAATCTATACTAATATTATAAAGAAGTAAAGTTTGTGTGTTTGTATATTTGTTAAATTGTAAGGGGTAATCTCGGGATCTACTGGACCGATTTTAAAAATTCTTTCACCAATAGAAAGCCACATTATTGCTGAGTGTCATAGGTTATGTAAAAAACCGAAAAATAAAAAGGCTTTTACGTGGTAGCCCGTTTTGCAAAGTGAATCGGAGAAAAAACGGTCGAATGAAAGCGTTTCTTACGAATGCTGCCTTAACTATGAAAGATATATTTTTGAGTTCTAGAGAAAAAATGTGGAGCTTGAAATGCCTACAAAAAAGTCAACGACAGCATATGTCTAACTTTTATATTAAATTACAAAAAGTATATTTTTTAACATTAGCATAGACAATTTAATTTTTTATATTAATAAAATAATTCAAATCATTAGGTCATATTTATTAGTCATATATTCCGAAAAATTATGAATCTATGAAAACAAGTAAACTCATCGTCATAAGTGTGAAGGCCAAAGCAGCGGACGGCGCGCGATGGCTTCGGGTTTAAACGATAGTTTGATATATAGAGCTCCACTTAAGATAGGTTTGATTAGTTATTAAGTTAATTCGTTCGTTATTTTTTAAGTTAATATTTAATATCACTTGAAGAAATTATTTATGGGAATATTTGTATTTTATTTATATAAGTATATATGTATCTATGCATGTGTGAGTGTGCAAATAATTGTTAATTTTACCATTGTTTTTGTTAGTTTTAAATTCTACTAATATATCGCTGTTTGTATTTTTTTGTATTAAGTAGAAAATCACTAACCTAAAAAGAATGTTTAATATTTCAAAGGAGATTAATTTAACACAAATAACATAACATAACTAAATAAATAACATGTTGTTTATTTATATGTTTATTTATTTGATTTAATTTGTTTCATTTTAAACATAAAAAATAAAACAAATTGGTTTTTGTTTATGGTGGATTTACATATATATATATAATGTGATATGTGTGAGTATGTATGTGTAGGTGTGGTGTCGAGGTCAAGTCTAGCTCACTAGTTATGTTTTTTTAATCTGTGGATAACGTTGTTGGTTGCAGTATTGACATGCAAAGATTTATATCTTTTTTTTAAACTAAATTATATATAGTTTATTATTAAACTAAATTATACTTTATATATTGAAGAAATATTTGTTACTTGGGTTTTGTGAGGTTTGGTAATAAAAATTAAAGATCGACGTGCGTACAGTTCAATGGTATATTTTAGAGAGAGAGAGTATTGCCACATACATAAAAGTTAAGTGAATCAATTGAATGTTGCTAATCGTAATAATGTTATGTCTTCAACATATTTCCAACAACGACAAGATTGATTAACTATAAAGTGACAATATTATGTTTACAACAGGAATGCACAGCATGTACTACACAAGTCAAAGCTCAGTAGGAGTGGACTGTCTTTTGATAGGTATTTAATATATTGAAACATAGATATTGATGACTCAATATGCTGAGCTTGTACTAGTACAAATACAATTCCCCTTTTTAGTTACACTTACATAATACTTACTTTCTAAGTTACACTTCTTGCACTTATTTACTAATACAAAAGTTTTTCTATTTTTTACATTTGAAATTACAAAAATAATTAATGCTACAAGCAAACTTATATAAACCTTAATAAATAAGCTTAAAAGTAAATTACAATGACAGATGTAACAAACTGAAGTTTTTTTTTTTTTTTTTATTAATTATAACAAATTAATTTTTATAAGTAGGTATAAACTATTCGAGAAACTAACTTAATTTAAGTAAAAATTGTTTATGTATCTATAGGCAAAATACAAACTTTGGTAATAGAAGTTCTATGACACTTTCCATTTGCCTTTTTTACTTCTAATGCTCTTACTTTTCCGTCTTGCCCTGGGAACACCTGAGTAACTCGAGCCATGGGCCATGTCATAGGAGGACTATCAATTTCTCTTAAAATAACAAGGGTGCCTATTTTTATATTAGGTAATGTGCTTTTCCATTTAGGACGATTTTGCAATGTATTAAGATACATTTTTGACCAATATCTCCAGAACTGTTGTTTGATGGCTGAACATTTTTTCCAAAAACTTAGTCTATTTGATTGTATATTAGCACAATTTTGTTCTGGATAGCAAGTAAGAGGTGCACCAGTTAAAAAGTGACCTGGGGTTAAAAATGACAGATCCTCAACGTCAGAAGACATTGGAGTTATTGGCCTGGAGTTCAAAATTGCTTCTATCTGATACAAAACGGTAGTAAGTTGTTCATAAGTTAATATATGAGACCCTAACACCCTTTTTAAGTGATGCTTTACGCTTTTTACTGCTGCTTCCCATAAACCAGCAAAAACTGGTGAGTAAGCAGGAATGAAGTGAAAGGTAATACCTAATTTTGAGCCTTGACTACAGACTTCATTCTGATGAGTGCTAGAATTATAAAGTTTGTAGAGTTGTGATAGCTGAGTGCTTGCCGACTTAAAGGTACTGGCATTATCACAATAGACTTGAGATGGTACATTTCTCCTACTGATGAACCGTTTAAAACTAGCTAAAAATGCATCAGTAGTTAGATCGGACACTAACTCTAGGTGTATAGCTTTAGTTACGAAGCAAACATATACAGCAATGTACCCCTTTGTCGTAATGACACTTCTAAGCCTCGACTGTTTGACCATTATAGGCCCAGCAAAATCTATTCCAGTCTTTTCGAATGGACGAGCAGCGTGAACCCTATCAGCAGGTAGAGATCCCATAAGTTGTTGTGCCGTTATGCCTTTAAACCTAAAGCATGTTAGACATTTAAATATTACTTTTTTAACTAATCGCAAACCGTTTATTATCCAATAGAATTGATTTAAATTATATAAGACATGTTTTTGTCCAGCATGAAATAACTCTAAGTGCTTACTTTCAATTAATAACTGAGTAAGTCTAGATTCTTTTGGTAAAATTATTTGATATTTTTGACTATAAGGTAAGGCTGAATGTTGAAGCCTACCACCTACTCGGAGTATGCACTGAGCGTCTAGAAATGGATTGAGGCCTTTTAAATTAGAAGATACTTGTGTGCCTGCTTGCAAGGCAGAAATATCTTTGGAAAAATATTTATTTTGTTCTTCCCTAATAAATAAATGCAATGCGTGGCTACGTTCAGAAAATGTTACAAAATTGTGTTTAATTTTTTGAGAACCTGGTTTTGCATTTTTACAAAATCTTAAAATATAAGAAAGAATTCTAGCTGCTTTATTAACATTTGAATATTTCTGAAGCAAACTAGAAAGAAAGGAATTTTCCTTACTATGTGATGCTGCACATACCACCTTGCCACACTTCAGTTTGGATATTTTGACTTCAGGTAAGTCTTTTAATATGTTTGTATTACTAACTTCATTAAAATTGAAGTCAGAATTATGCATACATTTAGGTCCAGTCCACCACAGCTCAAAATACTGCAATTCGCACGGTTGAATGCCTCTACTTAGACAATCAGCTGGATTCTGATGTGTACTGATGTAAGACCATTGTATGGGCTTTGTATACTCATTAATGAATTTGACTCGATTAGCAACATATGCATTTAATTTAGCTGGGTCAGTCTTTAGCCAGGCAATTACTACTTGAGAGTCACTAAATAAATGTACACTTTGAATAGATATTCCCTTTGTCAAAGTTTCATAAGTTTTGGTGCATAATTTTGCTAAAAGCAATGCTGAGTTGAGTTCTAATCTTGGAATAGATAATTTATTATCCTTTGGTGCAATTCGAGATTTTGAACAAAGAAGTGACATTATCACATTTCCTTCTTTGTTGACAACTCTTAAATACATTGCACACCCATAAGCCTTGATAGATGCATCTGAGAATCCAATTAATTGAGCAGATTTTTGACTATTAACACAAACATTTCTTTTAATTGAAATTGGTGGTATTGATATTAAATTATTATAGAAATCTAACCATTCTTTTTGTAAAAGGGAAGGAGGTACTGAATCCCATTCAACATTAGATTGCCACAGTTTTTGTAAAATAGACTTTGCCTGTACAAAGATTGGTCCAGCTATGCCCATTGGATCATAAAATTGACTCACAAAACTGAGGATTTCTCATATACGTAGATCTGATTCATTCAATTTTATGATTTGATTTTGTATTGAATTAGATAGTTATATTTAATTATTATCTTTATATTCAATATTAAATTTAACGCCTAATGTTTTGATATCTTTTTCAAGCTCTAGATCTTCAAAATTCTGCTGTTCAACTGGGATGTCTGCCAAGATTGTTTTATCGCTCGCAGACCATTTATGTAAATTAAAGCTACCCTTTGCAAGCAATTGAATCAGTTCATTTTTTGTGTTAATTAAATTAATTTTATTTTGATCTGTATGCAAAATATCATCTACATATGTTGAATTCAAAATGACATTACTCGCTAACGGATATTCTTTTTGATACCGAATGGCAAGTTCTTTGAGACACCGAGTAGCCAAATAAGAAGAGCTCTTAAGACCGTATGTAACAGTATTTAACTGAAGACATTTAATTGATTCATTTGAATTATCTCGCCAGAGAATATTCTGAAGAGATCTCTGAGATTCTTGTACAAGAATGTTTCTAAACATACGTCTGATATCGCAGATAAAAAAATGCTCATGAAGTCTAAATGATAATAAAATGTCAAACAAATCTTGTTGCACGATTGGCCCATTTTGCATAATATCATTGAGAGAAATTTTATTGTTCGTTTTCATGGAGCCATCAAACACAACTCTTAATTTTGTACTGACTGCATCATCCCTTATAACTGGGTGATGGGGCAGAAAATAGACTGCATCCTTTGAAAGGTCATACTGAGAAATATCAAAATAACTTGCATGACCTAAGGCAACATATTCATCAATGAATTGTTTATATTTTTGAAATAAATTTTGATCATTTTGAAATCTTTTTTCAAGATTAAGAAATCTTTTCAAAGCTAAGCCTAGGGAATCTCCTAAAATATTGTTCACATCATAGATGGGAATTTTCAAAGGAACTGATACTATAAATTTACTGTTATCTAGTTTTACAGTCTCAGCAAACTGTTGCTCACAAATTTGCTGCTCAGATGTATGTTCTTTGAACAATTCTGGTACTGATTCTGTCTTCCAAAAATTATTTACTGTATTATTAATGTTAGTGCTGCAATCTTGGCAAAATAGTGTAACAGCAGTATTTTTATTATGAGCAGAGCTTGGGGTGCTACCTGCAACTATATATCCAAACTGTGTGTGTACGAGGCTGGGCTGGGCAGCATCACAACGCTGAAGCTCCTCATGCTGCGGCAGCAACGCCTGGAGAAGATTATTAGAATATCAATTTCACCAGTGATGTGAAAGGAGTCATCGGCTAATTTTATATTTTTTGGGATAGAAAACCCTGACAAATCTACTGCCTTTTGAGGTAAATTTGTGGTAATTTTGTCAACCACTAAGCAATTTGTTTGTACTTTAAATGGGTAAACACAAGAAAATATTTCTAAGGGCAAGGAAAACTTGACATTTCTTTCTGTATTGGCTATGCCAACTACATCTATTGCATTTGGCATGAGCGGTTTACCTATTTGTTTTGCTAATTTAGAAGTGATAAAGGAAGATTGGCTAGCTGAATCGAGCAAAGCCCTGACAATAATTTCTTTGCCATTTTTTCCAATAATTTTGACTTTTGCAGTTGGCAACAAAACATGGTTTTGTTTGCTAGCTGTTGTTTTGGACAAAAGTGAGACATTTTTGTTCTCCCTATTTTCTTGGTCATTGTGACTACTTTCTGGATTGTGCAACAAAGTATTATGATTTTGTTTACACTCTTGACATTTAAAAAAGAATTTACACCTATTTTGATGAAAATTAAGGCATATTTTGCACAATTTATTTTTCTTAACGAAATCGAGCCGTTGCGCTAAAGGATTAAGTTTAAATTTTGGACAGCAATATAATTTATGTTCACACTTACAGAATAGGCATCTCACATCCTTGACAACCACATTCGAAACCTTGCAGCTGGCAGATTGACTTCTTCCTGGCACAGCTGGCACAGCATGAGCAGAAGCAGCGGAAACTGCCTCACTATTTTCAAAGGCTAATGCCCGTGTTTCTAGAAATTTTATTAGTTTGTCAAATTTGTGCGACTCACAATTGTCATGCTCGAGGTGATACGCCTTACTGGTGTTAGCATCAAGCTTATTTGCAAGCAGACACACAAGCATGCTATCCCACTTTTCTATAGGCTCCCCTAAATTTTTTAAAGCAGCTAAATGTTGTTTTGTTGTTGAGATAAGACAACGCAAAGTAAATGTTTTACTTAAATTTGGCAATGCAAATAAACTATTTATGTGGTCAGACACAATTTTAAACTTGTTATAATACCTATCCCTAAGAATATTTAAAGCCTCTTTGTAGCTAGCTCCTACAACAGGTAAATTTTTTACAAGCTCATGTGCTTCCCCCTTTAAAAAATGTCTTAAATAAAAAAATTTTTGAATGTCATCAATATTTGGATCATTGTTATGTTAAAGCATTGAACATTTCTATGAAGGCCTGATAATCAACATATTTCCCGTCGAAGGGAGTGATCTGTACATTTGGTAATTGTAATTTAGAAATAGAAGAGACTTCAATGTTTTGATTTGACTTTCGGTTGGAGATTTCCGATTGAATTTTATCAATACAATTATAAAACAAAGTTTTCGGTATCGGTTGGATCTTCATCGTCGTCTAACTGAATATTAAGTTTTTCGTACTCACCGAAATTGCTCTTTACTCTTTCTTCTAAGAGTGATAATATTTGAATCGACGCCGTCGACAAAAACGTGTCATTTATCTTTGCAGCAATTCTGCTTAATGCGCCTTTAAACCCAGCACGCTGTCTCTTAGGATTTTTAAGCGAGTCTTCCATTTTTTTTTACAACAGTAAAATACAATTGAAAAAGCAATACGAATTTTTACAAATGAGTGCAACACAAGCAAGATACAAATGCAAAACACAAAAAAGGACGCCACGCCACAGTGACACTGGCATACAAAGTTACAATAATGGCCGACAGGCCGTTCATAAAGCTATATTCCACTAGATAAAAATAGGGGTTCTCATAACAGGCACTTATTACGCACATACACTATGAACGAAATTTGAATATCGGCACGCTATTGGTTGTCCTTGTTAACAGTTACTTATTTATACTCCGCACTATGAACGAAATGTCGCAGGAAATTTGAATGCTGGCACGCTATTGGTTTCCTTGTTGATCTCGCCAGGTGGCTGGAGATTGGCAGGCCTGCTTAGGTACTGCTTGCTTCCGTACGTAACTTCCGTTCCGTCCGTCGAATATTATAACTGTTCTGTGGTAGGTATGCAAACAAAGGAAAGACAAAGAGGATAATAATTATCACTCACTTCCTTAATGAATTTTGCGTGTTTGACCTTTTTGATGACTTTTAGGCTTCTTTTCTTTTTGCTCTTCTTTTTGATGACCATGAACAAATAGTTTTGTGAGAATATACAGCAACAATGGCCGCCCAAATATTCGTCCCACAAACTGTTGGTAGGTACACACAGCACCGACAAAGGCACTTTGGTCGTCTTCAGGAAATCTTGAAATCCTTTTACCCCGAAAACCGTCCGATGCTCGTAGGACCATGAAGAAATAAATTTTACTTGGGTTTTGTGAGGTTTGGTAATAAAAATTAAAGATCGACGTGCGTACAGTTCAATGGTATATTTTAGAGAGAGAGAGTATTGCCACATACATAAAAGTTAAGTGAATCAATTGAATGTTGCTAATCGTAATAATGTTATGTCTTCAACAATATTGTAAACATGTTTGTTAATCTCTTAAATAAAAGAAAATAAGTAATTTAATATAATGTCTTCGAATGAACCTCTAGCAAAATTTTATAATTGAACTTTGTAAAGTAATTAAAAATGTATATTATCAAAATATTAACTATAATATTAATATAAATTGGCTTAGATTATTTATCGTGTCGTATGAATAATGTAATGTGTTATTTTCTCTAAACTTGAAAGAAAAGTTACTTATTATGATAGAACTACTTTCAAGGCAAGATTTAATGATAAAAATTAATTTCATTATAATTCGAGTTGTTTTTTAAACACACAATTCAAATATTGTTGTAAATGTATGAATTAGGAAATTGGATTTTGATTGCAGACGAATTCGAGAATTACGACAGAAATAGAACGAAGAAAAATTGTCCAAAGAAACTTAGTTAATGGTGATAAAGTCTATTTTAGCTTAAAAAAGCGAAAGGTGAAGAATGCAATGGAAACAAGGGAGGCGAATAACGTCTAAAGCGAGAAGGTATCTTGTTCCAACATTTAGTTAGTAAGTAGCAAAAACTGGCTGTGAAAGCCACAGTTTTATGAGAATGACTTTCTATAAGATATATATATTTTATAAAATATAGGCTCTGGTATCATGTCTATCATAAAAAGGAGATATTACAACTTTCATTAATTCATCACTGTTCAGATCCATCAAAAGTATTTCTTGAAAATAGTACATATACGTATAAGTTCATGAGTTCATTTTAAAATTTCATCACTAAGGCTCCCAACATGCTTTCGGGATTCATTACTTAACAGGACTGCGTGCAAAAATAAAATAGCTATAACGTAATAAGATTCTACGTGTCACGTGACTAGCGGGCTATTCTCTGACAGAAACCCTTAGGGTTTCGTACTCAGGACCAAAAATATAAGCCTTATTTATAGGATCGTTCGTTGCCAAAACTCTTTTTCTTTTTGGCCAAAAAATTGTTTCGCGCTTGTTGCCCGCACGCGCTGGCTAGTTAGTGTGTTGCAACGTGATGGCTGCACTGACGCGACAATAACAGACCGACCTATACGCGACCCGCGCCTTTACATTTTGGTGGAGACAATACGGACCGTCGCCGCATGGAATCGGGAGGCCCGTGATCTAATCCCCACCGTGTACCAATGTGTTTTTCGTTCCGAATTTCATATGTACATTTATCCGACTTCACCCTTTCCACCTGGATCCGTTCCCGTCTAGTACGGTGCGTTTCCAGTAATCATTTCTTCCACGGACATGTAAGCTGTGGAATGATCTTCCTGTTGCGGTGTTTCCCCTGCGCTATGACATGTCCCTCTTCAAACGAGACTTAAAGAGAGTAATCTTATCTCGGTAGGCAGCGGCTTAGCTGTGTCCACCCCTGGGATTGCTAAGTCCATGAGTTGCGGTTAACGCTTAACATCAGATGTGCCGCTTTGCTTGTCTGCCACGTAAGTGAATAAAAAAAAAATAAGGACTACAGAACATTAGTTTTGCCTCCTTTTTTTTTTTTTTTTTGTTCCCCTGAGGAAAATGCATTAAATTGCATACCCCGGCTGTGGCGAGCCGGGGTTATGTGGGGCTCTCCTCCCCAGAAGGGGGAGGCCTACCCACTAAAAACCTCAGGGATGGCCTTCCTCAGGCATGTAGGGAGCCCCCGGGAACACAAAGGCCACTTCCGGGAACCCCCAGCCTCCGCTCCCCTCTCTAGAGGGGAGCCCTCCTCGGGGGAAGCTACCACCTCCCCCGTCCCCTCCACCGACGACGCCCCCGGCCACGGAAGGGGCGTGGTCCATCCCGGGTCGCCGTAGCGGTCGCGACTTCCTCGCGCCGCCGGCGACCCGCGGCGGCGCCGCAGCTGTGCTACCGAGCCCGGCGCCGCCTCCTTCGAGCGGGATCGGCCATCTCCCGACCCCGCTCGGCGGCCTCCTCCTTCGAGCGGGATCGGCCATCTCCCGACCCCGCTCGGCGGCCTCCTTCTGGAGCATCACTGCTTCACAGAAGGAGGCCACAGCCCTCCAACCTCCCTCGTCCGCCAGCATTGCCGCAATCAATGCCGGCGGAGACAGATCTCGCCCGATCTCTGCGACCATTCGAAAGTATTTTATTTTATTTTATTAGGCACAATAACAGACCACAGATTACAACATATAAATAAACATGCTTAGAACAATAGAGGTGAATCTGCTGTCCAATTACAATTGTGCACAGCATTCTTCAAAAAAAATTAATAAACTGACAGTAAACAATGCATACAATTATAAATTTCAACTAACAAACTATAATTAAGCACAACCTGTGAAGAGGGTCCGTCAAAATACATGGGCGCTATCACCAAATATATCAAGGTCGGAACATAATTCATTATAGTATTGGCACATTCTATAAACAGGATTATTTTACATTGTTATTAGAAAACGGAATGGGAAAAAGGTATTGTTTGCGCACAGACCGACTCGGCACCCGCAGACCGAGCTCCATTAGTAAATTGCTATCATAAGATCCGTTGGCAATCCGACGCAGAATACATAAGTCACTTATGCGCCTACGCTTACTTAGTGAGTACATTTTGTAATATTTGAGACAATCAGAGTAATCCCGAATTTTTCCGCGCATGCCGTGTTTCACACACAGTGCTCGAACAAATCTTCTTTGTACAGCCTCTATCCTATCAATATGAACGTTATAAATCGGAAACCAGATAGAAGAACAGTATTCAAGTATACTCCGCACCAAAGATTCATATAGTAATATCCATGACTTTGCGTGCCTAAGCGGTTTAGCATTGCGAATAACAAAGAACAATTTTCTGCCTAACCTGCTTTTAAACTTATAGCAACATAAAACTTAAACTTTTAACTCTACAGGCGGGTTCTGAAGCCTGTTAATCAATGCTCGTGGACGTAATGTTCCCTCTTATGGTAGGCTCATGGCTCTCAGTAGGTGTGTGGCGACACTAAAGCTTACTCTCTTATTTAGTACATCAATCTATCAGAAAAAAGCCTACTAAGAACTACACAATAGAAACTTCAATTGCAGAGCTTTAGAGTCGCCCTCCTACATCCCGCCCGCCCAAAGAATGACTCGTGGGATTTTACCACAATCTCTCCGGGAAATTGTATTTGGAGTGAAGTGTGCACATAATAAGGCCATTTTCACGGGACGGGATCTACAAAGGAATGACAGAACGGTCACGTCGGCGTGTAGGGTTGTGGCTCACCCTTGAATAATTGAAATTGAAATTTAGATAAATGTATGTGTTAATTATTGAATGATTGTTGTATCAATTAACACTTGAATTAAGTTTATAATTTAATGATTTTGTATTAAATAAATAACTGTTTTTATTGGACGTATGCATTTGTGATATGTTTATTGTGGTGATATGAAAACTGATTTTAGATAGATAGATAGATATATTCTTTATTGTACATTAAATTTACATCACACGTAATAATTTCAAATACATTGTATTATTTGTACAGTGGGCGGCCTTATCGCGAAGGGCGATTTCTTCCAGGCAACCTTAGGATGGAAAATGTTATAGAAGCCAAGAATTTGAATAATTGACAATGTACAACACATAAACACAGGATACACATTCTTAAATGCTACAAAACAATCTATAATACAGTACAAAACAAAAGAAAATCAATAAATCTCACAATACAAACACATATTACACACACAGACACATAGCCTTGCATATACCTACATACACGAATTCCAATACACCTACAGTGACAGATAGTAGTCATGTAAACCATTTTTAAATGCGTTGAGAGACTTCGCACGCCTGAGAGAAATAGGTAAGTCATTCCATAAGCACGCTGCTTGGATCGCAAACGATCGGTGTTTGAAATTAGTGTGGTGCTTCGGAATGTTTAGAATCAGATTCGCCTCAGACCTAAAGCTCGGGAGTGGGTGCCATGAAGAAATATGAAATGATTTTTAAGGTAAGATGGGGTGGCAGGGTTAAAAAGGATTGTAAATAAGAAAGAGAGAATATGAGCATTCCGGCGAGGGCGAATAGGAAGCCACTTGAGATTTTTGCGAAATTCAGAAATGTGATCATATTTTCGTAAACCGAATATGAACCGTATGCAGAAGTTTTGGAGTCGCTCAAGCTTATTAAGTTGCTCCTCTGTGTCCGTCCAAATAACTGATATCAGCGTAATCAAGAATAGGAAGGAGGAGGGATTGGACAAGTGAGATTTTAGCTGCGGTGGGAAGGAAATTTCGAAGCCCTCTTAATGTTCCAGCCGACGCGAATATTTTACGCCCAACTTCCTGTATTTGTGGTCCCCAGGTTAAATTTGTGTCAACTAAAACACCTAAGTTTTTTACTATTTTACTAAATGGTATAGTAATACTATTAAATGAAATGTTAGAAAGCTTAGTCCACTCATTGATTTTATTGTAATATTTCATAATTTTGAACAGAGGAGATAAAAAATTACACCCTTCTTTTCGAGAAGGCACTCCGAATTCCGAACGAGTGTAGGGTAATTTCAATTTACTTATAAAATTTCTACTCTAACTCTATAATATGAGTAGGGATTATTATTTGTTTTATTTTTTTTTCTTTCCGTTAGGGTATAGTGATTAATGTGGTGCTGTTTTTAGGACTCAATTTTTTTACATTTATAGGTAACTGACAACCCTACCGAGCAATTGTATTTGTATGAAAGTAAAGCAAATATCTTTTACAAAGAATATCATTGTACAGAATAGCTTTGTTACATCAATAGCGTTACGAGAATGGTTCTAAACGTCCTAGGAGAAATGGATGGAATCTGTATTTCTTTGTTACAAGTCGGGGAAGCTTTATACATTATTGTTACGGATGATTAGGTCAAGGTTTGTTATTTTTTACTTTTTAGAATAACAAAAATCCTTTTGAAACAGTTTTGATTTAATCTAATAATTATCTCTTATATATTCTACAATTGTTTTATGGAGTTTACGACCAGACATCTATTTTATACGGCAGATAAGTAATCTCAGTATCTTCTTGGAATTGACAATAATAACGCAGTGAACGATTTAATTAAAACCCTTTCTTTATTAGAACTCAAAAACAACAAACTTTATCTAGAGTAACATGATATCGTACTATTTAACCGATACTTCGTTTCTAAGTAATAATAGAATAATAATTATGAAAATCTCTGTGGACCAGTAAAATTTACAAAATGAGGTTCGTATTCGATGTACGAGTGTATACGATGATTTATTTAAAGAGATTAATATAACAACTTTAGCGGGCCAGTATATTTGTGAATATTTGATATATGTATGTAAAAATTGTAGCACATTTCATAGTAATTTTCAAATGCATAATTTAAACACAAGAAATAAAATTAAAATGGCCGTTCCAACGTCCAGACTATAAAAAACTAGAGGTTCGGCAAACTAGCTTTCTACCCACGGCTTCGACCGCGTGGATAGAGAGAGGATAGAGGGTTAAGGGTCATAGCTTTTGCTCACTGCTACATATGCGCGGAAGTCGGTTTATGGCGAGAAGGTTTTATCGCGCTTCCGTGGGACTATCCGTTTTTCTGATTAAAAAATACTGCAAAACCTTGCTCCAGAATCACTCTATCTATTGATAGATAAACAATTTATTTGCATCTTCAGTTTACAGATTTTAGAACAAATAATAGTTATAATTCATATAAAACAGAGGAAATAAAAATAAAAAATAAAGTTTATTACAAATTCTTGTGTGTCACAGCGATGCAAATAGGCTAAAGCTCAGCGATTGTATTTGCATGACTAATGCAAAACGCTGATTTTCAGCTTCTGCCAGATATAAGGTGCGAGAACGCGAAAACAGAAACGGAGGTAAATTTAGATGTTCTAAGGTAAATTCTATACACATAATATAAAAATTCAATACTCACTAAAATACAAATCAGATGTCAAACATAGTCATTAAATCAAAATGTCATTACAATATAAAATATTAATAATTAATTGAGAATTACTTAAATTATTCAAATTTTATATAATTATGTAAGTAGGTGTATGCAATAATGTATGTCACAATTATTCATTATTAATTAATTGGGGTTCAACTGTAAGAGATTCCACCATGATTTGATGAAAATCGCATGAAAATCTGTGTAGTATTTTTGAGCGAAGCCTTTATTGCGCATTCCATGGAATCTGTCGATTTTTCCGGGATAAATAATAGCCTATATTACTCTCCATCCCTTCAACTATCTCCATGTAAAAATCACGTCAATTCGTCGCTTCGTTTTGCCGTGAAAGATGGACAAACAGACATACACACTTTAATATTAGTATGGATATATAAATTGTACTTGATTCAAAAGAGCTTTCATAAAGTCATATTTGAATAAAAAAAATGAATTCACGTCAAACTAATATTAAAAAATAATACAATCACGTTACTGCTAGAGGCGCTCTAAGTTTCCATATAGAAATTTACGCTGTCGTTATCGAATGTACTCGTAGATTTCTCATAACTACTGTGGTAGCTACAATGATGTCAAGAAACTATGACTATAAATGTACGTATGTGAAGTCGACCCATCCACACTGGGCTAGGTTCATTGCCTACCGCTCTTACTTAATTAGTTACGTGCCTCTCGGTATAGATTTTTAGGAGCTGTATTGAATTCTAGATGTATGTAAGTGTGAAAAGGGAAAATAAATTAGTCCCGCGTTGGGCGCCAACGTAAATATTGTTGAATTTACAGAAAAGACACTACCTAAGTGATTTGTTAAGGAAAACTAGTATTTATTTATTGATTTGCAATTTGAACTGGTAACCTTAAAGTAGGTTTGAGTTTGTAGGGAGGAGAGCTTTCACGATAAGAACATGCAACTTGGAAATCTTTGCAGAAGCAACTTCAATGAAAGCTGAGACATAATTCTCGTACTAGACATAATGTGTAATAGTTTATATGAGTATACATACGTTTAATCATAATCGCATAAATACACACGTACACATGCACATACATACACAGACACATACGTTCATACGTAGACACTCATGCATTTACATATAGGATAATTGTTTAGTTCCATCCAAATATAGCAAATCAGTAAATGCGGGTGCTTGCCCTGCTCTGATTCGTTCTGTTGCTCAGAGACTGAACCACTGTCTTCCAAATCACAGGCTGTACCTAGCTTGCAAGCCAGCGGACTTAGGTAATAGCTAATAAGATAAGCTGTATTTACTATTTGGTTGAAACAATGAAAATGCTATGTAAATAACATCGATGTTGGTTATACATATGGAATGGCAATCAAATAGACATTTTTAAACAGTAAAATGAAATAATGAAAACTATTTTTCAAAATACAAAAAAAAATATAACAAAGCTAAGCTAATTAGCAACACTTGGTGCATGTATTTCTTATTTACAGTTGTCTACATTACATAAAACTCACAGAGAGGCACATAAAAATAACAAGGAAAACAGACGCTTTGAAGAGGTTACCTTTTTTTCGTTTGGAATACCAACAAAGAATGTTCCAATGGAAATAAGTACCACTCAGAAGATCTCCTTCTTAAATATAATTAACGCCAGTGTGAAAAGGGCTTATAGGCGAATAATCTGCAGATGTTAAGGGCCACTAAAGCCGGCCTTAACGGCAGCATGTTTGAGTGCAAGTCTTGTCCAATTAATTACCAGGAACAGGGAATTTGCCCATTTTTGCTTTGAATTGTTAGGGTCCGTTAGGCGCTTTTGGGTCGTGTTGTTGTGCAATATTTTTTTATTATTTTGATATTTTTGTTAAATACTTAAGTTACTGAGTTTAATTATTTATATAACGACAAACAAGCATTAAACAAATATATGAAAAATCAGTACTCAGTAATTTCACTGCCTATTTTAACGTCTACATCGGAACATAATGCAAATATGTATATCCGTTATCCTAAATAACATAACACAAGGCTTACTTTGGTCAAGCTTTACTTTGTTCAAGCTTTATCACGAAATGTACCATCGAAAAAATATACTATAATAAAAAAATAAAACGAAAATTAAATTATATTATATGTGCCAACTCTCCCTCTTTATATTTTATAAAGCAACATTTCAGATAATTTCAATTACCCTCGTTGTGATAGTCCCCCATGTCTTATAAGGGTGGGCGCACACTTGACCCGTCCATTGTTAGCAGCGTCAAGACGACATTGTTAGTCGGCTGTTTCTACAACACGCCATAAAATGACATATCATCAACTAAATAGCGAAGTTTTATTACTAGAAAAGTTTGTGTTGTCTAAAAATGTGTATGTTAATAATTATTTATGAAGATAATATATCTTTTGAATTATATATTAGTGATAGATGTATAAATAACTTGATGGTAAATGAAAACCATGGCTTATGGATATCTTAACTGCCGGGGCATAGCTTAGTCCCTGACAAACCATGTCACTTGAACTGTTGCAATAAATGTAAAAGTTTTCGCGTCAAAACAACAGAAATTACTATTTTGATGTGATATATTGATAATATAATTATTATAATATAATCATTAACGCCACAAAAATGAAAAATACGTTACCAACATATGACATAAAATGTAAAGTCACAGTACTTTTACTGTTTATATTTACACAGTTAAATTGCGGCAGACAATAAATAAGATGGAGGTACTCAAGCAGACGACCCTTTTTTTGTTAAGTTGAGGCATAAAATGGCATACGCCAAGAACCAGTGGTAATGTGGGGCTCTCCTTTCCAGAAGGGGGAGGCCTACTCACTAAAAACCTCAGTGATCCCCTCCTTTACGCCTGGGCGTAAGCGCGTCATTCAGAAGGAGAGCTGCATTGCGCCCTAACGAGGCCATAGGAACCCTTACCGACCCGACTAGCATCCACACCGAGCCACCGTGAAGGTGGCCGCCAGATATTTCCGGCTATCCTCCGACCCAAAATGGGTCTCCTGGAGGACAACCCTCTTCTTCTAGAAGGGGGGCCCTCTGTCAGACTAGTCGCCCCCAAAATATGTTACCCAGGCGGTTATCTGACGTCACACCTCAAGCAGATGACCCTGATATAAACTCAACCTTCGTTAAAATTTGATGATATACACAAATTCTTTTATTAAATTAATTTTGTTAGTATTTTTCAATTTTTTAACAACTTAACAATACAACATTTGGAAGATCCTGCCAAGTTCATACATCTGATAGGCTTACGTTGAAGGAAAACATGTGAGGCAGTCTGCATGCGAGTGCATATGAGAAAAAATTCAGAAGTGTACATATATAGAGTCATCCAACTGGGTCATCGTAGCTAAGCCTTAATCGCCTTAACAAAGTTAGGGTAGGCTCGTGCCTTCGCTGGGGAATTTAATAAGTAGTAGAGAAGATTATAAACACGAGGAGTTAAACAGAATATACTTTTGCAATATTGAGAACTCGAGTGCAACTTTTATTTTTATTTGGACAACAAGTTTTACGCGAGTGAATCTTAACTGTTCCAATATAGATATGCGAGTTGCTACAAATATTAGAAATAATTCCACATTCTCTGATGTGGAGTAATTAATTTGAATAATAAATTTCTTGCACAGAAAATAATTTCTTGCACAGAAACTCTACGGCAATTTCGATATAACGGTGACAAAAGCTTCACGGAAATTTTGTTATTACAATGAATACCAAGCAAATTCAAAAGTTTATGAAACTACCTTCATAAAATTAACATAATCTTCATTTTTTTTAAGTTATATTTACCAAATGCGTAGGCTATCCTTCGATGAGAAGGAATTTATCTAGTTGGTTAAAGGAATTGTTATAAGGTTTTGTTTCCACTACCACCCAGGTGCATTAAGTGCCATTGGTCGCTTCTTGCGACATATACCAGTAAAAAGTATTGTACACTCATCACCTCATGGAGATTGTTACCTAAATTTGATCATATTTACGTCCCTACCACAGGGCACGAACCTTACCGTTAAGATGTTTATGTTAACTTAACCAGACTGGTCCAGACTTGAAATCAGGTCGACTTCAAATACCTCTTTGAATTGCTTCCCAGATGTATGCAGGTTGTTTTAGGCTGTTTCTTTACAGAAGAAGCGTCGTCGGATGAAATTACATATGAAATCTGAACATAAAAAAATACAGTAAACCACAACATGGTCAAACAGAAGGCTTGTCACGTGAGCACCACTAAGCCTTAGCCTAGAAAATGACTTCATCCTATCTGCTGGTATGTCGAAGATTTAGCTAGATCGATTGCACGTTGCACTAATCTTCAGTTTGCAGATCTGGAAAAAGTCTTCCTTGATGGATGAATAGCTTAGACTTAGTTTTATCCAGAGCATTTTTAGCTCCAGTTGGTACACTCTCTTCTAAAACGTGTCTTTTTACTCTGGTATGTTTGAGAAGCTTACATACATTTGACGATTTCCGTAGCCAGTGATATATCAATAAAATCATTGAAATTTTCTTCTACAGACAAAATTCGCAAGAAGTACGCATCGCTTGGCGACAACGTGGTGGCGGTGCGGCTGGAGCGCGCAGCCAAGGGCGGGCTGGGGCTCGCGCTGGCGGGTCACCGCGACCGCAGCCGCATGGCGGTGTTTGTCTGCGGGCTGAATCCTGCTGGTGCTGCGGCGAAGGCGACGCCGGCGGTTAAAGTTGGGGATGAGATACTTGAGGTAAGAAAAACATTTCCAACTTTGACAGTGGTAATACCGCAGGTCGAAGCTCCGCCTTTGAGGGTTAATTCGTATGTTTGTTTAGCTGCACTTTTATCTGTACTTACCCTCGCGATTGGGTCATCGTGCGTGCTGTGCTGATTGATTTCTCTCTTACTGCAACCATCCCAGGTCTTCCAAGAATACCAGACGTCACATTCCAGACAACGCTTCTGCATTCCATGAGAACGTGTTATTATTGAGGGGCCGCGATCTCAAAATAAGGATGTGACCAAAGACGTCAAATAGATACCTATAGTAGGTAATAATGCTTTTGGTACAATGTGATACTTTGGTAAAAGTTAATAAAAGTGGTATCATTAATATCAGATTCGACTACTCAGGTACTACTCAGAAAGCCGCAATAGAAATTAATAAGATATTAGAGGTATCAGTCCTAGCCCTTATCTACACCGCGAATAGTCATATGATATTGTGTCTGTATGTCTGTATATGAATGTCTACGTACTGGTGCTGTGGCTGTGGCTGCAACCCCAAAGCTTATTAAGTTTTAAAGTTGAAGCATTTAAATATGGCATTTAATAAAATATAATATATTTAAATAAAAATTACGGTTGGCTGGAAGAATTCTCAGAGATAAGTCATTCTGAGAGATAAGTCCGTCTTTGGAGCAATTAATTTGGTACCTGCTATTATTATTATTTTTTTATTGTAATTTTGCTTTATTGTGTACAATAAAGAGTTTATATGTATATATAAATCGGAAGGTTTTCAATTCAGAAATTAATTACAAATATTGATTATTATAATATTGATTTTTAGCCATTTTGGCGACATGTATTAGTTAACTAACGAGTTAAAAATACAAAAACATAGCTTACATTCAAATATATTTTGCTGCAATTCCAAAATCATTCTGCAAGCAATTCCAGAATTGTAATATTGAAAATTCAATACGAAATTCTGTAATTCGTGCCCTATTGAAGATCCCAAACAGTTAAGTTAACATGCAAAACTTTGACTATCCTCAGGGTAAGACAGTCAAACTTTGGGAAAAGTTACCGTCTGTTTTACTTGCTGTTACTAGACCCGCTTATAGATACCAATGTAAGATGGCGGTAACTTACTGGAGGATGCTTATTGACATAAAAAAGAAACTGATTGTAACACGTGTTTGGGCAGACACTTGA
Organism: Scirpophaga incertulas; assembly: GCA_036419045.1. NCBI lineage: Eukaryota > Metazoa > Arthropoda > Insecta > Lepidoptera > Crambidae > Scirpophaga > Scirpophaga incertulas. Next base: position 39,168,273 of record CM071631.1, on the reverse strand, counting down.
GGTTACTGCGTCAGATTATACGTACAGCAGCAGCAAGAATTCAAATTCTTCTTTTTTCTTTCTTCTGCCCTGTTCCCAATTATGTCTGGGGTCGGCGCAACATGTCTGCCTATTCCACTTTCATCTATCACTGTCATTTTTACACTCATTCTCTTCTTCAACATATTATCATTTAATAATAATAATAATAATGTACGGCAGGGAAAAGTTGTAAATTCAACGAATCTACAACTTTCAGAGACAATGACACTCAGATCTTTGTCTGAGGCCGAAACGTACAAGTATCTCGGTATGTCAGAGTCTTTGGGTATATCAGTGAAGGATGTCAAGGAATCGGTGAAGACACGTTTCTTTTGCCGCTTAACAAAGGTACTTCATAGTCTTTTGTCTGGTGGCAATAAGGTGCGTGCCTTCAATGGTTGGGTGATGCATTTATTGATATACTCCTTTGGCATACTGAGATGGACTCAGACTGAGCTGGACACCTTGGATAGGAGAGTCCGTCAACTACTCACAAAAAATCGCATGTTACAACCCACGTTCATCTGTTATGAGACTGTACATTCCACGGAAGTGTGGTGGTAGAGGCTTTCTAAATGCCAAAAACCTCCATAACCGTGAAGTGTACAGCCTCGGAACTATTTCCTCAACAACGAATGTGGGATGCATTGTGACGTTGTGGCAGTTGACAAGGGATTTACCCCTCTCTCTATGGCAGTTGAGAACTGACGTAAAATATTGGTGCTTAGCGTCGAAAATCGCAGGGAAGTATGGAGGGACAAAGAGTAGCACGGAAGGTTTTATTGGGCCTTAATGGGCCCGATGTAGATCTTCCCGCGTCGGTGAACTGGCTGTGCTTCGGTGACCTCTTTGGGGAAACTGAGGGTTTTGTCTGTGCAATTGCGGACGAAGTAATGATGACGAACAACTATAGAAAATATATCCTAAAGGACGGTACCGTCGACATATGTCGGGCATGCCGCCGTCCGGAGAGTCACTTAGGCATATTATCTCTGGTTGTTCTCATCTTGCAAACGGTGAGTATTTGCATAGACACAACCTAGTAGCCAGGATCATCCATCAACAACGTGCCCTTCAATACGGCCTTGTTGAGCATGAGACACCGTACTATAAGTACGCACCAGCGCCAGTTCTTGAAAATGGCCGTGTGTTGCTCTATTTGGGATCGCTCTATCATCACGGACAGGACTATTGCGTGCAATAAACTTGATATCGTGGTGGTCGACCGCTCTCAACGCCGTGCAATGCTCGTCGATATTACCATCCCTCATGACGAGAACCTCGTAAAAGCCGAGAAGGACAAAGCCAGAAAGTACCTTGACTTGGCATACGAGGTAACCGCCATGTGGGATGTTGATTCGACAATCATTGTTCCGATAGTTGTGTCTGCGAATGGCTTGATAGCAAAGAGTCTCGATCAACATCTTAAGAGGCTCTCGCTTGACGTATGGATCAAGGGTCGGATACAAAAAGCAGTGATTCTCGACACGGCACGTATTGTCCGGAGATTTCTCTGTCTGCAGCCCTAACCACCGGTTTGTTTGGGCCTTGCCTCGCTACCGGCGGCATACTAGGTTTAAGTTTTTATAGTATTTATATTTATTTTATATATCTATATTGTAAAAAACTTAAATTTAAGATTATTAATTAAATATATGAATCAATTTATTTGTCTTACAAACTTACATTAATTTTTGATTTAACATTGTGAATTTTATCAAATTCTCGTACAGACAAAATGGTTTACAACTCAGTAGTTGCCGGCTAGCGACAACCTCTGCTATTCTGTCGCAATTTTTACTTATTTATTGTTAAAAGCAGTGTTAGAAGTACAAGACCAAATATTACCAAAAAGGAAAACTAAAAACTGAGTAAATACTAATAATAAAAAGTAAAATAGGCACTCCATCAGTCCATTCATGCTATATTACTACCAGGGATTGCCGCATAAGTAGCCTTTCACGACATTTCTTTCGAAAAGATTGAAGCGAATATGAATCCATTCGATGGGTGGTGGCAAGTTATTCCATATTTTGGCAGCAGCAAATTTAAGGGAACTCCTGGTAGATGACAATTATATACGTACGTTATACGTTCTCCTTTCTAATATGTGAAACCAGAAAAGTTCTTTCTTAAAATTCGCTGCCACAAGGGATTAAACTTGAATCGTCGAGTACCAGGATATTACATGTCGGCTTCATCCTTTGGCGTTGCAAGGAGATGTAACCTCGTTATGCATCCTCTATCTACATTAGTATTACAAAGAGAAAAGATGTGTATTTTTGTATGTAACGAATAAACTCAAAAAGTACTGGACCGATTTTAATAATTCTTTTTTCATTAGAAAGCTACATTATCACTGAGTAACATAGGCTATATTTAGTACTAGATTACTATAGAAATCTTTAGAAATTATTATTAACAGCAACCGAAGTTGTAAAAAAATTTGCCAAAAATGTCTTTCAACGCATACGCTACGAAGAGTATTAATGATAGGACAAAAAAAAATGTTAGACAATATTATAGAATATCAATATCTACAAAAACCTTCGCGAGACCATATGTCTAACTATTGCAGTTACGTCACTATAACTACTTTATTACATTTAATCTATACTAATATTATAAAGAAGTAAAGTTTGTGTGTTTGTAAATTGTAAGGGGTAATCTCGGGATCTACTGAACCGATTTTAAAAATTCTTTCACCAATAGAAAGCCACATTATTGCGGAGTGTCATCATCATCGTCATCATCATCATCATCGATTTTAAAAATTCTTTCACCAATAGAAAGCCACATTATTGTTGAGTGTCATCATCATCATCATCATCATCATCATCATCATCATCATCGTCATCATCATCGTCATCATCGATTTTTAAAATTCTTTCACCAATAGAAAGCCACATTATTGCGGAGTGTCATCATCATCATCATCATCATCATCGATTTTTAAAATTCTTTCACCAATAGAAAGCCACATTATTGTGGAGTGTCATCATCATCATCATCATCATCGATTTTAAAAATTCTTTCACCAATAGAAAGCCACATTATTGTTGAGTGTCATCATCATCATCATCATCAGCGGACGGCGCGCGATGGCTCCGGTTAATTCAGTTCGCTTTCGTGCTCGCTTCGGGGATTATTAATATTATGCCCAACGAAGTGGGCGCGGGTCAGCTAGTTATCTATAAAATTAGTAGGAACAAAAATCTGCCACTTTACAAATCTTTTTGACAGGACGAAGTCTGTCGGGTCCGCTAGTCGTATATATTACGGGGAATATTCCGAGGAATTGATCCCGGTCGCTAGTTTTCGCCAACTTCTAGACTGTTGGAAGTCCACGAAAGTACGTTTTCCTTGGAACTTTCTACCTTGTTCTAACAAACTGTGGAATGAATTACGATATTTTTATAATTATAATGTATAAAAAAATACTTAATAGATCTCTTTCAAACCAATGTTCGGTGGAAGTTTGCATAGTAATATACATCATATTAAGGAGGGGGGGGGGGGAGATTTTATCTTCAACATCAATGAAGACATCCATAAATGCTTTTTGCACATTTGGGTTTGATATGAAAATTTATTGAGTTACACTTCTAAGTAAACCCGATTTTTTTTCTGATTTTTGTATAAAAATCTTAATGCGGTTCACCGAACACATCTACTTACAAAGTTTCAATACTATAGTACTTATATTGTATATATTATCGTAAAAAAGTGGCTGTGACATGCGAACCATTAAAAGACCAGCAACTCATCTATGACACCTCTGGAGACCTATTTTTGAATTACGAATGCGATTTCGAAATCACCGCTGACTAAATAGTCAGCGGTGACTTTGAGGTCACGGCTTCCTCAACATCCAATTTTTGAAAGTCGAACGCAGAGCTGCCAACATAGATAAAGTACACACATATGTAAGAGTATAATGTAAGAGTTCGGTTCCACGCAGAATGTAGTCGCTTAAGTAATAACCATGATGCCTATAGGTACTTAACCATTATATACCTTAACCATTGCGGTTATTATATACATATATTATATATTATATATATGTATATATATCTAATATATGTGCTACATTCATTATATATATTGTATATATAGACTGAAAAATCAAAGAAAACACAGATAACATTTCCACAAGTATGACTTGATTACGAGTGGGTGAGGGCACTCGTAATGAAATCACACCTGTGACTGAGGTAGTCACATCAGTGATATTCAAAAATAAGAATTGTTGAAAATCGGTGATTATTAGTCACATCGGTGATTTCGAAGTCGCATTCGTAATTCAAAAATAGGTCTCCTGGTCTTAATATCAAGCGAAAGTGGATCACTTGTTGTCGCTTGTTTGCTCGAGAGTTGCTTACAAATCATTATGAAACAAATCAGTTTCTTTTTAATTACCAAAAAACTTGATCCACAAAAGAATTAATAACCCACTATTGTCTCTCCAAACAAACAGAACACGAAACTCAGTTATAGAAGAAGTACCTATGCTTTATTGTTTTTGTCGGTCAATGCGAGGTTTCCGTGAACCAATATCTGGGCCGTGGACATCAATCAGCCATTATTCGCTCGTTGCCTACACACTTGACCCCGTGATCTATCATTTTAATGCATCAGGTATTAACGCCAAAGTTGGTGAAGGGACTTTTTGGTCAGTTGTTTTGTTTCTGTTAATCGATGTGTAAGATTCGGCGCTTAACTTCAACTACGGATATTTATTACACTAACTAATCATTGTGCGCATTAAGTTTCCGAATTCAATAACCAAACATAAGCAAATAATGGTCGATAATATTTTTTTTTTTGATTCTTACTATATTTTCTCTTTGCCTCGATGCGGTCCGTATTTTGAGTATCGTATGACAAGTGAAATCTGAACGCTTATAATTGACCTTAAAATGAGCTTCTAAGTTAACTTTTTTCTTTTTTTTTTTTTATTCCATACGGTGGCAGACGAGCAAATGGCCCACCTGATGGTAAGTGGTAACCATCGCTCATGGGCATCTGCAGTGCCAGGGGCACAGCTGAGCCGCTGCCTACCTGGAGAGAAATACTCTTTTTAAGCCTCGTTTGAAGTTAGACATATCGTAGCGCTCAGGAAACATCGCAGCTGGGAGCTCATTCCAGAGTTTGCATGTACACGGAAGGAATGAACGCTGAAACCGAACTGTACTAGACAAGATCGGTTCCAGGTGATATGGATGAACTCTACTGCGGTGGCGGGTGGTGCGATGGTAAAAAGGTGACGAAGGCACCATTGCAAATAATTCCTCAGAGCACTCTCCGTTAAAGAACCTATAAAGAACACACAGAGAGCCAAAGTCTCTCCGCTGCTCCAAGGTCTCTGTTGAGGCCGTAATATTGGGATCACCGATGATACGGAAAGCATGCCTTGCAGGGAGTCAAAAGGGTCGAGTTGATATTTGGGGGCTCCAGCCCAGAGGTGTGAGCAGTACTCCATATGCGGCCGTATTTGAGCTTTATAAAGCATCAGACGCTGACTGGGCGTGAAGTACCGCTTCGCTCTGTTGAGAACACCCAATTTTTTGCTTGAACACCCAATTTTTTGCTTTGCTGCTCTAAAGGGCAGTGGAGAAGACTATGCTCAGAATTTTTCTGCGTGAACGAATTTAAAATTAGTCTGCAGAAGGAGCATTGTCTCCACCATGCTACAGACTTTCGAACTTGGGTACGGTCTCTCAAGAAGGTAGACTGGAGTAAGATAACCTAACCTAGGTATATATATATACTTAGTCTACACTTTTAGTATATAATTTATGATGCGGCAACACAATTATATACTAAGCATATAAAAACTAAGTGAGTTATAAAATATCATAAATATTTTTTCTCAAGAGGACAATAACCAATTGGGTAAACAAAACCTACATATTATCCTGTCATTATGAGAAACGTGGAAATTTTACGATTTACGAGTATGTGGTTGATATTGTTTTATCAAAGAGAATTCCTTTTCTCACTAAAGGCGATTGTTTAAAATGTACAAATAGTAACGTTTTGTTTTCAATTTGAATACAATTAATTCGGAAAGTACTAAGGATTTTTATTCAAACTCTTTTTACAACATAACACGAACAATATATATATATATATATATATATATATATATATATATATATATATAAATTGAGTGCGTTTTATAACGATCTCCCCGGATGTTCAGTGTTGATGTGCCTAAGTTGGAACACGCAAACTCAAATAGTGCCTATTTGCTCTTGCCTTGAAAATCCCTATATTATAAGTATCGGCTTTACCAAAGGTAGATCCACTACCGATGCCGGAACTGCACTTATGAAACATATTTTTGACGCATGGGAGGGCAAGCGGGATGTAATTGGAGTGTTTTGCGACCTTTCCAAAGCGTTTGACTGTGTGAGTCATGAAACGCTTTTAAGTAAACTTAGACATTATGGTGTCTCGGATGGAGCTGTTAGCCTTTTAAAATCTTATTTATCAGACAGATTGCAGAAAGTCGTTATTAATAGATCAGAATCTGCTAGCTCGCCTATAACTATGGGGGTTCCCCAGGGATCAATATTGGGTCCTCTACTGTTTCTAATATATATAAATGACCTTCCTTACTACATTACAGAATCGTGTGAGACAGTATTGTTTGCAGATGATACTTCTTTACTATTCAAAGTTGATAGACAAAAGGAATGTTATGACGATGTAAATAGTGCTCTCTCGAGAGTTCTGTATTGGTTCACAACTAATAATTTGTCTTTAAATTCTAAGAAAACAAAATGTATCAAATTCTCTTTGCCCAATGTAAGGCAGGTTGATACTCGTTTAAATATGAATGGTGATGTCATTGACTTGGTAAATAATACTAAATTCTTAGGCATTACGATAGATTCACGACTACAGTGGGATCCACATATTGAAACTTTGGCAATCAAACTTAGTTCAGCGCCGTACGCAGTAAAAAATATTAGACTTTTAACTAATGTTGAAACGGCAAGAATTGTTTATTTCAGCTACTTTCATAGTGTTATGTCCTATGAACTGCTGCTATGGGGATCAGCGGCTAACATTGAAAGTATTTTCCTTTTACAAAAAAGAGCGATTCGTGCTATTTACTGTTTACGGGCTAGAGAATCCCTAAAGGAATTGTTCAAAGAAATTAATATTTTAACTTTAGCTAGTCAATATATATATGATAATTTAGTTTTTGTATATAGAAACTATAATAAATTCAATAAAAACAGTGATCTACATAATGTGAATACTAGAAACAAAAATAAACTTGCCGTTCCAATGTTCAGACTCCATAAAACTAGCTGTTCGTTCTTGGGGAAATGTATATCTATGTTTAACAAACTTCCGCAAGGTGTCATTGATTTGCCTTTATATAAATTTAAAAACCATATCAAAAAGGCACTCATGAGTAAAGGTTATTATAAAGTAAGTGACTATCTTAATGATCACACTGTTTGGGAATAGGGACACTATTCATAGAGCCATGTTTGGTAACAACATTATTTATAATATTGTATTATTTTATATGTGTATGTAAACATACATACGACTGTAATCGTGTTAGGTGTGATTGTATCTTGTACTATATTGTATTTTTGTATTGTATTATTGTGATTGTTAACATTGAAAAGAGGAGATAAAAAATAGACTTTCAGAGTTTCTTGCCTGTTCTTCTCGAGAAGGCTCTCCCAATTTTCGAACAGGTGTCGAGTCAATATATTTTTTTCTTTTTCTTTTCCTTATTCGTACGTACGGACAAGGTTTTTGTTTTTTTTTTATTTAAGCTTTTTTTGTTTTGTTTGTTGACGTCAATAAGTGCCTGTAAAGGTCTATGTTGAATAAATATTATTTTGATATTTTTTGATCGGGGAACAAAGACGCGAGTAGGGAATGCCAAGTTAGGGTAGAAGTGTATAAATTATTATATCATCACATCCCGAAACTTCGTCTGCACAGGAATAGTATTTCAAGTAGCTTATATTTTCACATATCTTAATTGTAGCTTAATGTTACTCTGATGTATAAAGCTATATTATTAAAAGTTTCATTAAAATCCATTCTGAAGTTTTTACGTGAAAGAGTAACAACCATATAGAGCTATGGCAGATTTTTATTCACTATTTTTGAAAGCGTCTTAAGAACTCAAAGCAACCAATGATTATAAAATATTCTAAACTATTAAAACTATAACTATTTTTGATGATTTTGGCACATTTAGGTAAGGCCAGGTTAAAAAGTAATTAATTAAAAATAGCTATTACTTTTCCGGCATGACAATGTTTTAGTACAAGGTTGCCAGACTAAATAATATTATTTTTAGCAATATTGAAATCATGAATGTTTGCTGTAAAATATGAGGTTTAAATTGTTTATGATTATAGCTAATGTAATTTTTGGTTTAGTGTCCTTATGTTTATATAGATTTAAAATTGTTTAAATGAAATTTAGTATTAAAAACCTTTTTTGGCAATTAACATGAAAATGGGCGCTGGCTAAGAGAGTCTTATCCAGAGCTATCAAAAAAATACTTTTCACGTTTCGTTTTTATTTTTCATCACTCAGCTCCCATGCGCCAACGCTCGAGTGTGTTCTGTGTGTTTTCGCTGCTTTTCCCCTGTTTTCTTTATAATTTTTGACCCGGACTGCCTAAGGACTCTGTTTTCGCAGCTAATAATACGACTCGGACTGTTGTATTGCTTTTGTGACTTGAGTGTGCTTAAGGATTCTGATTTTGGCCTGTTTCTTGGATATTGTTGCTTATAAGGTTCTGAAGCCAAAATGAGTGGTCGCGGTCGTAGCCACGGCAGATCTAAATGATCACAGTATTTGGGAATAGGGACACTATTCATAGAGCCATGTTTGGTAACAACATTATTTATAATATTGTATTATTTTTATATGTGCATGTAAACATACATACGACTGTAATCGTATTAGGTATGATTGTATCTTATACTATATTGTATTTTAAATTATATTATTATAATTATTAACATTGAAAAGAGAAAAGACGTCAATAAGTGCCTGTAAAGGTCTATGTTGAATAAAGATTATTTTGATTTTGATCCTCTGTGAGCACACGCATTGTGTGTGTTAATTGTAACATATGTATTAATACACTAAATCTGTTGCGTTTTTGTTGTTGTTGCGCAAAATAATATGGTTAATAAAGGCATAACCTATAAAACTTCTATGCAAATTTGCTTGAAACCTGGACTCCTTAAATTGCGATTTATTTTCTTATTAATCAGCAATACTCTTTTAAACAAGGTATATTTCATTTATATACGATTACTTTATTTTTGAATAAAATGATGTATGGGAAGCTGCCATAACTCTTTTCGCTTTTATATTATTCGGATAAATGTGACATTTTTTGCCACGCGAAAATATTTATTTCCTAACGGAAATAAATAAAGGAACTTTACTAGATTTTCTGTAGCTATAATGAAAGAAGAAACTTTCGAATTCACGTTGTGAATTTCTCTCAGCCTGTTGGCGATATATGCAAGTGGCCGTCCAAGCAGCTCCGACCACAATGTTATTATAAGATAACATCTGCGGGCTCCCCTCTCTTATATCGCTCTTTCATAATTTATAGCTTTTCTTCTTTAAACAAAATTCCTTATAGTTTCCTTAATAGTGTTGTTACTTTACATCTATAAAATAGTTATATAAAAATAAAAAAATACTACATAATTAAAATATAGCTTATAGTATGTTTTTACTGATTTAATGATTTTTAAGTTTCTCATAATTAAGATATTTTTCAATAAATTATCCTAATATGTTTTAATTCATAATGTACAGTAATCGAGTCACCGCATGTATTAAGTAGGGTTGACGTGCTTCATCCCCCACTCTTTATTTGCGATACCCAGGATTTGAATCTGGAGATAACTCCACCTTTGTGAACCACAATTTTTACTTTTTTTTGTAACTCTAATTATGGCAATAAAGTATATATATAAAGTATATATACATCCGTGATGGGAAGATTTTAAATTTTAGGAAAGCTGACTATGTAAATATACGTAAAATGTTATGTTAAGTTGATTGGGAAGAAACGTTTCGCCATGAATCGGATGTTAACGAAATAGTTCAAATTTTTTATTCAATATTATATAAAGCTATTGACAATTTCGTACCTATAAAACTTCTCAAAAATAAAACTTCGACTCTGAGGCACGATCATTGTCTGAAAAGAACGATTCAAGAAAAAAATAAAGTAAGAAAACGTTATGCCAAATACAAAAATCCTCTTGATGAAATAGAACTAAAACTGTTAAGTAAACGCTGTAGTATGTTAGCAAAATCGTGTTACAAAAATTATATTAATAAAGTGGAGCAAAATTTTAAATCTAATCCGAAACTTATTTGGTATTTTATTAAAGCTAAAAATGGTGGGAAAAGCAAATATCTAAGCTCAATTACTAATGGCGTCAAAACAACTAATGGAGTAGTAATGTCTGATTTATTTGCATCTCACTTTAGTGTTACTTATAATGAAGTTGATGGCAATGGTAAGAATTTTGATTTGAGTAATAATTATTGGCAAAATATTAACAATTACAGCCAGGAATTAACTGCACCGCACCTCACCAAAGAAAATATATACAAAATTCTTAAGTGCCTAGACCGTAATAAAGGCGCGGGACCTGACGGCATACCACCAATATTCATTGTAGCATGCGCAAATAGATCGCTTCAAACAGGTGTCTTCACGGAAGCCTGGAAATCAGCTAAAGTAGTACCTGTTCATAAGGCGGATATGATAGAAGTAGTTATGAACTATAGACCGATATTTGGTTTTTGTCAACTTTTGCTAAAGTTCTAGAATCACTCGTGTATCTTGACAAGGTGTAGACGTGTCTTTTTTGACAAGGTCTGAATGCAATATACTAGACATCCACATAGGCTTGCTCTAGATCTAACACCTAGAACCGCATGCTCTCAAAAGAAAATGCATTAAGATTTTTAATAAATTACCAGAACACATAAAGTTTCTCCCATATAACTAGAGATCGGATAATCGGATGCATATTTACATAAAGTTAATTTTTGGCTCACAAATTATGGAAGAATTGTAATTAGTATTTTACTTTATGTAAATCCATACTAATATTATAAATGCGAAAGTAACTCTGTCTGTCTGTCTGTCTGTTCCGCTTTCACGCCAAAACTACTGAACCGATTTAAGTGAAATTTGGTACACAGATAGTCTAGAGGCTGGGAAAGGACAGAGGCTACCTTTTAAAGCAGAAAAGGGTTGTAAAAGGTTGAAAGGAGGGGGTGAAAGGTTGTATGGCAGTATTGTTAAAACATATCTCATAAATCTCATAAAATTCTAATATAACGCGGGCGAAGCCGCGGGCGGAAAGCTAGTACATTATAAAGTACGATATTACAAATATCAGTTTGATTGAAGCATTATGAGTAACTTCCTATAAAAACTAGATACTGATTTCATGGCTTGGCTACTAGCACTTTTGAGCCACAACCAAACACTGATTAAGAACACTTTCACAGATTAGTTATATATTAAATAACTGATTATCTACGCGTATATACATATCTAATAAATGTGATATGCAATAAATATATAAATAATATTATTCAAATTAATAATATTTTAATCTTAAATATTTTAGTTTAGTGAGAACAAGTATAATTTATTATTTCAATTATTCTTGTTATGCGGGTATTTTTTCTGCTTTACTACCTCCACAATGTTCAAAATTAATTCAACTTATAATTTTATATGATAATGATATCCATAACCAAAAGCTATAATACCTAACCTGAAACCCCTGAAGCGGTGTTGTAAAATTGTTATTCTGAACGCGTTTTTTCATGAATGTAAGATGCCACAGTCGGCAAACAGGATCGTAGCGGCGGCGTCGTAAAAGTGCTATAAATCAGCCGAATACATTTTTCAATTTGCCTACTAAAATAGTGCGGCTATTATGCGGCCCGTCACTAGCCCCCTATAAAAGTTATTATATAAGCCGCAATATTGGACCGACTCCAAAACACTAAAGGCGGTTAGTCGTCTCAATAAAAGAGAACCTCTTGAGACGGAATCACTTTTCTACGAAAACAGTGGACAAGAAAATCTAATAATTGAAAGCGGAACTCAAACCCACGTCTTCAACATGACGTGTTTACTCCTTTTACAATTCAGTGGCGGAGTACTTACCGTCACAATTTTTTTCATATATTTCACATATATTTATTAACTAGCTGACCCGCGCCCACTTCGTCAGGCATAACATTAATAATCCCCGAAGCGAGCACGAACGCGAACCGAATTAAACCCGAAGCCATCGCGCGCCGTCCGCTGCTTTGGCCTTCACACTTAGACGATTTTATTTTCACAATGATTCATCATTTTTGGTAATATATGACTAATAAATATGACCTAATGATTGAAATTATTTTATTAATATTAAAAGTTTAATTATCTATACTAATATTAAAAAAAAACTACTTTTTGTAACTTAAATATAAAAGTTAGACATATGCTGTCGTTGACTTTTTTGTAGGCATTTTCAAGCTCCACATCTTTTCTCTAGAACTCAAAAATATATCTTTCATAATCAAGGCAGCGTTCGTAAGAAACGCTTTATTCGACCGTTTTTTCTCCGATTCACTTTGCAAAACGGACCACCACGTAAAAAACTTTCATTTTTCGTTTTTTTATATAACCTATGACACTTAGCAATAATGTGGCTTTCTATTGGTGAAAGAATTTTTAAAATCGGTTGAGTAGATCCCGTGATTACCCCTTATACAATTTAACAAATATACAAACACACAAACTTTACTTCTTTATAATATTAGTATAGATAACTAGCTGAACCAGCAAACATTGTCAATCCATATAAATTATTTCTAGGGAATTTCGAGTGTAGAAAAAAAACTAACTTATTAATAGAACTATTAAAATTCTTGTGATAGAAAGGTGAACATTTAAGGTTAAAAAACAAAAAAGAAAGTTCCCATAAATAAAATGTTAAGACTCCCCTAATCGCTTAGGGGTATGAAAATATCTTTATAAATCGCAACCTATGTCTTATTCTTATGTACATATAAGATGTATTTTTGTAAAGTGTAATTAAATCCACTTAGCACTTTTTATATGAAAGAGTAATTAACATTCATCCATAATTACAAACTTTTGCGCTTATAATGTTAGTACGATTTTAAAACAATGAAACCATTTTTTCTGAGATCATAAGTTTGAGTACATATTGAGCGGAAAAACAGTATTATATCATTTGGTTTAAGTTAAATTAAGTTATATTAAGTTACTTATTTATTTATTTGACACACAAAACAGAATATAATCAATTATTGATACATTTTTTTTAAATATAGTATTGTAGACCAGATTATATTCCTATATAGGTATGTGTGTACAACATGAACGACACATAACTAGAGTAGTACATATATGGCAATATAAAACTTAAATTTACTTTACTTACTTATATATACTTTAATTATACAACATAAACATTCAATATATTAATCACGTATAACACAATATGTTCATCACGCTCATTTTAAATTTTGTGAGACTTTGACCAAATATGTCTATTATCTCGTGATGAGTCTTTGAGACATCATTGTATTGGCGACACATCCTGACAATTGAACTGTAAATGGAAGTATTAATTTTGAATACTTGTAGTAAGAAAACGTTTGTAAAGTCGATTTTTTTTTATTCCATACGTTGGCAGACTAGCTAATGGCCCACCTGATGGTAAGTGGTAACCATCGCTCATGGACATCTGCAGTGCCAGGGGCACAGCTGAGCCGCTGCCTACCTGGAGAGAAATACTCTTTTTAAGCCTCGTTTGAAGTTAGACATATCGTAGCGCTCAGGAAACATCGCAGCTGGGAGCTCATTCCAGAGTTTGCATGTACGCGGAAGGAATGAACGCTGAAACCGAACTGTACTAGACAAGATCGGTTCCAGGTGATATGGATGAACTCTATTGCGGTGGCGGGTGGTGTGATGGTAAAAAGGTGACGAAGGCACCATTGCAAATAATTCCTCAGAGCACTATCCGTTAAAGAGCCTATAAAGAACACACAGAGAGCCAAAGTCTCTCCGCTGCTCCAAGGTCTCTCTCGTCGTTACGCGCCCTAGGTTTGATGTTAATGCTTATTGACGATAAAATAGGGGGAGAGTCAATTAGGGAATTAATAATTTCAAACAATGTCACAAGATCTATATATAAGCGACGAGATTTTAGACTTCGTAAATTAAAATTTTGTAATTTCTCTGAGTATGTACGAAGTGTACGATTCAAGCCAAGTCTACAGCACAAGATATTCAAGCATTTCTTTTGAACTCTTTCGATGCGATTGCTGTGTATTTCGTAATATGGTGACCAAATAACTGAGCAACTGAGCATATCACTGAGAATTTAATATCACAAACAAACAAAATCATAATTATTATATTCAAATACCTAATATTTACAATTGGAAGTAATCATTTAAGTTATAAAAGCAATTCTCTAAAAGACGTGCTTTAATTATTTATTCTTTCAAATTTATTTCATTTAAGGTCTTCAACCTTAAAAAGAAAACCTTAAAGACTTGAAAAGTAGTTTTTTTATACCCTTCATGGGTAAACTCACTTCGCACCTGGCCGATTTTTTAAGGTTTAGATATTGCATCGGCTCGAACTCGAACCAATGGTCCGAGGGCTCGAAAATATCGTAATTCATTCCACAGTTTGTTAGTACAAGGTAGAAAGTTCCAAGGAAAACGCACTTTCGTGGACTTCCAAAAGTCAGGAAATGTAAAAGTTTCGCCGCGTGACGAAAACTAGTGCCCGGGATCAATTCCTCGCATTATTCCCCGTAAATATACGACTAGCGGATCCGACAGACTTCGTCCTGTCAAAAATATTTGTAAAGTGGCAGTTTTTTGATCCTACTTATTTTATAGTTGGGGCGGAAAATTCTCCTGTGCAGAACCGTCACCGTGGTGGTAGGGCGGTGTGTATAAAAAAGAATTGATTGCAAAAAAGGCGCTAATGAACTATTACATTTTGTGACTATTCAATTTTGGAACATTAAATCCGGCAACGATGTATTCTGTGCTCCAACGCACACACGCACATTGTTTTGATAGATATGATTGAATTTCAACTTTATACAGCGTTAATAAAGCGCAAATTGACTATTTGATGTTAGGAACACACCTACATATACATGAAGTTTATACAATAACAATAAAGGCCAAATTGACTGTACATTTTAGTTAGAAAACGTTTGTATTGGTAAAAAGGGCTGTTTTTAGGATATTTCCGATAATTATTCGAGTTTTTCTCGATAAATTTTAACACCCAGACTTTTACACCAGGCGAGACGACGCCATAAAGAGACCTCTTAGACATAGAAACAAATTGATGTTACCACAATCCCTAATGAAACACCACTCTTCCAGCCCATTGGTCATGTCCATAAAAATTTTCAATAAGTTACCCGACTCGTTAAAAAATATCAGTGATGACAAACATTTTATAAATGATTTAAAAAAATTACTCGCTGAGAAGTGCTATTATAAAATATCTGAATATTTAGAAGACAAAAATATTGAATATCAAAAACAATAAATAAAATTGAAACTAAATCATTTCAAAATACAAATTTTATCTAAAATCAATAAATAAATAATAATAATAATATAAGAATAATAATTTGAAAATATTACATAAATAATAGAATATATAATTAATATAATACTTAATATTAAATTAATAATGAGAATAAAACATTTGTTCTTTCCAATATTGCTGTGCCCGACAGGGTCCATAGAGATGCTCATTTATTTATATTAACATGTTTGTACCGATGGATTGCAATAAAGTATTGAGGATTGAGTATTGAGTATAAATTTTGAAGAAAGAATTACCCAAATTGGTACAGGTGTTGTTGAGTTATGCACTTACGAACACATTTTGCGATTCATTTTTATATAATAAGAGATCACATATTGGTAACGTGCACTGTGGTTTTTGTGGGGGTTCCGGATATGCTGCAAATATTAATAAATAAATACAATTAATAGTGTTAATTGCCATATGTAATATAAGCGATGTCTACCCGTTACCCTAGATCCCATAACACAAGCTCTACAGAGCTTACTTTGGGCTTTTATAAAAATTATTTTTTATTTATAATTATCTCACATAAATATAATTAAACAATAGGGGAAGGGTAGCAAAAAATATCGTAATTGTGTAATGGAAATGCTCAACCTAACAGCCTTCTCAATTTTTCACGATCTTAATACAAGTGTGTCATAAGATTTTTTTAGAATATTTTTTAGCTCGAAGTCATCTGATAGTTATGTCTGAACTGAATATTTATACGTACACTAGCTTTAACAATGAAGATGGGATGTTGGGTTTTAGGGAAATGAGATGATAAGGCATTTCAACAAATATAGATCCCGCGACGATCCGGCTCATTACAATAGTGGTTTCGTTAAAATATTTTTCCCATCTATCACGGGCGATGCCAATTTCTTTCCCATCTTTGGGGATTTTCCCTTAAAGAGATAAACAGTGAAGCGGCTTAAAGGCTTTTTCGAGTCAGCTGTACTGTTTTAAGCTACGGATTCAACTAAGCAGGTCTTGGGAACTTTACTCAATCTTTATTGCACAGTAAAAATTAAATACATTGGCGGGCTTAATGCAACAAGGTTCCCTAACCTTGTGGTAAGTACAGAGATTCTGCTTGGTGTGGATTTGAAGATTAAAATCAAAGTTAAGGAATGAGTACAATCAAATTTATTGCATTCTTCTGATTATAGATATTCAAGTAAGGTGATTACAATTCAGATGGTGCTCCGAAGCTCATCTCTTAGACTCGTACAGAATGAGACTCTAATTATTTTTATTTCGCTCTGGAGAGGCCATGAATCCTAACGGATACCGCTGCAATTAAGTGCCACGGTGATAATATCGGATGCGACTCGACCGCGATGTTTACCGACTAAACTCAGCCTGAGTCTTGACTATAAGGCCCTGAGGTTTCGATGGAAGTTGAGACTCTAAGTGTCTGCTGTATGTGGACTTCAGAATTTGAGTCTGTAATATTGTAACGTCTATACTATTAGAATATTCTGTATTCTGGAAATTTCTCGGAACTTGCAATTATATGTAAAGTTTTAATCTTTTAACGGAATGTTCTATAATTTTCTCAGGTCTCGAAATTATAAGTAAATTGTTATCTTTTAATGCAAATCTGCCCATCTGCTAGTTTTCAAGCTACGCTCATGCAATCTACGCATCTGCATTTCTATAATTAATCGTGTCATGCATGTATAGAGTTCAAGTATGAGAATATTGAACACCTCTAGATAGTCGGCACGGATTGCCCTAGGAGAGTGCTCGCTACACCCAACTTGTATGTAGGATACACTGGGGGTACTCCCCCACAGCACTGCCGTTAGTGTTAAGCGAGCTGGACAGAGGTGATCTATTAACACCCAAGCCCAACACAACTTTCTGTTGATTCCATTGGGAATCGCGTATAGTATTACTGTATGTGCAAATGAGTTGTATTCTGTCTGTAATGTGTACTGTAGGAGTACTGTAAGTGTTATGTTTGGTATGCTGAGGACTACGCATATGCTATTAGCTATAAATGATAATCTACTAGAAAACTAATAGATGGACAGATATATTTATTACTTTATAGACTGAATTATATGTATCATTGACTTCTCTGTTGCTACCTACCTATGTAATGTTCAAATATGAGTCTTTGGTGTAACTACAAATAAGAATGTCTCAACTTTACCTTGGAATAATATATTATTTTCAATTTAACTGTTTACAAATACGTTTAACACTTATAAACCAACTTATATTATGTAATCTTATTGTATCACTAAATTGCACTGTTTTGGCTTATATCTTTCACTTTTAACACTTTTATTTTACCGAATACTTGTAATTTACTTTTCTCTTTACTTTTTGCTGTATATTTGTTATAATTTCTTAATAATTTTTATTATTTTCAACGATTTCTCTTGTTTTGTTAGGAACAGTCTAGAATTTGACAACGTATGACAACAGTCCAACGTGACGTCACATAATTCCAAATTTCTAAATTTGAATATATTTATTATTTTTCATGCCATGTTAGACTCCTTTTTATGAATTTTATGTCATAATTTTAAATTTTTGTATTTAGTTTCGAACACCATATCTGGCTATTATATAAGGCGGTCCAGGGTCTCTTGAGGACATTCTACTTCCACTTCTGAAGCTACAAACAACCTTCAATACTAACTGAAGCTCTCTGTGAAGAAAAAGTCTTCAATTCTAAAAGTACTGTGGAAACTCTGCTGCATACTTCACCATAAGAACCACGGACTATTGCTGCCACATCGAGCCTCCAACGTTCTCTGCCTACCTGCCTGCTACTGCATCCCTGCCTGCTGCTGCATCCCTGCCTGTCGGCTGCAGGGTACTGGCCAGCCTGCTGCAAAATACCAACCAGCCTGCCGGTGAATACCTACCAGCTCGCCGCTGCACACCTGCCAACCTGTTGCTGTGTGTCTGCCAGCCTGCCGCTGTATACCTGCCAGCCTGCCGCTGTATACCTGCCAGCCTGCCGCCGTATACCTGCCAGCCTGCCGCTGTATACCTGCCAGCCTACCGATACTTGGTCCACTTAGATCCTGGTACCGCCTTCCTTTCTTTCCCCTTTTCTATCATTTTATTGTTATCTTGTATTTTTAATTTGTTTTTTTTATCGGCCGTGTTATCTTAATAATTATTTTAATATATAAGTCTCTTGTTCTTATCTTTTACTTATTATCCTTAACCTATTTTGCTCCGTAGCCTTCCGCTACGTGACAATATGGGTCGCAATGTACTAAAGGAAAGCAATGTGTTTTGAACCGATATTTTCACTTTCCTTGAAGATGAATAAATCGCAGAATTATTGTTTTAAATAACTCAAAAAATACGTTTTTTTTTTTTCGGGGGAAAATGGTTTCATGCACCATGACACCGCGCTAGCAAAGCGCGGCCGTGTGTGGGGCTCTCCGGTCTGAGAGGACAGGCCCTTTTTTTTTTTTTTTTTTTTTTAGGCACATATTGGGTTGCGCTTTCGCGATTCTACCGCCATGTGCCCCGGGGCTCGGCTCGACCTAGAACTGGTCGAGTCAACGCCAGACGGAGAGATGTCACCTCGGCGTGTGTGGTAGTCAGCCGTCGCGCAGCCTCACGGTAGGGTCATTAGGCGAGCACCACGGTTGCGTGTGCCCGCCTTCTACCAATCCGTCTGTAGCGTAGGGGAGCGGCCTTTTCTTCCTCCTCTCGCTCCCTCTCCGCTGCCTCTTTCTGCGAGATGATGTTCTCCCTCCATTCCGCCTCGCCGCGGAGCTTGGCCACGACCACGCTCGGCTCAGCGAAAGGTCGCTGCTTCGTCGCTCAGTAATTAACTCAAAAAGTATCTGCTGTTTCTTTTTATGAGATTCTTTTGATTCATTATCCCAACTCATATTATAAATGCGAAAGTAACTCTGTCTGTCTGTCTGTCGCTTAACCGCTTAAACCTCGCAACGGATTTTGATGAAATTTGATACAGACAATCTTTAGACCCTGAGACAGAACATAGGTTACTTTTTATTCCGAAAAAAGGGATGAAGGGGTTGAAATAGAGGTTGAAAGTTTGTATGGGATTTCTTTATTTTAAAAGATAAAACCGTGAAACTTTATATTCATATATTCATATTCATTTATTCACAAAATTTGCACAATATGGTACAGGTTATACAGTTATAATATCACAGGTGTTAATGTGTTGCACAAATTTACCTTCTCAAGGTATCGTGAATTGTCTCCTAATAACAAAAATAAAATTATTATTATTAAATTATCCCAAAATTTGATTGTTTACATGTCAATCTAATCTATGTTAATTATAATGGTAACAGTAATTAAAAAAAATAATAATAACAATAATAAATGAAATATAATAATTTTCAAATAAATAAAATAATTTTCAATTAGTCAATAGCAACAGTCACATAGAATTAAAAACATTTAATGTCAGGTAAAAGTATCTAACTTTATCTTGCCATTTTACAATTTGTCATTAAAATACTCTTTTAAACTGTAATACGATTTTAATAAAAGTAAATTTTTTAATTCGATTTCAAATCTATTATTTTGGAGGGCCTTAAATGTGTGTGGCAAGTGATTATAAATTTTAACTGCCATGTAATATGGACCATTTTTATAAATTTCCATATTTGGAGCAGGTAAAACTAAATCGTTCTCACGGCGTGAAACATGACGTCTTGGTCTGTCAACAATACGATCAAAGTACCTCATATTTTTGCGCACAAAGCGGCACAGTTCAAAAATGTATACGCATGTTACTGTGAGTATTCGGCACTTTTTGAAGAGTGGTTTACACGAGTTTCTAGGTGCTGTTAATGTTATCACTCTAAGACATCTCACATATTTTAAGACAGATCATATATTTAAGCACTTGATAAGAAATCATTAAACGTTTGTTCTAGCATTTTTGAAATTTCGACCAGCCAGATTTTCTCGGACAGTCCCTCCTTTGGCGGTGGCTTGACCAACTCTTGGTCGAGTCGGCCCCGGGACAAATGGCGGTCGAATAGCGAAAGCGCACCCCGCCATGTGCCCCGTATGGGCCCAGAGAACTCGGGGGGGTTTTAGTGGGTAGGCCGGTCCTCTTGACCGGAGAGCCCCACACACGGCCGCATCTTGCCAGCGCGGTGTCATGGTGCACAAGGTCGCATTTCCCCCCTCAAAAAAAAGGGTGTGAAATAAGGGTTGAAAGTTAGTATGCAAGTTCGTCAAATTTAACGTTATAAGAAAAAAAAATCGTTTGTTCTAGCATTTTGAAATTTATACCAGTGTGGGGGTGAAATAGGGGTTGAGACATAACGGACCAGGATTGACAAAAACTAATTTCACACAGGCGAAGCCGCGGGCGGTAGCTAGTTGATTATAACTTAATGACAACAAATTTTCTTGCCTTCAAAACTATGTTATTGCTGCAATTTAATAGGTGTTGTTTCTTTTCCTTGTATGTACTTGTATGGGCGTAATGGCTATGTAGCTATTAAGCTCCATGTGTATATAATTTGATTTTAATTGTATCTACGCTTATAAATGCTTGGAAAAGTATGTTGAATAAAGACTATGATTCTGTATTACAACATTGATCTTGCATTACAAAAAAAAACTGATAATAAATAAGACGATTTAAAAATGTAGCCGACAATTTCTCAGAGAGTAATACTCGAGTTTAAATATGTAAAAAGCTATCTTACTAACTCCAACTATAACAATTATTGCCAGTTTGTTTGCAATTTGATGCGCGAAATTCCTTCATTAAAAGTTGAATTTTCATTCTTGTTCTTAGGTATAAATACGCGATGTGATGCTAGTTGTGGTTGGACCCAGATGGCGGAAACTGCTCAATCATTCCGGACGGTTGGTTGATCCAATTGAAAACCTTTACTTGAGTGGACTTAATTGGCATCCGGCTAATTAGCTGGGGAATATATCCAAATAGAGGAAGCGAGAGGAAAAGATATAAATAAATAGATTAAGGAATAGTTAATAATAGTATATTATAGTAGAATATAGATATAGATGGGGCTGTGACTGTGGGGGACGGGACCATTTGTTCCCACAAAACGGAGAAAAGACACCTTCTCTCAACCGAGAATTAATATGTTACTTGTAAATAGATAATAAAAGAAGGAAATGTCGAATACAAACACAAACAAAAGAGAGTCCGCAGAAAATCAGACAAACTTATAAAAAAAAATAGAAAACATTTATTGACCACATATAGAAAACAGATATAATAATGGGATAAATAACCAATATTAAAAAAACTAATATGTGGCTTCCAATCCGCCAACGTAGGAACCTCAGGGTTGTCTGCTGTCTATATGACATCCTACTTAGCCCTAAGACTCCAATTTATCAGAAGTCGCGTTTCATATTCCTCGGGTCCACTCATAGTCGTGACTTACGCTCATCAAGCAACCTTATATTACAAATTCCAACTCATCGCACCAACTTCTCCTCCGAATCATTTACAGTTACTGCGATTCGTCTATGGAATGATCTGCCTTTCCATATTCGAGCATCTGCTAGTAAACTCACGTTTAAGAGATTGGTTCGTGGACACTATCTCGAATCACTAACTTAAGCACCTCATTTTCGAGCTATAGTAATTAATTGATTATCTATTATATAATATATATATATATATGTATGTGTATGTATATATATATGGCTATGTATATATGTATCTATTAGGTAGTTAGTTGTTATTTTAATTTGTGATGACCTTATTGTAAGTTATTATATGTATCTGCGCCACTTACACTTGGAACTACTAGCCATTCGGTTGACTGGTAGAGAATGCCTTGTTGCATTAAGTCCGCCAATTGTACCCAGTTTTTGTTGTGCAATAAAGTTTAAATAAATAAATAAATTAGGGCCTGACCTCGGCAACTGCAACAGACTAATTTGTGGCAGCTGCCATTCTGGTCGGGTCTAAGTGGGGTGGAATACAAAAGAAATATGATTAAATTTACAACTAAAAACAAAAAACCTGCCAAGTGCGAGTTGGACTCGCGCACGTAGGGTTCCGTACCACTATACATCTAAATAAATGTTTTTCTTTATTATATTGGAGTTGATTGAATTAAAGGTGAACTAATTAGTAGATCTCGTTCAAAGCAATTTCCGGTAGAAGTTTGCATGGTAATGTAAGTACATCATATATCAGTTATACATTTATCATTCCCTTATTTTAGTAGTTCCTGGTACACACATTTTTCCACTTTGGAAGCGCAAACTATTCAGTTTAGAAAAAAAATATATTAGAAATCTCAATATCATTTTTGAAGACCTATCCATAGATACCCCATACGTATCCCGTATACACTACCAGCGCCCTGGGCGAGACAAGTACGATAGCACCGAACCCCCCCCCCTCCTCCCCCCGTTGGGAGTTAGATTTTCTTACAACTTTATTAGGACCCCCTAAATTTAGGGGATACATATAAATACTTACTGCGGCGCCCCATTTTTTTTTTCCTCAGGAGAGGAGGCTGAGAATCCATCATGGATACCAACGCAACAGGCAAGCAGGGATGCGTTGATTATGTCGGACTCCTGGTACTGTCAAGACGGCTCGACTACACAGACCTACCGACTAAACTCAGCCTAGCCTTTGGTCCTATTGACCCTACTGGCTTTATTGACGAGAGGGCCGCACCTCAGGAGAGGCACGGTTAGCGCTACCCCATGGTGAGGGTATATGCGCTAGAAGAAGGCACGAATCTCCAAAGTGGGACCGGCCAGTATTGGCAAGAACCTAATCATGGCTAAGCAGAAGGCTGCCGTTTAGGGGTTGACAAGGGGGAGCGACGGCTCAGACGCCGCCGCTTGCAGGTCTAGAAGTTCCTGCGTGAGTTGGTTAGGGGGGTCGCTAAGGACATGTCGCGGTCTACGTATCCTCTGCCGGTATTGACTAGTGTTGCCTTGAGACTGGCTCACAGTTGGTGGTGTTGACGGGAAACTGCGGCGCCCCTTTGTGGCCGGCGCCCTGGGCGGTCGCCCAACCGCGCCCTACCCTAACGCCGCTACTGCCCGTATACGTATCATATCACGTAAAAATAGTGTTGAAATCCAATTGCCAGCCAGTTGAGGTAAAGGTTGAGTTGTCGGCTAAGATCCGCCGCGTCGCGGATTTTTCCGTTCTGGGTGTATGTACAAAAAAAATATAATGTCATAACAAAGTATATAACGATATAATCATTTCTCGTTTGGCTGTATTGGGTTGTGAGATTCTATGTTTGTGGTTGCACCCACGGTACAAGATTAAAAAGCTTAGTAAAGGAAATTTCAATAGACGATCGCTTACGAGTACTACCGATATTAAGAAAAATATTATTTTTTAAAGAAACAAAACTGAACTCTCAGTCACCTGAACGTCTCATCAAAGCCAAACTCAATTAAGCCAATGGCTGACTGTGCGCGATATTAGTCAGAATCGCATCAAAACATTAGAAACAATTATTATGTGTCCGTGTGCATTAGCAAGCTGCTGTTCCGCTCGCAGTTGGACCAGCGCCAAGAACGCTGCGGCTGTGACCTGAGATAGGCGGAACGGGAACGAACGAATAAAATATTGCTTTTCATTCAGTCACAAATTACCAAATTTTCTTTAATTTTTCTCGTATATTTTACTAGCTTTCTGTCTACGACTTTGTTAAAAATATTTTCCTGTGATAAAAATTATTTGATGTTCTTCTCCGGTTCTTTAATTATCCCCATACCAAATCATCAGCTTCAGCTGTTTTTATCAGATTTTCTCGCATCAATATTATCTCCTTGTAAAAAAGTCTCTATGTTCTTCTCTGGATTTCAAACGTTCGCTGGTATAACATCGGAATTTATTAAGTAAAGTATTTTCTACAATACTGGGTTTAAATGACTGCAGGAAAGGAAAACACGAGGTGATTAGAGTTCCTAATATTCTAAACTATAAATTTAATTAATTGCTTTTAATATAAAGTTTCAATTGTAAGGGAGGGAAGTTCACGTTTCGATGATACATTGTTATTTTAAGGGAGGAGATGCAATTTACCTATATGAACCTCCATCGAGATCTGGGGTTAGTAGTTTCTCAGAGAATTCAACCAAAAATTTACATTTCCTGTTTTCACCCCCTTTAGTGTATTTGTTTAAATAAATTTCGAATGACATATTAATTTGTATCTAATCAAAAGCCTAAAAATAAGTTTTAAAATACAATTAAAATTACATACTTTCCATGCAAACTTTTATTTCATTTTGAACCTTTTACAGTTCTTTTTCGCATTAAAAAGTAGCTTATATTTTTTCTCATTGTGCTGTAGGCTGTGCGTAAAATTTCATAAAAATTGGCTTAGAAAATTTAACGTGACTGCGCAGTAAACAGAGAGACATGAAATAAACAGTTACTCGTACTCTTACATCTATAATATTAGTAAGCATAACTGTCACTGTGATCTAATAAGAGATATGCAAACACAAATGATATTTAAGTCTGTATTAATACAAAACATTATTACACCTATATACTCTGTAAGAGGCAAATCTCTATATAATGTATGTACCTACGATGAATACTTGGTTTTATTAATATTGTTTATCTTTAAGCTATTTTTACAACGCTGTGGGGATAAGGGCGTTCATAAAATGGACTCTGTTTCTGAAATTAATCAAGATACTCAATGACATCAAACTTAAACTAATCTCTGCTTGAGTTAGAATGGGATGATGCTATTGAGTCGATATAGCGCCATCCTTTTCTTAGTCTACTCAGGCAGAGATTTAAGTTTGAGTCTCTTTCCTTAATACAGACCTTAGTTGTTTAATGAGATTCTATTATAGAGAAAGAGTCGTTGTTTGATAGATATTGTTTTGAAGGCAAGCCCACGTGCCAGAGACGTAAAACAACTGTTTAAAACCAGATTAAGTTATATATGGCGGCAGAATCGCGAAAGCGCACCCCGCCATATGCCCCGCATGGGCCTAGAGAACTAAGAGGGGTTTTAGTGGGTTGGCCGGTCCTATCAGACTGGAGAGCTACACATACGGCCGCGCCTAGCCAGCGTGGCGTCATGGTGCATAAGGTGCATTTTCCCTCCAAAAAAAGACTAAGTTATATAATGAAAGGAGAATGCCCAAATTTGCCCCACTGGTCCCAAAGCTATAACAAAATGTAAATAAATATAAAAATAAAATTACGAATTTTAGTGGCATTTATTTCGCAAATAGGCGTGCGAGAGTAAAACACAATAAAATAAAGTGTTTCTTAGAAACGGAAATGGCAATATGACATAAATACGAAACCGAGTAATATGGCCGAAAGTCAAAACTACGCATTAAATTAATTAACATTCTATTATTAAACTGCACATAATGTAAGTTACTGAAAATCAATGAAAAGGCTAAAAATACTGTAATTCAAACTAAATAAACAAACTTTCTTATTTCATTAAGTATATTTAATAAACTTAGTTTTATATTGCACATGTGCTAGGTAAAAATAAGTTCTCTTTTTTACACTATGGTGTAACTTGCTAAAAATACACGAAAATGCTAGGAATATACTGTAATTCCAACTAAGTACATTATACATACCTTTCTTTTTATCAAAAAATATTTTATGTCAAACAAAATGCATATCGTCGTCTTACAACTTTGCTAATAAATATTTGTAGGCGCTCATTTTATTTGTCTAATATCTTTATTTTCGCACGAAGTTTCGACTTACATCTGCTTCACTTAAAAATCTATGCTAATTACGCACACATTAAAAAAATCTCATTAGTGGGCATGCATATGCATGTGACTGGGGCACAGCTCTTTATAATTTGGGCACTGTCCTTTAATATGTAATCGACAAAAGATGGAGATTTGGCTTGATTGACATGGGAACCCGAAACTAAAAATCCAAATAAAAAACTCACTGAATTCAAAAATAAAATCGCCTATCAAAAATTTTCATGACCTCGTCAAAACTGTTTTTTTATATAAAATCTCCTTAAGAGAACTGATTCCACGTCCACATAAAATATTTACAATGATCCATTACTTTTATAGTTTTGGCATAGTGTACGTAGGAAAGTAAGTTTACTTAGATTGTGTTTATCTTCTTTCTTGCCCTTCTTACCTTGTTCCCAATCTTATTTGGGGTTGGCGCAATATCTCTTCCAATCTCCTCTATGACTCACCATTTCGACACTCCCTTCTTCAACTTATCATTCACACAATGCATCCACACATTCTTCGGTCTTCCCCTTCCTACACGTCTATCCGCTTTCACGCCAGTAACGTGATCATTAGAATTATATACAAAGTCAAAAATCTAAATCAAAATTGACCTTATTCAAATATGACTTTATAGAAAGCTCTTTTGAATCGTCCAAATTTTTTTCCCTACCACCCATCCAGAACGTATTTTTTAGCTGATAAGAAGAATGGGCGCTAGAAACTTATCAGCTTTATCAAAAGTAATAACAACATTTACAATAAATTATGTCGTTGCCATACAACGTACATATGTGTTTAAAATTTATCACCAAACATTGGCATCGTTTAAATAATAATTGCGCAGCGATAAGGTCGCTGCGCTGTTGCGGCCGCTTCCGGGCACACAGCCAGCGTGTGCCCGGAACAAGAAACTGAGCCTGAAGTCTTGAGTTGTCAGATTAGTTGTATAAAAAATTCGTCTACGTAGTAAGTGGTTAGTTCATTTCATATAAATATAGCTGTGTCAATTAAACTACAACTTGATTAGTGCAGTTAGATGTTTATTGCTCATCTTTTAGCTTGCGAGTTAAACTAACGTGTGACAATACGCTGATAAAGACGCTGCAAGATAGGCTGCTTTCTCAAGTACACTATGCTTTAGTAGGACGCTGGCGCCTCGCCAAAGACGGACGATGTGAGGAATTCGTATTTTATGCCCTTTCTAAGTGATGCGGCAGTTGATTTAATTGCCGGCAGTTAAAATGAGTTTGTGTTTAATTTGTAACTCAGTTACTATCGAATCTGGCAATGGAGATACTCGTATCTGTTTAGTAGTCAATTTGGAAACTACTTCAGTAAGTGACTTAAGTAGTTTACAAATTGACTACGGTAAAAATTGGTTGTGACAGACGGGTTCCGTTTTTTGCCATTCAGCTACGGAACCCTAAAAATCACGCTATCAATATTGTTTACAAACGAATGTAAACTCATGGTAGCTACACTGAATGTTTAAACATTCAACTACAAATATAAGTTGTATTTTTTGTAAGACTAGAGGACCCGACAGACTTCGTCAGCAGTGGCAAAAGTGGCAGTTTTTTGTTTCTACTTATTTTATAGATAATTAAATGTAAAAAAGTAGTCATAGTGACGTAACTACAATTGTTAGACATATGGTCTCCCGAAGTTTTTTGTAGATATTGATATATTGTATAATATTGTTGAATATTTTTTGTCCTATCATTAATACCATTCGCAGCGTATGTGATGAAAGACATTTTATGGCTAATTTTATTACACCATCGGTCGGTTTTAATAAGAATTTCTAAAGAATTCTATAGTAATCTAGTACCAAATATAGCCTATGTTACTCAGTGATATAATAGCTTTCTAATGAAAATAGAATCTTTTCATCCCACCACCTAGGAAAGTGTAATTTTGCGCTTCGAAATCTGGCTGGAAAATTCTATTTTATTCGCTTGAGCGGCAAAGTAGATTTGAATTTAGAACATCACATATAATGAGTACTCTATATAATTGTAAATTCAAAACGTCATTAAACCTATTTAATGTAACCTCTATGGTGCCAAATTTATGATTAGAACTTTTTAAATTGTGAAAAAATTTAAATTTGGAACCTTCTTGGTTTCTTTGTTTTATTTGCGTGCTTCGCGCCATTCTAGTTTTTCACGTTTTATTGCTTAATATAATTTGTCATTATAAATTGTTTTCTTTTTCATTTTGTCATTTCCTCGCTGAGGTGGGATGAAAAGTTACGTATTGCACTCGAGTGGAAAGATTTTTCACCTTGTGCTCGTTTGTTTCCCTCGCTGACGCTCAGGATTCTAATTTAGAATCACTCGCTGCGCTCGTGATTCAACTTTAGAATCCTTCGCTTGCTCGGTCATCCAAATCGAGCACGCGGTCAAAAAAGATCTTTCCACTCTTGTATAATAAATAACTACTAGCTGACCCGCGCCCACTTCGTTGGGCATAATATTAATAATCCCCGAAGCGAGCACGAAAGCGAACTGTATTAAACCCGAAGCCATCGCGCGCCGTCCGCTGATGATGATGATGATGATGATGATGATGATGATAATGACACTCCGCAATAATGTGGCTTTCTATTGGTGAAAGAATTTTTAAAATTGATGATGATGATGATGATGATGATGATGACAACTATCCTATCTCTCAAGTTGGATCGAACTGCACATGGTGTGCGAATTTTATTATAATCGGTTAAGTAGTTTAGGAGTTCATTGAGCACAAACATTGTGACATGAGATTTATATATATTAAGATTAAAATCGGTCCAGTACTTTATGAGTTTATTCTTTACATACATAAATACAAGTCTTTCCTCTTTACAATATTTGTGTGGGTATATATCTTTATATTAGAAGATAGTATAATGTAAGTAAATAAGTACTATCAATGTATGTTGAGATCCATTATCGTGGACCCCCATTTTCATTTCATGGACCCCCAAAATTATTTATCGCTAATGTAGACCCCTAGCAGATTCTTATAGAAGCCTAGGGATCGATATAGAAAACTTTGGGAATCACTGTCACAACATTTGGCACTTAATAAACAGATTTAAACTCAAAATGTCAAAACTGACTAATTCGTTTTTTTGACACAATTTATCAAATTATTCGTTTTCTTGACACAATGTATCATATCATTCGTTTTCTTGACGCAAGGTATGAAATCATTCGTTTTCTTGACACGATGTATCAAATTATTCGTTGTCGATCGCTACGCTTATGACCAAGAGCCCTGTATAAATTGGGTATCGAACAAGCGAGTCCAGAGCGGCATGATTAAAATTTCAATGTGGCTCCAGCGATGGTTATTGTGGCCTAGTTTTCTTCTCGTCAAGTACTGCATCATAATTCATCTCTGACCTCTTCAATAGCCTCGACTAACTCAATATCTCAATTTGTTACAGAATATGATAAATAAAATATCTGACAATAGGCTATTCTACAATTTTTTTAAAATATTATTTAAAATGTTCGTTTACATGCGATAGTCAAGTGTTATTTTTATTTTCGCTAAATATTTATCCTGCAAGCAGAAAAAAAAGATCAAAATATTATCGTAAAATAAAGGCGCCTAAATGCCGACCGCCATGTCTGTGACGTCAATTGTACTAAAATAAAGAAATGTCAAAGTTGTCAAACGCCGAAGACAGTAGTGATGTGCCAACACGGAAAAACAAAACTCGATTTAACGCGAGGTAAAATTCACATAACTCGGGTTGAACACGAGTTAACAAGATGGAAGAGTTAATGTTTTTTTTAAAATTTTGTCAATTTATTCTCCATCTTCGCATTAATAGTAAAAAAAATGAACAGAAAAATGATATTCTTATCTGTTTCAATTCTTTTATTTTTTTTGAAATCGAATCATTTATTTATGTATTTTTGGTCTGTATTAAAATTTTATAATTATTTATATTTATTATTAATAAAACTATGTGGTTATACAGCAGTCTTTTCAAAATAAAATCAAATTAACATTTTGGTGCATTATGTATGTACATAACATAGGCTTATGATTGTATTTTGATTATAAATTAATTTATAATCTCAATATTTTCAAGAACAAGAAAATTAACTAATTACTATCATGAAGAATATTCATGCTGTAATTAAATAATATTTTGATATTTTAATTGTATTGTATTTAAAGGAATATTTATATAAAGGAAAACAAAACGAAAAATATTTTCCTGGCAATTAACTACCAATTAGTGATTAACAAAAATATATAAAAATCTTATGTAAGTAACTAAAACAAACTTCTTGTAAGTTTTAACAAAAACAATATTTTTATCTCAAAAACAATATTCTTCCATAAGATTTTCTTTTAGAACCCAGCATTTTTCGAAAACAGAATTTAAAACACGAATAACTATAACAATGCCGGCACAGCAAGTTAATTTCAAATCTATATAAATGTGACACTTGTTTGTTATAAATGAGTCCCCCCCTAGAGGGAATAAACATTAAGCAAAGCGATTCGATTGTCGATTTAAGTACAAAATCACCCCACAGATAATAATCGATTGATTTCTATAATTTGTCCCAACCCTATAAACATGGCAGATTATGTCAATTTGCTGTAAAACGGAAGTTTATTACTGATTTATTTCAGAAACTTATTCCCGAAAGGAATGTTAAATAAGCAGAAAAGACAAAATACTTAAAATATTATTGTTTTATTTTTGGTAAGAAAATCATTGAGACACAATGTTTCTACAAAAAGTACTGGAATAGGCAATCTCCTTTCAACTTGACGCGTTGCTTACAAACATACTTTGTTTTAGTACTAATGACGTCATACCGAGAAAATCATGGCGGTCGGTGTTTTCGGTCACGTGATATATAGATAATAAAACTTTGATTTTAAATTAGAAATACAAAATTAATCTTATGTTTTTATGAAAAAATAATATAATTTTTGCATTGCTCAGTACAAGAACTATATAAATAAAATTATTTCACATTTTTATGTTATAACATGAAAATAGCCTATTCTGTAGTCTGTTATTCACAGGTGAACTCACCAAAAGAACTATGTTTTTCTTATGCTAAAACTTTATTGAATAACTAAGATATACTGATGTAATGTATGTATGTGTGTGTATATTTGTATATATATGGTATATGTCTTAAATTTAAAGTAATAGGTAATTATCACCTAAAACAACGTTTCGAATTTTTCGTCATTCCACTTGTTTTATAATATATATGCAAAGGACAATGGCAAAATCGCATAGTAGCTGGACCTGAATTCAATGCCATGGGCATGTAGAATTTTGTATTGCTTAAGACCTTATATTATTGCAATGAATTATAACTAATAAATTGTTTGAACTTCAGGATTCGGAGATATATTCATTTTTATTTGTGAGGTTAGGATTACATTTTATTATTCAACATGTTTAATACTTAAATCTCGTTTGAAATACCCGTTTACAACTTCAACCACCCAACGAGATATTGTAACAAGACGGCTTATTAACATAAATCGCACAGTATTATCAAAGCAAACGCAAATAACAACTGCAAAAAAATTCAATCGACGACGTCCGTCGTTTGAGTAAAATAGTGACATTCCTTTATACGCAAATCTAAGAAATAATGACATGAAACGGGTACCTTTCAATTAATTATAGTTATACCTTAGCTGTTTAAATACCTATTTTTGTAAAAAATAAAATTTAAAAATCTATTTTTTTAATCTTTGAGGAATAATTACTATCTATGATTTGAAATCATCCCGCTGTTAATGTTACATGCATATTGATGAAATGAAACTTGACGTCGTGGCGAAGAGCGTTCGTCCAGACCAGTAAAGCATCTCATAAAAAAAGAGGACCGTTCGAAAACTAAAACTTCTTCGATAAGATGATGAATCTTATAATATTTTTTTTTTCTGAAACGTCAGCTTTTTATTTATTAAGAATTATAATTTCTAAACTAACATTTTTAGTGTATTTTTTAACATTTATCTGATTAATGCCCATTGGCAGGGCCAAAATGGCCATTGTTCTTTACCCGATGTTCATACGTCAAAGGAAAGTATAGCAAAGCAATCTGCATGTAGCTGCGAGTAAACTCAATAGACATATGAATCCACTTTGGACCAATGTGCTCACTGGTCTCTGGACTCACTCCTAATAGTCTTAGGGTGTGCTCGTGTTTATCGGCAGGGATGTTTGATGAAATGTGATAATATAAAAACCACTACATCGTCCATCATTTTAGCCAAGAAATGTTCACTTTTGGATTGCTCAACGTATGGTAGTATTCAGGGCCCTCGTGCAATCATTGCTGTCACGCTGCAGTCTCCAGTACATGCCTGTCACTCGAGGACCTTTCCGCCTCAAACGGCAGTTAGTCAGAATTAGTCACTGCACTTAAGGATAATAATTCCTCAAGTTATGTTGGTCACCCTGATTTTTCTGTGGATTTCATTTTATTTGATTACACAGAAAGAAAACCATAGCCCTCTAAATTGCCCTTTGTATGACTTTGAACTTACTAATAAGGTTCATTGTAAGTTATTAGGTTTGGATAACCAAAATTTCTTCGTATTAAACTAATATTTAATAAACAAACAATGTGTGTGAGGGTTAATACATCCCTATCTTCCAAGAAGGGCTCAATAAAGACATTTGGTCCAAAGGCGGACATATCCCTTAGAGAGATTTCTTCCAGCCAACCCTAGATGGTTTTGTGAAATTTTAAAAGATTAATTTGCGGGGACACTGTGTTTATATATAATTGTTTTTAATACATACTACATACAATACACATTATTAAAATAGATATGATTGATTTTAATTTGATATATAATTATAAATATATATAAATATACATACATACACATACATATATTTATATGATTTAACTGGTTTTTTTTTCAAAGAGTGTCTTTTCGTTCAGGTGAATGGCATCGTGCTGCACGGACGATGTCATCTCAACGCGTCAGCCATCATCAAGGGTCTCATAGGGCCGGTCTTCAAGATCATCCTATTGAGGTATTATGATGTGTATGAATTTTTCGTTAGACATAGTCTCAAAATATATGTATTTATGTATCCTGCAAACAAATATTGATTAATAAAAAGCGTCGGCAGCGCTGTAGTTATAGCACTCGTCTGCGAATCGCGAGGCCAGGGATTGGTCCAGCCTATGTAAATTTTCTTTCACTTCAGGATATTTGAATGAATAAAAAAGGTCGCTATTACGAGCGACAAACGAGCTGTCTCAACCTGAACAAGTCAATGTAATTTTAAATGCAGTTTCTGAATGTCAATAGGTGGAGTTGAACAGGGAATGAAGTTTTATATAGAAAATACGACAGGGAGAAGCTTGAAAATAATTTTCAACCTTTTGATTAAATATAAATAAGTTCTATATTCAAAGGATTTTTATACGTTTAAATATATTTATTTGAATAGACTCACAAACTATTGAATCGATTTTATGAAAATTGATATAGGTATAGCTTAAGACCCGGAAAACATAGATATTTTTATTTTTTTCTATTATTACAGAAGAAAATCAGCTCTTGAAGATGTGGCGGTGAAGCCACTGACGCAGTTTCCTGTAGCCTTAGAGGAAGAGGTGAGTGTTTTTAAGCTTATTGCCTTATACAGGAAATGCCACGATAATATTACTGCGTTTGTAATTAGAATTGTTAAAAAAATACAAACAAGAAAAAAAGTAAAAATCATTTTGAGAAAAAAATACAGAATCACAACAACCATTTACTTTATTTTTCGAATCAGAAACTATCATTAAAACTGATAGTAATAGGCTTGTATCCACTATGAACAAATCTGATGCATTAGGTTGCATAACTATTAAGATGATCGTTTAATTATGAAAAAACAAAGTTTTATAAAATAATAACTTTTGATTATTTATATTTTTATAAAATAAAATTGCACAAAATAAGCCATAAGTCACGTGACAGCAAACACCAATTAAAAAGTGTTACGTCACGCCGTGCGAAACGTCAAAGTCAAAATGTCATTCCCAAGTGTCATGTGGAAGTGCGAAAAAGAATGGGCATCATTCCTTCTCGCGAGTGTCAGCCACTTTTTACGTATCTGCTGATTGTTTGGCACGTATATAAATAATTTTTTTGGTGTTTTTATACTTGTGCTTGTACACTGGGGCACTATGCAGTACTTGTAATACGATGAATCCATTTTTTATTAAAATAACTTCACAATACCGAATATTCCGATACTAAAACAGCTGTGTTTTGCACGGCGTGACGTCATTCAAGACGCCATGACAGTCATGAGCGTATTTGATGACTAATGTCAAATATTTAATTAAATGCAAAATTATTCTTATAAATAAGCATTTTTTTTTCAAAAATAATAATTATTTTGTATAGAATAGGCATCAAGGTATATTAGTATCTAACTACTGAAATTTAGGCAACAAGCCTATTATATTATTTGTGTCATATTTCGCAGTTGACATTTCGCAATGATTCGATTGCTGTTAGACGATTTGAAGTTCGTCCTGTTGGATAGTTTCGAACTGAAGTTTGTACGATCAGATAGCTTCAATATTAGCTCTCCTATTCACAGGTAACTTGGTTCATTTGCAGGAACATAAAATATTTCCTCAACGTAATGCGCCTTGTTATAGTTTTCTGAACAAAACTTCTTCGAATAGGGTACGCCATAAAAATATGAGATATTGGCAGTTATAGCTTCTTTATCGCGCGGGTTGGCGATTTCTAATAAATAAAAGCGAAATCGTTAAATCGGATCGGAAAAAGTTTTACAAAATATATTTTATCCGCAACAATTTATGAAGGTAAGTACAGTATTTATTATTTTTATATACTCATCACAATAGTGAACTGACGACCTCCATAGTCGAGTGGATAATACACCGGTTTCAAGGTGTCGCCATCTCTGAGGTCCCGGGTTCGAATCCCGGTGGGAGCAGATGTTTGTGTGATGAATGCGAGCATTTGTACCTTAGTCATGGTTGTTGATATATATTTCAATAAAAATTATTTATATATGTATAATATATGTATGTCTATCCGTTACCCTAGATCCCATAGCACAAGCCTTACAGAGCTTAGTTTGGGCTAGGCTAATTGGTGTAAGTGTAACAAATATTTATTTATTATTTATTATTAATTAATCATACTTGACAGGTAAGTGTAACTCTGTACATACCAGAAAATAAATATTAAATAAATAAAGCGCTTGATATTTCTCAACCGCAAAACATCATAACAAACTATTGCCTCTAAGTTTTTTACAGGCGCTTACAATTTAGTTTACATACCGACAATATTACATTACACTGCCATAAAAACATTATTACGTCTAGACAAAATATACACTTCACCAACGCATAACGAGACGGAAAATAAAAATAACGAGTGATTTGTAAGCGAGATAAAACTCCGTCCGACATTTCTATGGCGACAATGACCCCCATTTTTTTAGTCGAGAAGGTTGTAACGTCGGAATATGAAATATTTTTCATAAATTCCCCAATTTGCATAGTGGCCGAATTTAATTACAATTACATATTATAATGCAGCACGAGGAATTTTACGTTTGTACAAATTAATATGGTAATGAGCCAGCAATGTATTTATAACGTGATAAAAATGTCGTTTCTCATGAAGTGGGCATAAAGAATGAGTGATTGCTGAAAACATTTTCATTAAAAAAAGGTTTTAAAATTGCTTATAAATTATTTATTAAATGACTATACTATTTTTATATTTACACGATTATACGATTAAGGGTCGTCCGTTAATCAGGTGAGGTTTGAAACGGGGGGAAAGTGGGTTGAATAACTTCACAAGGATTCTTGTAACATATCATGTGTGTTTTTTTTCGACACATAATTTTGATATTGATTTATTTAGTAGTTACCTATATATGTAGTTTTAATAATAACTATATTAATTAATAAATCTAATTTTAATATTATTATTGACATTTGTACATTGTATGGTAACAACATAATGTATTGTAAATGTTGTTATTACTTTTGATAAAGCTGATAAATTTCTTGCACCCATTCTTCATATGAGCTAAAAAATACATCCTGAATGGGTGGTGGGGAAAAATAAATTGGACGATTCAAAAGAGCTTTCTATAAAGTCATATTTGAATTAAGTTAATTTTTATTTTTATTTTATTACTTATATGCCAATAAAAAACAACTGTCAACCTTTTTGTGTTGACATTTGTATAATGGTGTTTAATTTCAGAACAAAATAAGATTATATTTCATAAAATAAGGTTAAGATTCTTTGTAGGTCCTAAAAATTCACGTGATGTTAGATGGGGGTGAGGAGGGGTTAGTCTTAAATCTCAATACATATAGCCATCCCCTATAGGGGAGGGAGGGATAAATACGGTAAATAAAATATCACGTGATTTATGCGTGGCCCCTAATCAAGCAAAATACACATGTTTTAGTTCAATGATTCAATTACCGTTACAACAAATCATTAAATCCATACATCTCAAATAGTTCGTGCATTTAATTGAAATTTTTTCGTAATGTTATCAAGATAATGAAGTGCTTAGAACAGTGATTCTCAACCAATTTTTTTTGTTGCCGGCACATAATTTAACGATTTCAAAATTTTGGCGGCCACAAAGAAAAAGATAAAAATTATTATTACTACAACACACTACATAATTAAATAGTTTATGACAAAAATTTTAAATATGTGATATAAACTAATATATACTACTTTTTAGGAATCAGAAGAGAAATTCCTTAAAAAAATAAACAATTTAACAAATCACTTATAAACACAAAAATTTGGCAACAAAATAATTTTACAGAGGAACAAAATCAGCCTAACGCCTACTTTACGAATTACGCAACGTTACGCAACGCAACACGTAATAACGGTACGACCGGTCTACCCGCTCCGAATGCCCGATGATAAGTAAGTCGCTAGCCAACCGCAGCGGCTTTTATAGGCAACGGTCGGCAACCTTACGTAACGTGTGGGGGTATCCGCTTATACGGCCTCTCCTGACATAGTGTCGTCCTCGACACGAGCCTCGGGGTTGTCACCCACTCAGTCATCCACATTCGAGCGTCCCCCTTTAGACAGTTGCCTATTCTGGAAAGACATTCGTAACCGTTCCAGTTATTCATCGACTTGGCACGATCGACTTCTTCACACCAATCTTCGAAGTTATGCAAATTAGGATCGAGACTAGAAATATAAAATATTTGGTTGGATCTCACCGTGCTGTTGATGGAGCGTATCGCGTCTACTATACGCTCGGTTACCGTGGCTGTGACGCTAACGTCACTGTTGGCGACCTCCGGCGCAGTCTCGGGCGGGCCCTCTGACGGCACGACCGGCGTCACAGGAACGCGCGCGCGGCGTGTGCGACGGTCCCTGGCTCTGCGCAGGCGTCGTAACCGCACAGCGAGCCTCCAGCGGCCTCGCAGTCGTCGCGCGCGCCCTCCGACGGCACGACCGGCGTCACAGGAACGTGCGGCGGCGTGTGCGACGGTCCCTGGCTCTGCGCAGGCGTCGTAACCGCACAGCGAGCCTCCAGCGGCCTCGCAGTCGTCGCGCGCGCCCTCTGACGGCACGACCGGCGTCACAGGAACGTGCGGCGGCGTGTGCGACGGTCCCTGGCTCTGCGCAGGCGTCGTAACCGCACAGCGAGCCTCCAGCGGCCTCGCAGTCGTCGCGCGCGCCCTCTGACGGCACGACCGGCGTCACAGGAACGTGCGGCGGCGTGTGCGACGGTCCCTGGCTCTGCGCAGGCGTCGTAACCGCACAGCGAGCCTCCAGCGGCCTCGCAGTCGTCGCGCGCGCCCCCTGACGGCACGACCGGCGTCACAGGAACGTGCGGCGGCGTGTGCGACGGTCCCTGGCTCTGCGCAGGCGTCGTAACCGCACAGCGAGCCTCCAGCGGCCTCGCAGTCGTCGCGCGCCCAGACGGCGCCGATGAAGCGGGTGCGCAGACGGAGCGCCGCGTAGTCGGCGCGCCGCATAGTCGGCGGCGTGTGCGCGCGGTCCGATCGCCTTGACAGCGACGCGGCGCTGCGGCGAGATGATGGCGGCATGTGCCCGCGGCTCGGGCACCGAGGTGATGTTGACGACTGGTCCCTCACGGACCGGTGGGCGTCCATGGCGAGCGTCCGCCTCTCCAAGGCATGGAGTCGGGATCGCATCGCCTCCATCTCTCGTCGTCGTTATCTAGCGCTAGGGCGGAAGACACACTTAACAACGCCCATGGACGGAAGACACACTTAACAACGTCCAAAGTTATTTAGCGCTACGGGCGGAAGACACACTTAACAACGCCCATGGACGGAAGACACACTTAACAACGTCCAAATTTATTTAGCGCTACGGGCGGAAGACACACTTAACAACGCCCATGGACGGAAGACACACTTAACAACGTCCAAAGTTATTTAGCGCTACGGGCGGAAGACACACTTAACAACGCCCATGGACGGAAGACACACTTAACAACGTCCAAATTTATTTAGCGCTACGGGCGGAAGACACACTTAACAACGCCCATGGACGGAAGACACACTTAACAACGTCCAAAGTTATTTAGCGCTACGGGCGGAAGACACACTTAACAACGCCATGGACGGAAGACACACTTAACAACGTCCAAAAGTTATTTAGCGCTACGGGCGGAAGACACACTTAACAACGCCCATGGACGGAAGACACACTTAACAACGTCCAAAGTTATTTAGCGCTACGGGCGGAAGACACACTTAACAACGCCCATGTGCAGTCATATTTACCTTCGAAGAACGCTGCACAAGTCTCTGGGCACCACTCCCCTCGCCACGGCACCATATGCTGTGCTGTAGCTTGCGTAGTCTTTCCGTAGGCTCCGCTCAGCAAGCGTAGCTCGTAGCGACCATTCGGCAGGATCCTGACTACTTTGTACGGGCCACGCATGCCAGGATCAAGTTTTCCTGTGCTCTGCGAAAACTTTATAACAAAAACGCAGTCATTTATATTAAATTTCCGTGGAGGGTGTCGTTGCCGGTTCACGCGTTCATCCTATGAACGTCGTATGTACCCCCGAAAATAACTGGCTAAGCCCATAAACTGACTTACCTGCTTAACATTTTGAGGTTCAGCTGAAATTCAAAAAATCAAAGCTCTAACCTTCTCCTGACTCGGCCTAACCTGACCTTCACTTATATTGCTAAGATCGACGCAAGACGGTCCACGATCGAATTCAATGTGGAATGAATAGCCAAATCCGGGGTATGTGACCTGCTTGAAGACCGCGATCTGTTCAAGCGACGATGATGGCGATCACGATTAGGCGTTTTTTTCTGACGGTGTGAAATTTTCATTACGCGTCCTACTATATGACCGACGTCGCGATCGGCGGTTCCTAGTGGACACTTCGTGACGGCTACGTGAACGGTGCCGCGACTTATCACGGGAACGACTTCGCGACCTACGGTCACTCCGACTGGATCCGCCAGCCATTATTACAAACATGAACACTAAAGTACGCAGAAGACTTTGTTCCTCGTAATTGTGGGCTAAGAGTTGCTTATCCCAGTTCTGATTTTAGGAATCAGAAGAGAAATTCCTTAAAAAAATAAACAATTTAACAAATCACTTATAAACACAAAAATTTGGCAACAAAATAATTTTACAGAGGAACAAAATCAGCCTAACGCCTACTTTACGAATTACGCAACGTTACGCAACGCAACACGTAATAACGGTACGACCGGTCTACCCGCTCCGAATGCCCGATGATAAGTAAGTCGCTAGCCAACCGCAGCGGCTTTTATAGGCAACGGTCGGCAACCTTACGTAACGTGTGGGGGTATCCGCTTATAATACAATAATAACTAATTAAATTTAATTATTAATTACAAGCTAATAATAAAAATATTTTTAAATGCGAAATTTGAGCTTGATGTTTTTTGATAATTTCATTTATATTTGGTCGTAAAAAATGACACTCGCTACTCTCATATTGTCTTCTACATTTAACAATCTTAATCTTTTTTTAGTTTAAACCCTTAACACCACTTGGTATTTTCAGCTTACACATCTACACTCGTGGGGGACCTAAGTCCCCACTATTTGTATTCAATATTTATGTAATTTAAATATGAAAATATTAAGGATAAATTTTCATAAAATGAACAAGGAACATATATTTAACTGAAAAAACAGGTTTAATCGTATTTTAAACATAAAAATATTATTCCTAACTACAAACAAAAAAAGTCATCAAAGAATTAATTACATTTACAGTATATTATTTGGTGTTAGAAAATTAGAATATCAAAACAGAAAAAAAAATCATTTTTCTAATAAACCAATATACTTATAAACAAAAACAAACATAAACTCTCCAATAAGCTTAAGAACATGAAAAATCACAATAGGAATAGTTGACCAATATTTTTTTATCTTATTATAAAAAATGAGCAGTCTCAATAATTAGTCTCAACATTATAATTATAATCTAAAATAAACTTATTGCTGACATTTGGTACATATTTTAACATCAATAGAGTGGATACGACCGACATTTTTCACACATTAGGAGCAAACTCTGGGAGTATTGCTATCTTTACTTCGTGGGCACAAATGACACCAAGATTTCTTTGGTTTTTTATTTTGACTAATTCCTTGTTGTTGGTAGATCTTCAGGTACGTCAACACCAACCTAGCGTAGAAACTTGTCCATCGTATCTTTCAGCTCCTTACTAAGATTAGACAAGCGTCTTCTTTCTGGAACATGAGGAATCACTAAAGCATATCCAAGTTCTTCTAAAAACTTGTAACGGCTCATCTGTTTTTCCTTCGTTAAATACTCGTTTATTTAGACTTTTATAATAAGTCAATAGAGATCATAGTGTGTCAAGTGGGCTACAGGTAGTTCTATATATATAATAGTGCTAATATTTTTGTATAGAATCATTATTTTTTATGTCATATTATATG
Organism: Scirpophaga incertulas; assembly: GCA_036419045.1. NCBI lineage: Eukaryota > Metazoa > Arthropoda > Insecta > Lepidoptera > Crambidae > Scirpophaga > Scirpophaga incertulas. The sequence continues at coordinate 39,126,848 of CM071631.1, read as the reverse complement.
ATGATATAAAGATGATACACACATTCAAAATCATTTTGTCTTAATGTCACACGTAGTATATGTAACATCTTCCTGGTATTTATTAGTGTTTAAACCCTGACAAAATTTATCTAAGTTTTTGTTTCTTTCAAGTTGAAGCTTTAGTTTAACTATTAAATGTAAACTAAAGAAACAACGCTAGCGAATGAAACAGACATAAGAAAATGTTTATTATTACGGGCTCTTGGTATAAACTTGTTAAAGGTAAATTGTAAATTCAAAAATTTTCTAAGTGAATAAATGTACGAAATATTAGCTTGAAGCTACGTATAAAATTGCAATTTATATCGTAAAAATAGACACGCTGCCCACGTTTTGAAAGGACAGTATTTTATGAAGGTTTTTGAAGAATTTAAGCGAAAAATACCAGTAAGGGCTCATCTGTTTTGTGATTCGATTATAAAGGACATGACTGTTTCATCCGGATATATTCAATAATGCACAAAATATTGTGGTCAGCCATCTTCTCCTGTTCACACCCGTAAGCAGCACATTTCAGAAGTCAGCCACGTCATCGCTATTCGTATCGTGGACCGGTGTGAACTTAGCAGCCAAAAGTAGCAGCCACTGCATAACCAGACCAATTTAAAATGTCGATTTTAAAACATATATTTAATTCTAAGATTTTGCGTCTAGAATGCTAATTAATATCGACGACATCCAACTTAAAAAGATATCCAGGGGATAGATTAGCTAAATCACCGAGCAGCCACTTCTATGTCTTAAAAATGTTCCCTATTATTTGCAAATTATAAAGTTGGATATTAGAAATTTTCCAGCTTCAAAAACGAAAGCGGCGTACCACTTAAAGATCTGATAGATATTGTAGGTATATTCCTGTTCTATCAAAAGACATTCAAATTAATGAAGATATCTAGGGGATAGATTAGCTAAATCAACCAGCAGCCACTTCTATGTCTTGAAAATGTTCCGTATTATTTGCAAATTATAAAGTTGGATATTAGAAATTTTCCAGCTTCAAAAAACGAAGCCGCGTACCACTTAAGGATCTATTAAATATAGTAGGTATATCCTGTTCTATTCAAAAGACATCAAAATTATGAAGATATCTAGGGGATAGATTAGCTAAATCAACCAGCAGCCACTTCTATGTCTTGAAAATGTTCCGTATTATTTGCAAATTATAAAGTTGGATGTTAGAAAATTTCTAGCTCAAAAACAAAGCCGCGTACCACTTTAGAACCTATTAGGTATTGAAGGCATATTTCTGTTCTATCAGAAGACATCCAATTTAAAAAGATATCCAGGGGATAGATTAGTTAAATCACCAGCAGCCACTTCTATGTCTTGAAAATGTTCCGTATTATTTGCAAATTATAAAGTTGGATTTTAGAAATTTTCTACTCAAAAACAAAGCCGCGTACCACTTAAGGATCTATTATATATTGTAGGTATGTTCCTTTTCTATCAAAAGACATCAAAGTTATGAAGATATCTAGGGGATAGATTAGCTAAATCAACCAGCAGCCACTTCTATGTCTTGAAAATGTTCCGTATTATTTGCAAATTATAAAGTTGGATGTTAGAAAATTTCTAGCTCAAAAACAAAGCCGCGTACCACTTAAGAATCTATTAACAATTGTAGGTATATTCCTGTTCTATCAAAATACATCAAATTTATGAAGATATCTAGGGGATAGATTAGCTAAATCGCCCAGCAGCCACTTCTATGTCTTGAAAATGTTCCGTATTATTTGCAAATTATAAAGTTGGATTTTAGAAAATTTCTAGCTCAAAAACAAAGCCGCGTACCACTTCAGGATCTATTATATATTGTAGGTATGTTCCTGTTCTATCAAAAGACATTAATTTATGAAGATATCTAGGGGATAGATTAGCTAAATCAACCAGCAGCCACTTCTATGTCTTGAAAATGTTCCGTATTATTTGCAAATTATAAAGTTGGATGTTAGAAAATTTCTAGCTCACAAAACAAAGCCGCGTACCACTTAAGGATCTATTAAGTAATGTAGGTATGTTCCTGTTCTAATCAAAATACATCAAATTTATGAAGATATCTAGGGGATAGATTAGCTAAATCGCCCAGCAGCACTTCTATGTCTTAAAAATGTTCCGTATTATTTGCAAATTATAAACTGGATGTTAGAAAATTTCTAGCTCAAAAACAAAGCCGCGTACCACTTAAGGATATAATATATATTATTGTAGGTATGTTCCTGTTCTATCAAAAGACATCAAACTTATGAAGATATCTAGGGTATAGATTAGCTAAATCAACCAGCAGCCACTTTTATGTCTTAAAAATGTTCCGTATTATTTGCAAATTATAAAGATGGATGTTAGAAAATTTCTAGGTCAAAAAACAAGCCGCGTACCACTTTAAAACCTATTAGGTGTTGAAGGCATATTCCTGTTCTATCAGAAGACATCCAATTTAAAAAGATATCCAGGGGATAGATTAGCTAAATCACCGAGCAGCCACTTCTATGTCTTGAAAATGTTCCGTATTATTTGCAAATTATAAAGTTGGATGTTAGAAAATTTCTAGCTCAAAAACAAAGCCGCGTACCACTTAAGGATCTATTATATATTGTAGGTACGTTCCTGTTCTATCAAAAGACATCAAAGATATGAAGATATCTAGGGGATAGATTAGCTAAATCAACCAGCAGCCACTTCTATGTCTTGAAAATGTTCCCTATTGTAACACTTTTTTTTCACTGATTTTAAGTACTATTAAAGACACTTTTTTTATTCATATTGATTAAAATCACTTTTACAATTGTATCTTGCATTGGTTATGTTTACGTCGAATTGTTACTTTGACATTGACAGTTCTATAGTGTGGACCGCTTATCATGATCCTAACACCATTATCTATGGGCAAATTAGGCAACCAAATCTAGCCAAATCTAGCCAATTCTTTATCAATAATACTGAAACATCACTCCGGAATTCATAGATTAAAAACAGAGTCGTAGATTAATAACTGCCCACAGATTATATACCGGATACTAATTAACAACAAATTATTTGCACTGCCGATTACAAACATATCGTTTAGGATTAAACTTAAATTTAGGAAGATCAATTCTTCCTTTCCTTTATTTGTGGCGGATCGACATAGTTTCCACACCATCCTAGTTCCATTTAATAACAAACATCACATACTATACATTCTAGTCTGGGATGCACGTGGGTGAATGTCTTTGCCTCATCGGTGGTAAGCAATCTGTAATGGTATACTAATCTGTGACTTGGAGAGATCTGAAATCTGGGAATTGGGAAATCGATCTATTGTAAAAATCTCACGCATATTTCGGGATATAAAAACATCTGTCGGGATATAAAAATGCCTTTAATACCTAGTAGGTCTCAAAATAGTACGCGGCTTTGTTTTTGAGCTATAAATTTTCTAATATCCATCTTTATAATTTGCAAATAATACGGAACATTTTCAAGACATAGAAGTGCTGCTGGGCGATTTAGCTAATCTATCCCCTAGATATCTTCATAAGTTTTATATTTTTTGATAGAACAGGAATATACCTATTACACCTATTAGATCCTTAAGTGGTACGCGGCTTTGTTTTTGAGCTAGAAATTTTCTAATATCCAACTTTATACATTGCAAATAATAGGGAACATTTTCAAGACATAGAAGTGGCTGCTGGGCGATTTAGCTAATCTATCCCCTAGATATCTTCATAAATTTGATGTCTTTTGATAGAACAGGAATATAACTACAATATCTAATAGATTTTTAAGTGGTACGCGCGGCTTTGTTTTTGAAGTAGAAATTTTCTAATATCCAACTTTATAATTTGCAAATAATACGGAACATTTTCAACACATAGAAGTGGCTGCTCGTTGATTTAGCTAATCTAATCCCAAGATATCTTCATAAATTTTATGTCTTTTGATAAAACAGGAATAATAGCTACAATATCTAATAGATTTTTAAGTGGTACGCGGCTTTGTTTTTGACCTAGAAATTTTCTAATATCCAACTTTATAATTTGCAAATAATACGGAACATTTTCAAGACATAGAAGTGGCTGCTGGGCGATTTAGCTAATCTATCCCCTAGATATCTTCATAAATTTGATGTATTTTGATAGAACAGGAACATACCTACAATACTTAATAGATCCTTAAGTGGTACGCGGTTTTGTTTTTGAGCTAGAAATTTTCTAATATCCAACTTATACATTGCAAATAATATGGAACATTTTCAAGACATAGAAGTGGCTGCTGGGCGATTTAGCTAATCTATCCCCTAGATATCTTCATAAATTTGATGTATTTTGATAGAACAGGAACATACCTACAATATTAATAGATCTTAAGTGGTACGCGGCTTTGTTTTTGAGCTAGAAATTTTCTAACATCCAACTTTATAATTTGCAAATAATACGGAACATTTTCAAGACATAGAAGTGGCTGCTCGGTGATTTAGCTAATCTATCCCTGAATATCTTTTTAATTGGAATGTCTTCTGATAGAACAGGAATATGCCTCAACACCTAATAGGTTTTAAAGTGGTACGCGGCTTTGTTTTTGACGTAGAAATTTTCTAACATCCATCTTTATAATTTGCAAATAATACGGAACATTTTTAGACATAAAAGTGGCTGCTGGTTGATTTAGCTAATCTATCCCCTAGATATCTTCATAAATTTGATGTCCTTTGATAGAACAGGAAAATACCTATTACATCTATTAGATCCTTAAGTGGTACGCGGCTTTGTTTTTGAGCTAGAAATTTTCTAAATCCAACTTTATAATTTGCAAATAATACGAACATTTTCAAGACATAGAAGTGGCTGCTGGGCGATTTAGCTAATCTATCCCCTAGATATCTTCATAAGTTTGATATTTTTTGAAAGAACAGGAATATACCTATTACACCTATTAGATCCTTAAGTGGTACGCGGCTTTGTTTTTGAGCTAGAAATTTTCTAATATCCAACTTTATCATTGCAAATAATAGGGACATTTTCAAGACATAGAAGTGGCTGCTGGTTGATTTAGCTAATCTATCCCCTAGATATCTTCCTAAATTTGATGTCTTCTGATAGAACAGGAATATACTACAATATATAATAGATCCTTAAGTGGTACGCGGCTTTGTTTTTGAGCTAGAAATTTTCTAATATCCAACTTTATAATTTGCAAATAATACGGAACATTTTCAAGACATAGAAGTGGCTGCTGGGCGATTTAGCTAATCTATCCCCTAGATTCTTCATAAATTTGATATTTTTTGATAAAAAAGGAATATACCTATTACCCTATTAGATCATTAAGTGGTACGCGGCTTTGTTTTTTAGCTAGAAATTTTCTAATATCCAACTTTATACATTGCAAATAATAGGGAACATTTTCAAGACATAGAAGTGGCTGCTGGGCGATTTAGCTAATCTATCCCCTGGATATCTTCATAAATTTAATGTATTTTGATAGAACAGGAACATACCTACAATACTTATAGATCCTTAAGTGGTACGCGGCTTTGTTTTTGAGCTAGAAATTTTCTAACATCCAACTTTATAATTTGCAAATAATACGGAACATTTTCAAGACATAGAAGTGGCTGCTCGGTGATTTAGCTAATCTATCCCCTGGATATCTTTTTAAATTGGATGTCTTCTGATAGAACAGGAATATGCCTTCAACCTAATAGGTTTTAAAGTGGTACGCGGCTTTGTTTTTGACCTAGAAATTTTCTAACATCCATCTTTATAATTTGCAAATAATACGGAACATTTTTAAGACATAAAAGTGGCTGCTGGTTGATTTAGCTAATCTATCCCCTAGATATCTTCATAAATTGATGTCTTTTGATAGAACAGTAAAATACCTATTACATCTATTAGATCCTTAAGTGGTAAGCGGCTTTGTTTTTGAGCTAGAAATTTTCTAACATCCAACTTTATAATTTGCAAATAATACGGAAATTTTCAAGACATAGAAGTGGCTGCTGGGCGATTTAGCTAATCTATCCCCTAGATATCTTCATAAGTTGATATTTTTTGATAGAACAGGAATATACCTATTACACCTATTAGATCCTTAAGTGGTACGCGGCTTTGTTTTTGAGCTAGAAATTTTCTAATATCCAACTTTATACATTGCAAATAATAGGGAACATTTTTAAGACATAGAAGTGGCTGCTGGGCGATTTAGCTAATCTATCCCCTGGATATCTTCATAAATTTAATGTATTTTGATAGAACAGGAACATACCTACAATACTTAATAGATCCTTAAGTGGTACGCGGCTTTGTTTTTGAGCTAGAAATTTTCTAACATCCAACTTTATAATTTGCAAATAATACGGAACATTTTCAAGACATAGAAGTGGCTGCTCGGTGATTTAGCTAATCTATCCCCTGGATATCTTTTTAAATTGGATGTATTCTGATAGAACAGGAATATGCCTTCAACACCTAATAGGTTTTAAAGTGGTACGCGGCTTTGTTTTTGAGCTAGAAATTTTCTAAAATCCAACTTTATAATTTGCAAATAATACGGAACATTTTCAAGACATAGAAGTGGCTGCTGGGCGATTCAGCTAATCTATCCCCTAGATATCTTCTTAAATTTGATGTCTTTTGATAGAACAGGAACATACCTACAATATATAATAGATCCTTAAGTGGTACGCGGCTTTGTTTTTGAGCTAGAAATTTTCTAAAATCCAACTTTATAATTTGCAAATAATACGGAACATTTTCAAGACATAGAAATGGCTGCTGGGCGATTCAGCTAATCTATCCCCTAGATATCTTCATAAGTTTGATATTTTTTGATAGAACAGGAATATACCTATTACACCTATTAGATCCTTAAGTGGTACGCGGCTTTGTTTTTGAGCCAGAAATTTTCTAATATCCAACTTTATACATTGCAAATAATATGGAACATTTTCAAGACATAGAAGTGGCTGCTGGGCCATTTAGCTAATCTATCCCCTAGGTATCTTCATAAATTTGATGTTTTTTGATAGAACAGGAACACCTACTATAATATTTAATAGATTCTTAAGTGGTACGCGGCTTTGTTTTTGAGCTAGAAATTTTCTAACATCCAACTTTATAATTTGCAAATAATACGGAACATTTTCAAGACATAGAAGTGGCTGCTGGTTGATTTAGCTAATCTATCCCCTAGATATCTTCATAAATTAATGTCTTTTGATAGAACAGGAACATACCTACAATATATATAATAGATCCTGAAGTGGTACACGGCTTTGTTTTTGAGCTAGAAATTTTCTAAAATCCAACTTTATAATTTGCAAATAATACGGAACATTTTCAAGACATAGAAGTGGCTGCTGGGCGATTCAGCTAATCTATTCCCTAGATATCTTCCTAAATTTGATGTCTTTTGATAGAACAGGAATATAACTACAATATCTAATAGATTTTTAAGTGGTACGCGGCTTTGTTTTTGAAGTAGAAATTTTAATATCCAACTTTATAATTTGCAAATAATACGGAACATTTTCAACACATAGAAGTGGCTGCTCGTTGATTTAGCTAATCTATTCCCTAGATATCTTCATAAATTGATGTCTTTTGATAGAACAGGAATATAACTACAATATCTAATAGATTTTTAAGTGGTACGCGGCTTTGTTTTTGACCTAGAAATTTTCTAATATCCAACTTTATAATTTGCAAATAATACGGAACATTTTCAAGACATAGAAGTGGCTGCTGGGCGATTTAGCTAATCTATCCCCAAGGTATCTTCATAAATTTGATGTATTTTGATAGAACAGAACATACCTATAATATTTAATATATTCTTAAGTGGTACGCGGCTTTGTTTTTGAGCTAGAAATTTTCTAACATCCAACTTTATAATTTGCAAATAATACGGAACATTTTCAAGACATAGAAGTGGCTGCTGGGCGATTCAGCTAATCTATTCCCTAGATATCTTCCTAAATTTGATGTCTTTTGATAGAACAGGAATATAACTACAATATCTAATAGATTTTTAAGTGGTACGCGGCTTTGTTTTTGAAGTAGAAATTTTCTAATATCCAACTTTATAATTTGCAAAATAATACGGAACATTTTCAACACATAGAAGTGGCTGCTCGTTGATTTAGCTAATCTATTCCCTAGATATCTTCATAAATTTGATGTCTTTTGATAGAACAGGAATATAACTACAATATCTAATAGATTTTTAAGTGGTACGCGGCTTTGTTTTTGACCTAGAAATTTTCTAATATCCAACTTTATAATTTGCAAATAATACGGAACATTTTCAAGACATAGAAGTGGCTGCTGGGCGATTTAGCTAATCTATCCCCTAGATATCTTCATAAATTTGATGTATTTTGATAGAACAGGAACATACCTACAATACTTAATAGATCCTAAGTGGTACGCTGCTTTGTTTTTGACCTAGAAATTTTCTAATATCCAACTTTATAATTTGCAAATAATACGGAACATTTTCAAGACATAGAAGTGGCTGCTGGGCGATTTAGCTAATCTATCCCCTAGATATCTTCATAAATTTGATGTATTTTGATAGAACAGGAACATACCTACAATACTTAATAGATCCTTAAGTGGTACGCGGTTTTGTTTTTGAGCTAGAAATTTTCTAATATCCAACTTTATACATTGCAAATAATATGGAACATTTTCAAGACATAGAAGTGGCTGCTGGGCGATTTAGCTAATCTATCCCCTAGATATCTTCATAAATTTGATGTATTTTGATAGAACAGGAACATACCTACAATACTTAATAAGATCCTTAAGTGGTACGCGGCTTTGTTTTTGAGTAAGAGAAAATTACTAAAATCCAACTTTATAATTTGCAAATAATACGGAACATTTTCAAGACATAGAAGTGGCTGCTCGGTGATTTAGCTAATCTATCCCCTGGATATCTTTTAAAATTGGATGTCTTCTGATTAGAACAGGAATATGCCTTCAACACCTAATAGGTTCTAAAGTGGTACGCGGCTTTGTTTTTGAGCTAGAAATTTTCTAACATCCAACTTTATAATTTGCAAATAATACGGAACATTTTCAAGACATAGAGTGGTCTGCTGGTTGATTTAGCTAATCTATCCCCTAGATATCTTCATAAATTTGATGTCTTTTGATAGAACAGGCATATACCTACAATATATCTAATAGATCCTTAAGTGGTACGCGGCTTTGTTTTTGAAGTAGAAAATTTCTAAAATCCAACTTTATAATTTGCAAATAATACGGAACATTTTCAAGACATAGAAGTGGCTGCTCGGTGATTTAGCTAATCTATCCCCTGGATATCTTTTTAAATAGGATGTCTTCTGATAGAACAGGAATATGCCTTCAACACCTAATAGGTTCTAAAGTGGTACGCGGCTTTGTTTTTGAGCTAGAAATTTTCTAAATTCCAACTTTATACATTGCAAATAATAGGGAACATTTTCAAGACATAGAAGTGGCTGCTGAGTGATTTACCTAATCTATCCCCTAGATATCTTCTTAAGTTGGATGTCTTCTGATAGAACAGGAATATACCTACAATATCTAATAGATCCTTAAGTGGTACGCGGCTTTATTTTTGAAGTAGAAATTTTCTAATATCCAACTTTATAATTTGCAAATAATACGGAACATTTTCAAGACATAGAAGTGGCTGCTGGGCGATTTAGCTAATCTATCCCCTGGATATCTTCATAAATTTGATGTTGTCGATATTAATTAGCATTCTAGACGCAAAATCTTATAATTAAATATATGTTTTAAAATCGACATTTTAAATTGGTCGGGTTATACAATGGCTGCTACTTTTGGCTGCTAACTTCACACCGGTGTATCGTGGTCACTTACTAAGTACTCTGCATTGCTCAAATCTGATAATGATTCAGGAAAAATCTCGTCGTTTTCGCTGTCTTCATTTTCAAGATCATTTAATAGCCTTTCTATCTGCTAGGCATTCAAATTTTTAACCATATTGCACCAAAACTTATAAAATATAAAAAAAACCAATATGGAAATATACACAATGGAACTACACTCGTGGGGGACTTAGGTGCAACGGCAAGTACTTCACAACCACAAACGTGAACAGTGCACACGTCCATCCTCTGCTAGCTCTCGGCGTTATTGGGAATACACCGGACCGCAACCGCGTCGCTTTTTAAATAATTAGGTAGGAGCTAGGTCCCCCACGAGTGGTGTTAAGGGTTAATGTTGGTTAATGCTGAAAATCCGAATTCACACAAATAAGATGTGGAAAATTCTAATAATATATTTAAAGCTTTTTGGCTATCATTGGATAATCGCATCTGATGTTAATCCAAAATGAATTAATTGTTTTTTTCTGATGTTTTAAAATTAAATCTCGATTATTGGAAAATAAAATGAATTCTTCCTCATCGTTCAAAGTTAAGTCAAATACAGAAGTATCCGTTGTTTTCTTTTTAAATGATATAATTTAATAATATTAAAATTATATATTTGCAAAAGTTGGCGACAAACTTTTGAAATTTGGCGGCACACAAAAGTGCCGCGGCACAGTGGTTGAGAATCACTGGCTTAGAATAATATACTTCGCAATTATTGCTCACAAAAAAATCACAAAATCTATACTTAATATATAAAGCTGAAGAGTTTGTTTGTTTGTTTGTTTGAACGCGCTAATCTCCGAAACTACTGGTGCGATTTGAATAATTCTTTTTTTGTTGGGTAGTCCATTTATCGAGGAAGGCTATAAGGCTAAATAACATTACGCTATGACCAATAGGAGCAAAGACAGAGCGGTAAATGTGTAAAAAACGGGAAAATTATTCATTTTGAAGGCTTTCTTTGCGTGCGCTGCGAAAACGGTTCAAGATACACAAAAAATATGTATGAAAGAATTATTCCTCTATACATGATCTAAAAAAAAGTCCGCGACGGCATATGTCTATCTTTTAAGGTTTAGTCACAATGACCGTTTTTATGGTACCAAATTTGGTCGAAATAAATTTGTTTTAAGTTGTATCAACATAATAATATTAATCTTTATTCAAATATAAATATAAATATGTTGTTGTTAACCAAAAATCTGCCGGAAGTCACTATTTGCCACGCGGACGAAGTCGCGGGCAAAAGCTAGTTTATATATATTATACCTCGACGACGACAACGACCTCCATAGTCGGAGTGGATAATACACCGGTTTCAAGGTGTCGCCATCTCTGAGGTCCCCGGGTTCGAATCCCGGTGGGGGCAGATATTTGTGTGATGAATGCGAGCATTTGTACCTTGGTCATGGTTGTTGATATATATTTCAATAAAAATTATTTATATATGTATAATATATGTATGTCTATCCGTTGCCCTAGATCCCATAGCACAAGCCTTACAGAGCTTACCCTGGGCTAGGCTAATTGGTGTAAGTGTAACAAATATTTATTTACATATATATATATATCTACCGGTTTCTATTTTTATCTGTTATTACTATGGTAATAAATGCTATAGTAGGCTACGTTAAAAGTCTTTGGTTTGTTTATACGTCACGTTAATTTTTTTTTCCAATAAGAGTATATATTATTTATTTATTTAAACTTTATGTACATATATTGGTGTACAAAGGCGAAGTTAATGCCTTAGGCATTCTCAGCCAATCAACGTATATCTACAAATGACAAAACAGATGTTAATACATACCTACACATAAAAATATATATATATAATTAATGCGATTAAAATAATAAATTTAATTGTTTTTATTTAAGTCTCATTTTGTAGCCTACGACTTTTCTCGGAGAAAAGTTTGAGCAATTTAATTTTTTATGTAAGCTAAGCCGGCTTCAGGAGTTTAATTTCACTAAAGGTCTAGTTCGTCAATATTATCTATTGTATTAAATTATTACAAAAGAAATGGATTTTTAGAAGAGTTTTGGCGAATATATTTTTAATGTTCAGCAGAGGGCGTCTAAATGTCAGATTCCTTAATTAATGTCCCGATATTATTATAAGTAGATGACATAATTTCTGTCTTTGAAACAAAACTCTACATCTATCTCTAACAAACCAAATAATAGAACAAATCCTCTTTATTTTGACAAATATAATCTAACAATGGATGGGCTCTATGAGTTCATATTTATATAGAATTAATTTTCACATGTCGTATGCAGTTTTATTCTGCTGTTTCATATAGAGTGTATACATAGAGTGTTGTTCGAACTAGCTATAAAATAAAAGCATTCCGCCAGCAGGTTCACCTGCCTTATATCAAATTTACCAATAGGAAAGATATATTTTCAACACAGATACAAATTGATTGATTTGGATCGTTTGTTATATTGATTGTACACAGATAATTTAGAGCCTGAAAAAGCACACAAGCTATTATAAAAGAAAATTAAGAATTAAGAAGAAAAAGAAATATGTCCAGTAACTTCGTAGCCAACTCAACCGAAACATCCCCTTGTTGTTAAAATAAAAATAAGTGCTTTCTTTTTCAGCCCCTTTTCATTAGGCTTTAGTACCAAATGTCATTTAAATCGGTTCAGTGGTTTGGCGTGAACGCGCGTCAGACAAACAGAACTTTGACATTTTCAATATTGGTAAAGATTTACATAATGTATGTATGTTTATATTTATATACTTATGTCAAATGTTTTTTGGTAAATTAGTCACTTAAATTAAAGATGTTATATTTAGATGAGAGGCAGATATCGCGCTATCGCTTCGAGATTGTGCCGTTTAAATTTCGTCAATCAGTGCAATGTTATTTGGTCGCATTGTAATAGAAGAGAAGTCGGTCTTCGCTCCGTTTCTGTGTTTCAAAGCCATCTCTTTTCGCCTCGTATTATTCACAGATATATTTAAATCAATATGTGTGGCCATTCAGCAGACATGTTTATTTAACCATTTCGATAGGAATGGTACGGAATTCTTCATCCGCAAGTTCGACTAGCATTTGGGCGGGTTCTGTGCAAAACCTTTTGCTAGTTCTCCGTATTCTGGAAGAGAACGTTATCCGATGACATATATTGTATAAGTTTTTGTATTTTGTATTACAATAAATAACTTGTAAAGTAACTCTACCAAAAACGTGATGTTATACAGATCAATAATATTTAAATAATCACTTATCAGACAGTTTTATTGTTATGTCAGCTGGTATGTATTTACATTGCCAAATATTGCATATGAAAGACATCTTTTTTTTCGCTTACTCCTAAATCTTTGATTAACTCTTACATTACGAAAAAATAAATATAATATTTGTGTTTATGAGTAGTGCAAATGACCTTGCTCGGTTCAGTTGCTCTATCTCCCTCGCACTCGGTGGCACCTCTGTCACTCATGCCACTATAGTTTTCCTATACAATAGCATATCGAGCAAAACGCAACCTTATTGTTCTGCTTTAAAGCGTATTGTACTGCTATGATATCATTTTCAGTGTTTATCTTAACTCCATGCAGCTAAAGGTCGTATGTTGTAGTGATTTGTCGTTGATACAACTACTTTATGCGTCTGTGATAGAGACGATTTTTATTTGTCGCGTGCAAAGTGTATAAGTTCTTCTGAACCGTATATTTTTTGTGTATGTTATCTTTCATTTAGTAATGTCATATGCAAGCTGTTTTTTTTAGTTTCACCGTAATTTGTGTTGAAATAGGACGTGTAACGCGGAATTTAATCGAAATTGCTTGGCATATATGTTCAGTGAATACAGTAATTATACAGTAATTAATATAAGTGAAAAAAAGTGTTGCTTATGTAGACTTATCTCGAATTTAAGTTGCACGTTAAATTGGGTGTTAGCTTAAGCTATTTTCTAAGTTGTGCCGCTAATCTTCGTACGAGATAACTTTGAGACACGAAAAGGCTTTAAGTAGGTAAAGTATTAATGAGTGAAATTGGCAGGGATTTAAAAAAAACGCACTTTTACAGTGAATATTATGAAAGAACTCTTTTGCACGCTTGAAAATTACTAACATCCTCATAGATCAATACATGAAACGTTTTATATAAATGAAAGCATGTTTCGTTTTACAATAGAGAAACATTTAAGGCTACAGTTAATTACATAGTTAAGACTTACTTTTTATTTTGATATAACAATATAAGTAACAAGAATTGGAATCACAACTATCTACAACTAAAAAAATTAATAAATAAACAATCAGGATTTATTAAAAAATAACTTTAATCACTCCCAGAAAGCAAATCCTCACTAATAGTGTTATGCAAGGATTAAATATTTTGTTTCCTTTTGTTATAAATTATCTTTGTGGGAACTTAAATCTGTCCCCACCGATGGGTAGTCAACCCCAAATTAAGGAGAATATGCCTTAGCTTACCACGCTGGCCCAATTATTTGACTTCACATAAGCCTGTACATTTTCTCGCAAGTTGGCTTACAATATTTTTTGTTCTTGCAAAGGCATCACGCAATTCATTCATAATATTTAGTGAAATCGAGCCCAGACTTCCGAATTAGAAGGCCAGTGCCAAGACCATAACACTACCAATGACCTTTTAAAACTATATACAGATAGGTTTTTAAGTTGATGAATAAAATAGATTGAAGTTTTTTTTATAGGATAGGGCAGTAAATGAGCAAACGGATCTGATGGTAAGCGTTGCCCATGGACACCCGCAACACCAGAGGAGTCACAGATATTTTTTATTTTTTTTTTCCTCAGGAGAGGAGGCTGAGAATCCTCATGGATACCAACGCAACAGGCAAGCAGGGATGCGTTGATTATGTCGGACTCCTGGTGAATCGAGGCGGCTCGACCCAGCAGACCTACCGACTAAACTCAGCCTAAGCCTTTGGTCCTAATGACCCTACTGGCTTTATTGACGAGGGCCGCACCTCAGGAGAGGTACGGTTAGCGCTGCCCCATGAAGAGGGCATAAGCGCTAGAAGTAGGCACGGTTCACCAAAGTGGGACCGGCCAGTATTGACGGGAACCTACACGTGGCTAAGCAGAAGGCTGCCGAATAGGGGGAGACAAAGGAGGCGACGGCTCAGACGCCGCCGCTTGCAGGTCTAGAAGGTCTTGCGTTAATTGATTGGGGGGGTCGCTTAGGACATGTCGTGGTCTACGTGTCCTCTGCCAATATGGACTGATATCCCGGAATGGATCCGCTGAATCACAGATACGTTGCCGGCCTTTTAAAAGGGAATAAGGGGGGAAGGGGGGTTAAGCCTCCGGTACCCTCACTCACTCGGCGAAACACATCGGAAGCGCTATTTTACGCCGGTTTTCTGTGAGGTCGTGGTATCACTCCGGTCGAGCCGGCAATTCGTGCCGAAGCATGGCTCTCCCACGGTGAAAGGTCTCTAGAATAAAAAGATAGATAAAGCATTTATTATTTTCTGCAAAATACACATAAATATCTACTAAAACAATGATAATCATTGAGAAAAATCATACAATCAAACACCATAAATATATGTATGCTGCAGAAAGGAAAAGGTCAAGGCTCAGCTAAATATTTGCCTAATTTAGACAAATCATAGATTTTCAACCATCACCTTTTTTGAGTGAGTAGATTTAAAATGAATACGCGTGAAAAAGTAAAAATAAAAAATAATGACGCATGAAGCCATAACAATCGTTGTCTCGATAGAATAATTATTTTAAAGTGTCAAGCAAGTACGAATTAATCTTTAAAGTACAATCAATAAATATAATAATACTTATATAAACTATACATACAAATACAAAGATATGATACTGATATATAACTGAAACCTGTTCGGCCGAGGCAGCTACCTCCCCTGCCGCATATAAAGCTTAGGGATGCCTAACTTTTGTATCTATACTAATATAATAAAGCTGAAGAGTTTGTTTGTTTGTTTGTTTGTTTGTTTGTTTGTTTGAACGCGCTAATCTCCGAAACTACTGGTGCGATTTGAATAATTCTGTTTTTGTTGGATAGTCCATTTATCGAGGAAGGCTATAGGCTAAATAACATTACGCTATGACCAATAGGAGCAAAGACAGAGCGGTAAATGTGTAAAAAACGGGGAAAATTATTCATTTTTGAAGGCTTTCTTTGCGTGCGCTGCGAAAACGGTTCAAGATACACAAAAAATATGTATGAAAGAATTATTCCTCTATACATGATCTAAAAAAAAGTCCGCGACGGCATATGTCTATCTTTTAAGGTTTAGTCACAATGACCGTTTTTATGGTACCAAATTTGGTCGAAATAATTTGTTTAAGTTGTATCAACATAATAATACTAAAAATTCTGCGGAAACTCGACCATTCCGAAAATCCCGCAAGAACGGGAACTATGTGGGAAAAACCAAAAATCTGCCGGAAGTCACTATTCCACGCGGACGAAGTCGCGGGCAAAAGCTAGTGTCTAAATAATTTTTAAAAATTTAAAAATATCCTTGGAAGACTATACCATTTTTATCAACAAATAGGTTGCTAATCCATTAAACTTAATAGTTTTAAGCAATGTTTTGTAAATGGGATTGTTATAAACATTAATAATAAGTTGTAAACTTATAACACTAATATAAGTAGTATAATTTGTTTCCTTGAATTACAATACCTTTGTTATGCAATCTTTAATTTTATAGAGCAGGAAAATCAACTATATATAATCCCCGCGATATCTTATAGGCTATATCATCGTACTATTGGCTAGGTAATATTAATTTGTTCATAATTAGAGATCGGATAATCGGATGCATATTTACCTAAAGTTAATTTTAGGCTCACAAATTATGGAAGCGGCTTTTTAAAATACATTTTGTCAAATAAAAACCCCGGGAAAATACGGGACTGCAAATTCAACGTAGTGATATTGTTTGAAAATTACTAAATTAGCACGTGGTATTTATTTTCAAAAGACCGAGACTCCGGGTTCATTTATACAACTATGCAAACGTATTTACATGAAGTTTAGTTTCAGTTCCCCGTGCGATTTATGACATGAAGAGTATTATACGAAAGTAGTGAGCTAGTTTGACTAAAACAATAATCAATTAAATAATTGAATAAAAAAACAGAAATGGTACCCGGGCGTAAGTCACCGACTAGTTTTGCATTACCAAAATATTCTACAGTACCGGAATTCCGGGATTTTTATTTATGGAAATAAAATAAAAAGACAGTTCCATACTTTGTCAAAAACTAAATTAGGTAAATAAATAAACATCCGGCTATCCAATTCCGCAATCCCGGGATTTTTATTAAACAAAACAATAAAAAGCCGTTTCCATACTTTGTCTTAAACTAACTTTAGGTAAATATGCATCCGATTATCCGATCTCTATTCATAATTCAAAAACAACATTAAAATACAGTTATTTTAGTACATGGCTGTATAAATTTAATGAAAACCCTTCGTTCATATTGATAAAGATTCTATTATCAATTACTATATCACAGATCAATGAATCGTAAGATATATCATACTAGCCACCCGCCCCGGCTTCGCACGGGTTCAATGTTGATACTAAATACACTACAGAAAAATTGTGAACGTTGTATATAATATATAATAGTTTAAAAAGCTAAAAAAAACCCTTTTAAAATTGATTGAAATGTAATTATTTACGACATCACATTAAAAACCTCAAAATAACAGTATTTATTCACTATGTAATGGATAAACGTTTCTCTTTAATCATTCTATGTATTAAAAAAAACCGCATCAAAATCCGTAGTGCGTAGTGCGTTTGCGTAGTGTTAAAGATTTAAACATACATAGGGCACCGTGGGAGAGCCATGCTTCGGCACGAATTGGGTCGGCTCGACCGGAGTGATATCACGGCCTCATAGAAAACCGGTTTTTCGTTTTTCATGAAAAATTAAAAAGAAAAACCTCGTGTTTCGCCAAGTGAGTGAGGGTACCGGAGCACCAACCCCCCTTATTCCCCTTATTCCCTTTTAAAAGGCCGGCAATGCATCTGTGACTCCTCTGGTGTTGCGGGTGTCCATGGGCAACGGTTATCGCTTATCATCAGGTGATCACCTGTTTGCTCGTTTGCTGCTCTATCCTATAAAAAAGGGATATAGGAACAGAGAAAGCGACTTTGTTTTATACTACTATGTAGTGATGTTATTTTATTAATCTGTAGTTTCCTGTAATGTTTTATTATGACAGTGTCTTTAGATCCACTATTAATTGTAAAAAGCCTCAATATAAGCACCAGCCAGTCAACTACAAAAAAAAAATACGTTATTTTCTAGGGTTCTGTACGGAAAGGATAAAAACGGGACTCTACTACTAGTACTCCGCTTTCTGTCTGTCCGTCTATCTGTCACCAGACTGTATCTCATGAACCGATAAAGCCAGACAGTTGAAATTTTCACAGGTGATTTATTTCTGTTGCCGCGATAAAATTATAAATACACTACCGCTCAAAAGTATTTGGCCACCTGCATTTTCTATAAGTTATAACTAGAGATCGGATAATCGGATGCATATTTACCTAAAGTTAGTTTAAGACAAAGTATGGAAACGGCTTTTTATTGTTTTGTTAAATAAAAATCCCGGAATCGCGGAATTGGATAGCCGGATGTTTATTTATTTACCTAATTTAGTTTTTGACAAAGTATGGAACTGTCTTTTTATTTTATTTCCATAAATAAAAATCCCGGAATTCCGGTACTGTAACATTTTGGTAATGCAAAACTAGTCGGTAATATGAGCTTAAAAACGACGTTACATGAAGGTTAGTTTCAGTTCCCCGTGTGATTTGTGAGTAGGTATATAGAGTTTTAGAGGAAGAAAGTCGAGTGTTAAATAAAACAATAAGTACATACAAAACTTTATAGCACTCACACTCATTAAATCGGAAGTTAACTCAGAGTGAGATACTAGACCATACTTACGCCCGGGCACCACTTCTGTTTTTTTTATTTAATTATTCAATTGATTATTGTTTTAGTCAAACCAGCTCACTACTTTCGTATAACACTCTTCATGTAATAAATCGTACATTCATAAATCGCACGGGGAACTGAAACTAAACTTCATGTAAATACTTATGCTTAGTTGTATAAATGAACCCGGAATCTCGGTCTTTTGAAAATAAATACCACGTGCTAATTTAGTAATTTTCAAACAATATCACTGCGTTAAATTTGCAGTCCCGTATTTTCCCGGGATTTTTATTTAACAAAATGTATTTTAAAAAGCCGCTTCCATAATTTGTGAGCCAAAAATTAACTTTAGGTAAATATGCATCCGATTATCCGATCTCTAGTTATAACCAATACAATAAAAAATACTATATATTCATTTACTCGTATTAAATATTATAGTAAAATAATAATTATAATAAATATTATAATAAAATAGTACATTCATTTACTCGTATTAAAATACAAGTATAAGCTAATATATTTATTATCAGTTCAGAAATTTCGGGGACGAACAAAATAAACTGAATGAAATTATATAATATAGCGTATTACACAATTTATATGGTCCAAACTTTACTTTGTCATGGCAAAATAAACTTTATTTGTCGTTAATAAGTGTGTATCAATATCGAATTCATTAAGCATAAAGTAATGCCATAAAGTTTATTTTGGACTGCATTTGTGTAAACCTAGTTCTCAGAAAATTATATACACAAAACTATTTATTACAAATTATTATTGTTGCTGTGTATTTATTTGTAGTAATATTTTTCTGTATACTTAGAAAAGAAAAATATTTCGAGGCAACCGCAACCAATGTGCCTTATAAAAGAATTCTTTGTGAACGAAGCTATCTGTTCCCTCAAGATGGACGCCATTAGTCCGGGAGCTTATTTCGACAGAGAAATGAGCTTTCTGTAGAGCAAAAAGACACTGAGGGCCAAAAATATGTAGATACATGGATAAAATATATAGATATGTAGAAAAATATGTATGTATTTAATGATAAATCTTAACTTATAAATTACGTTGAATTATACATTAAACTAGCTTCCGCCCGCGGCTTCGCCCGCGTGAAATTAGTTTTTGTCAATCCTGGTCCCTTATGTCTAAGGTACCAAGATTCATGGTCTTATCTTAAATTCAACCCCTATTTCACCCCCACACTGGTAAAAATTTCAAAATGCTGGAACTAACGATTTTTTGTATCTTATGACGTGATATTTGACGAACTTGCATACTAACTATCAACCCTTATTTCACCCCCTAGCTGGTCGAAATTTCAATAATGCTAGAACAAATGTTTAATGATTTCTTATCAAGTGCTTAAATATAAAGTTTCATGGTTTTATCTTTTGAAATTAAGAAATCTCATACAAACTTTCAACCTCTATTACAACCCCTTCATACCTTTTTTTCGAAATAAAAAGTAGCTTATGTTTGGCTTTGTCTCAGGGTCTAAAAATTCTCTGTACCAAATTTCATCAAAATCGGTTGCGAGGTTTAAGCGGCAAAACGTAACAGACAGACAGACAGACAGACAGACTTTCGCATTTATAATATTAGTTGGGATTAAATAATAATGATAATTCTTTAATTACATAAATCAGGTTTTATTTCGGTAACATAAGGTTATATAAAATACATTAACACTAATTTACAACATGAAAGCCTGTGATTTTGCAGTGACATTATTATGTTGACAAAAAATTTTACTAATCTGGTATCAAAAAACTAATTAATATTATTGTCGCTGTGTGTGTAGTTGTAATAATTTATTTTCGTGTGTAAATATTAATCTGAGATAAGATAATCGAAGATAATCTTGTATGTACAAGATACAAACTAATAAGTGGGTGCGAAAATGTACCAACCAATATAAAGTTAGCCTGACTCTACATCTGTTCGGCAATTGGGAGAACTTTTTGCAGACGAACCGACATCCGTTTTGTAATAAATTTTAGTAGAATAAAATAAAGGAAATATTTCTTATTCTTCGGGCTTACATTAATAACAACGTGTCATTTATAAATTTAATTGTAAAATTAAAAGTTTATAAATGATATTGCAGATATTTAACTAAAATTTTAAGATATTTACTTCTTCTTTCTCTAGCTATGTTCCCAATAGTATTGTAACATGGTTTTTCTCTCTTCTCAATACGTGATCATGCCATGAAAATCTCTTTTCTCTCAATTTTCCTTGGAACTGAATTCAACTTTCAATAGAACTTTCAGATTAAATTAATTGGCACGACACATTACTGGCAAAAACTTGCATATGCTCAGAATTGCAGTATTTTTACGATGAACCTCTCACGAAGTGAACACATAATTTTGTGAAGATCGTAAAAAAGCTGGACGCTAGTATTGCAGAAGCAATTGGTGTGGAGATCCATAAGAAAGGCCTCTTATATATTTATCTAACATTCTTAATCAATTGGAGCTATTTGTAGACGTCCCCTGATATATTCATTCACTCTATCGATTTTTTCTCTTATTAATTAATTGTGATAACACAGGCCGCATATTAATGATTACACCGTGACATGATTTATGACATTAGTTTAAGAATCTGTTTATTTTTTCTGCGAGTTAAATTTATTTGTTTGATTTATGTGGTGTTGTTAGGTAAACGACGATTTCTTATTGATAATCAAAGTTTTAGATTTATTGGACTTCCTAATATATAGGTACTCGTATTTTTACGTTTCAAATAGTGTTTGATTTCGTTAGAAATATAACCATAACATAATGTTCGACAAAGCAGAATAACCTTTCGCCCAGACTTTAATTAGGTAAGCTGTAAAAATAAAATTTTTAATATCCGTTATCAGTAACACAATTAAATATTAATGAGAGATAACACCGAATACATGATTAAATTAAATTTTAATAGGTTCGAAGTTTAATTTATGTAGATGGCCAAATATGCGGTCAGGAATGTGACCTCGCTCGATAGACTAGCTTTAGGGGGATCCCTCAGATTAATAACCTGTTTTGTGATATATATATATATAATATATATATATATATATATATATATATATATATAATATATATATATATAACACAAAACAGGTCAAATTATTTTTATAATCGTGTTTATTTTATTTAATAGAACAAATTATGGGAAATGGGTACAGTCATCTATTTTACATGTAGTGCCTGTGAGTTTTTCAGCAAATCTGCAACTTCTACTTTGCCAATTTCAGTCAGTATGTAAAGTCAGTGTACCCAGTAATATTTTTACGACAGAAAATGCTAAGACGGAGATATCTAAGCAAACGATTAAAGACTCCCTGTTGTTCATATTCGGGGAATAATTATAACACTTTTTATATAGTAATTTTCAAAGTGTTAGTCGCAAATGGCTTTATGGCGTACAAAACAAGAATTTTACTAATATTATAAAGAAAAAATGTTGTATGTATGTAACTGATAAACTTAAAAACTAATGAACCAACTTCTTCTTTCTTCTTGTTCTCCGAACGAAAATTCCTTTACTATTAGAATGCTCCATTAACTGTGGTGGATATAGGATATATTATATTTTTTTGCGGCAACATGTTTATTTCCTATGGGAAAATTTGATAATTGTTGAACATCATCACAGCTCATATACGTCCCCACCGAGGGGCTCGAGCCTACCCTAACTACGTAAGGGCGATTAGGCCTTAGTCAACCACGCTGGCCCAGTGCGGGTTGGTTGACTACGTATACCTTTGAATCGCTTCGCAGATGTGCGCAGGTTTCCTCACGATGTTTTCCTTCACCGTAGGAGCGTCGGATAAATGTACATATGAAATTCGGAACGAAAAACACATTGGTACACGGCGGGGATTAGATCGCGGGCCTCCCGATTCTATGCGGCGCACAAACCAGTGCCGAGACCACAGCGCCATCGACGCTCTTTAATTATTTAACAAATTTCGAAAATTCTTTATTACCGTTATAATATTAAGGCTTCGTTACACATGATTAACATTCACTGTAATATTTTAAACACGGGAAAATATCTATGTCCTACAGGAAAATTCGATAAAATGCGTTTGTAATGAATCAATCAAAACCTACTGGTTGGAATTTAAAAATATGCGAGGAAATATCTACTTCGCTCATTACTTATGAGGACGGGTTTTTTATTTATAAAAATTCGACGTTTATTTTCATATATAATGGTATTTTTTTTAATTTCATGTCTTTTTTTAATAAACTTGTTTTAACTACTGAGCAAATAGTTTGCTTAAATTATATTGACGACCTCTACAGTCCATTGGTTAGTACACCGGTTTGAAGGTGTCGCCATCAATGAGGTCCCGGGTTCAAGTCCCAGTAGGGGTAGATGCTTGTATGATGAATGCTAATTCATGTAACTTAGTTATGGTTATTAATTACAAGCTTTTTACAAGCTTTTTTACAAGCTTTTATATTAGCTTAACTTATAACTATGTAAGAAAATCTTGGAATTTTAATTTGACCCACTTCCCGGTCTCCGATTGAAATTTTGCATGCACGTGTAAGTCGGATGACAATGCATGGTTATGTGTATGATGTCATTCTAAATCCAACATGGCGGCATTAGCAAGATGGCGGATCAATTATTTTTAATGCACCCCACAATATGGGTATCAAATGAAGGAGCTTGCAACCAAACCAATATGGCGGACTTTCCCAAGATGGCGGAACAATTATTTATGATGCACTCCTATAATATGGGTATCAAATGAAAGGGTTTGCTAAGCTTGGTTTTTTAGTCGGAAAACAAATTAAAAGTAAAAAAAAAATATACAAACCTTTATTAAATGCGCTAAAAGAAGAAAATAAACTTTTACATATAAAAGCTTGTCGTTAAAATATATATGTATATATAATAATTATAAGAATATAATATATTCTATAAGTAAGTAAATCTCGCGCCAAGCTTTTATATGTAAAAGTTTAAAAAATTTTATAAAAAATAATTATATATTAATAATATATGTATGTCTATCCGTTACATTGAATATAAGAAAGGCGTTACATTTAATGTAAGAAAAATGTTACATTGAATATAAGAAAGATGTTACATTTAATGTAAGAAAGCTAAGTTAGGGACTGTAGGGCATTCATGTGCCGATTTATGTAAAAACTGGGAATAATTATTAAAAATTACTGGAAAATCTGTAATGGGCTGCTGCTTAGTGGTAATTCGTTTCACACACAAAAAACAAAACTAAAGATAGAACAAAACAAATTAATAAGAAAAGTAAAAAAAATAAATTTTCTTAAAAGTTGAAATCTATTCTAGCAAAATACTTCGTTGCTCTTCAATCGAGTTTTGTAAAAAAAATCTTTTTAAGCTAATTTCCGACATGAACATATATTGTTAGCTGTTTAGCTGCCCTTTTTAAAAATTGCCTTTTGCAAGCCTTTCAGATTACTAAGTGGTTGTGATTATTTTTCAGTAACACTTAACCGTAAAACAGCATCAAATCAAAGCAGATATCAAGAGTTGTTTTACTCGTAATTCAGCATTCGAGATTAAATCAACACATTGTAAGCTAAATCAAAGCCAGCAATAAAAACTATAATATTGCTTGATTTATCGAACATTTCGTAATTCTACGACTGCACTCTTCCGGCATTGGACGTAACCATGTCTCTGGACGAAGTCACGCGATGAGCACTGAACTCAAATAGTGGGAAGTGGACGGATAATTACCTTAATACTTAATATCACGCGATGAGACAATCTGGAGAAGCGTTACTTGAATTTCTGTACACATCTATCGCAGTGTCTCAAGACAAAAGTCTTTGATTCGTACGTGTTGTTAGAGAATTCATTATTATGGCTTAAAGTGTAAATATTATGAAATAATAATAATGTAGATATAAGCGCGGGGAAGTGACCCCATCGCCCGCTGGTGGACGTTTAACGCCCCATAAATGCCCCATCAGTGCAGTTAGTCTCCTTCAGGGCAGGTCGTGGCGAGCTGTCGGTGAGTTTCGGGTACCGATAATCAAAAATCAAAAAATCAAAATAATATTTATTCAACATAGACCTTTACAGGCACTTATTGACGTCAACAAACAAAACAAAAAAAAGCTTAAATAAAAAAAAAACAAAAACCTTGTCCGTACGTACGAATAAGGAAAAAAAAAGAAAAAATATATTGACTCGACACCTGTTGGGATATTGGGAGAGCCTTCTCGAGAAGAACAGGCAAGAAACTCTGAAGGTCTATTTTTTATCTCCTCTTTTCAATGTTAACAATCACAATAATACAATACAAAAATACAATACAGTACAAGATACAATCACACCTAACACGATTACAGTCGTATGTATGTTTACATACACATATAAAATAATACAATATTATAAATAATGTTGTTACCAAACATGGCTCTATGAATAGTGTCCCTATTCCCAAACAGTGTGATCATTAAGATAGTCACTTACTTTATAATAACCTTTACTCATGAGTGTCTTTTTGATATGGTTTTTAAATTTATATAAAGGCAAATCAATGACACCTTGCGAAGTTTGTTAAACATAGATATACATTTCCCCAAGAACGAACAGCTAGTTTTATGGAGTCTGAACATTGGAACGGCAAGTTTATTTTTGTTTCTAGTATTCACATTATGTAGATCACTGTTTTTATTGAATTTATTATAGTTTCTATATACAAAAACTAAATTATCATATATATATTGACTAGCTAAAGTTAAAATATTAATTTCTTTGAATTGATATTCTTCATGAGGGGTATATTAGCCGCGATATTATTATTATTCTGTCTTGCCTTAGCTAATCGGACAGAGTCGCAAGAGTAGATGCTCAAAGAGTGGAAGTGTAATAATATCATATCGCCGACGGCGTCTCGATCGCTTTCGCAGACCCACGTCTCTACGCCGTTCACACCAATGTTGCTCCCTTCGGAAAAATATTGGTCTGCTTTTTTTGGGGGATCTATTTAGGGGGCGGCGAGTCGCCACTTGCCATATTTAAATCAATTAGGAGGCTTTAAGATTGAGTTCTCTTTACCGCCAGGACCGACCAGAAGGACCGTGTTTTATAAAACCACGTGACATAAGCGACCATAATAATATCTTGCTATCACGCGTCTTCATAAGACACGGTCCTTTATAGGCGTGCGAGGGGATATAGATCGAACGCGCAGAAGTTATTTAATCGAAATTGTATGAAAGCGTGCATGGAGTATACTAACTGAGTCTGATCTCTATCTGCGCCATGATAAATGCAGCTAAAGACTACACCCAGTTAGATGCACAGAAACTATTGTCATTTGTGGTCATAACGTTTGTTATGTTCGATTTTGGTGGTAATGAGAATCGGGCTATGGAAGAGACTGTGGTCACCTGCCTTCTCAAAGCCTCCTAATTGATTTAAATATGGCAGATGGTGACTCGCTGCTCACTAAACGGGCCGCCCATAAAAGCAGACCAATATTAGTGCGAAGAGAGCAACATTGGTGTGAACGGCTAAGGGTGTAGAGAGGTGTGTCTGCGACAGCGATCGAGACGCCGTCGGCGTTATGACATTATTACACTTTCACCCTTCGAGCATCTGCTCTTGCGACTCCACTCTGTCCGGCTGGTTAAGGCAAGACAGAGTACGGTGGCATACGCCCCCCTGAAGCACATCGGTACCCTCGGTGACGCAACTCACCGACAGCTCGCCACAAGCTGCCCTGAGGGAGACTGACTGCACTGATTTGGCATTTATGGCAGTCAAGGGGCGTTAAATGCCCCACCAGCGGGCGATGGGGTCGTCACTTCCCTATTATTATTATTACACGGATTATATTTTTATTTAAATTAGATTTTTATTATTGCGCTTGAATTTCTGTGACTACTCTAACAACTGTCAAATAGGATTCATAATGAGAATTAAATTTAAATTAAAATAATTCCATTACATAAGCGTATTTAGAACTTAAAAAGTAACTCTGTTATAATCAAAATAGAATAAATAATAACATACAAAAGAAATTGTATATAACAAAAGTTTTTTATCAAAAAACCAATTTCAACTGACAATTATTGTAATTACATCAAATTATATTGATTATATTCACAATTTTTTGAGCATTTTCACTTATTAATTGTAATAGTATTATTGTAAATAGTTATTAATTAAGTTGGGTTTTTGTTCGTACAGGTTCTTGTTAAAATTTTTGTTTATTTAATGATTAATTCAAGATATTTCACCAACTTACTAGCTCCTTGACAACACGGATATAATGAGAATACTAAAAAGGACGAAACCTTTCGAGTTAGTTTATTATTAAACAAATCTTAGTGAAATAAAACTTTATGTGTACAAAGTACACTTCCCCTTAACAGAGTCTCATATTTTGTCAATAGACATATTTAGTTTACAAGCAAATTGTTAGTTTACGTCAAAACTTATTAGGTATTCGGCTAAATTGTAATTAAGTAGTTAATGTGTAATTAGTTTAAAAGACACTATAAAAATAATAATACGATTATTAGTGAATTATTAGAAAATAGGACTACACGTAAAACACGAGTTTTCAAAGAGAATCAAAATTTGAGACGATTAAAAAATACAGTCGAATTAAGAACCTCGCCGTTTTGAAGTCCGTTAAAAAGCACGGTCTATGAATCCGTAAAAGTAACTTTGATCGCAAAAAGTTTATTCTTATTTTGTAACAACAATACGCTGTTTTTACAATGCCTCGATGTTTATTTAGGACACAAGTGGAGAAAGAAAATAGAACAGAAATAGAAAACACAAAGAAGATTAAATTTATAGCTTGTTTTTGGGCAAGTTTCTTTTGTGAGAATACAAGTAGAGTCTTCATTATATTATGTAGGTGGCAATAGTATAGTCTATGCTCTATCCGATATTTTTAATAACAATGCAGACAGAAAAATTAACAAATTTACAACAAGTAAATAAAGCCAATAATTGTTGTAATCGCCGAGGTCCGTGTTACGACCAACTTTTATATTACATTGAACTTTTTTATTATTCCTTGTTTTTATATTAGCTCTATGTTTTATACACATACTTTGTACATACCATAAACTTTTATATCAAACAAAAGAAAGAAAAGAAATAAAATTAAAATGTCACAGTGACCGTCGAAAAAAAAAGGATATAGTTCCAGCGAGTACTAGCCATTAGACGGCGCGCTCAAGTTGCGTCGACTCTCTTGTTTCGACCCTAACGGCTCCGGAACGGTTAGCAGGCAAGGTGTCGAATCTTCTGTTCGTGCGCTTTCCACAAAACACACTCGTTGCAAAGCTGAACATAGCCATCTGAGGCTTCAGCATAGGACCGTCCAAAGAAAAAAAGGATATAGTTCCAGCGAGTACTAGCCATTAGACGGCGCGCTCAAGTTGCGTCGACTCTCTTGTTTCGACCCTAACGGCTCCGGAACGGTTAGCAGGCAAGGTGTCGAACCTTCTGTTCGTGCGCCTTCCACAAAACACACTCGTTGCAAAGCTGAACATAGCCATCTGAGGCTTCAGCATAGGACCGTCCAAAGAAAAAAAGGATATAGTTCCAGCGAGTACTAGCCATTAGACGGCGCGCTCAAGTTGCGTCGACTCTCTTGTTTCGACCCTAACGGCTCCGGAACGGTTAGCAGGCAAGGTGTCGAATCTTCTGTTCGTGCGCTTTCCACAAAACACACTCGTTGCAAAGCTGAACATAGCCATCTGAGGCTTCAGCATAGGACCGTCCAAAGAAAAAAAGGATATAGTTCCAGCGAGTACTAGCCATTAGACGGCGCGCTCAAGTTGCGTCGACTCTCTTGTTTCGACCCTAACGGCTCCGGAACGGTTAGCAGGCAAGGTGTCGAACCTTCTGTTCGTGCGCCTTCCACAAAACACACTCGTTGCAAAGCTGAACATAGCCATCTGAGGCTTCAGCATAGGACCGTCCAAAAAGAAAAGCATATAGTTCTAGCGAGTAGAGGCCATTAAAGTGATCTCAGCTGGTACACTCCACGCTCACTTTCATTAAGTATGAAAGTGTGCGAGGAGTGTACCAACTGAGTCTATTCCTTATCTGCGAAATGCGGCTAAAGACTATACCCAGTTAGATGCACAGAAACTATTTTCATTACAGGTCAGAACGTTTGTGGAATATTGCATTTCCATTTTGGTGGTAATGAGAACCGGGCTATGGAAGAGACTCCGGTAAACTATTGGTTTTATTAACAATGGTACTCCCACGATCTCGCTATCACCAAAGCTGTCTAAACAAGAACTAACGGCAGATAAGGGGATTAGCCGCACTTACCTCATAACTGTTATCTTATCTGGCTTTTAGCGAAGCTGTGTTATACATCTGAACATGCCCTTGAAGCAATCCGGATGGAGTGGGCCCGGAGATAAAATTTTAATTAAGTGGACAATTTCCCTTATAAGTTCAGTTTTAAAAGCAACAGATTAAACTAGCTAGTTTAACCTTTTTTTTTTATTATTTAGAAATTTATTTATTGTTAACGGCACAGCGCGGCTTCACTTCGGAATAGATATGTTCCTGCGACAAAAAATTATATTGCAGTATATGCAAATCAGGGATAATAAAGCCTTTTGATGGTGACATATGCATTGTACCGAATTTTCTTATAGGAGGTAGATAATTTCTAATAATATATTGTATTCAATTAATTGTAGAAATCGGTCTAGTAATACATACATACACTCTATTGTAGCAGGTGTTATTTTGCGGAAGTCCATTGTATTACAAAGGATTTTGATTACGTTTGCTGATTCCGCGCAGTTGATGATGACTTGTCCAACGAGCGAGTCGCTCGTAAGACACCGAGCGGCAACAGATCCTGAAGATGTCTCGCTGAGAGACGAAACACGTGTCGACCTTGTCTGCTTGTTGGACAAGTCATCATCAACTGCGCGGAATCAGCAAACGTAATCAATATCCTTTGTAATACATACATACACATCACGCCTCTTCCCCGTGGGGGTGGGCAGAGATCACACTTTTCCATTCGCTACGATCTTGACATACTTCTTTTGCTTCGTGGACCTTCATTAATACCTTCAATAAACTTTTTAAATATTTCATCAAATCAATCCGCTTGGCTATCACCAAAACACTTACTAAGGGAGCCTTAATACCTTTAAAGGGTTAGTGAAGCATTTGTGATACCCGTAATTCTATAGGCATCTATGGGTTATATTGACTTCATATCATTAGGCAAGCTGTAAGTTTTTTCCACCATTGTGCTATAAAAAAAGTAATTGGAATTCTTCACAACGCTTTTAATATTTAACTTTCACTTGACTCATTTAAAATCGCAAATCATGATTAGGTGACACCCAATTTAACTAATCAATTTTAATAGCAACAAAGCAATAATGTGTGCAATGTGATGAGTGCTAAGTAATGTGGTATGAGCACGGGTGATGACTGTGATGACCGAGGTGAGCGCGCGCCGGACGCGCGCGGGCCACAAGCTGCTGCGCTCGATTTTTCGGAGAACCCTCTCCTTCAAGAAGAAAAAGGTGAGCATTCTATTATATTATATATTATAAATCAAAAGAGTTAGTTTGTTTGGTTGGTTGAACGCGATAGTCTGGGTAACTACTGGCTCGAATTGAAAAAAATGTTCGTGTCGGATAATCAATTTATCTATGAAAGAAGCGAAGGATCAATGGAAAATGTTGCGAAACAGTTGCAAAAATGTGCTGCTTCTCAAGTCACATAAAAACTATTTATAATGGAATTGAGAAAAGGAAAAAATACAATTATTTTAGATCACACAATAATACCTACAACAAAAAAAAAAAACAAAGCAATACATAACAATAACACGTACCAATGTATGATAACAAAACTGTTGTAAGCTTGGAACCACACTCCCACCACACTCTCCGAAGGGATCCAAACCACATACTAGCAAGGCAAGCTCAAGACTGGAATCCCCAAGGAAAGCGCAAACGTGATCGTCCAAAACAGACCTGGCGGCGGACTGTCATTGGTGAGGCGAAAACCATTGGAAAAACCTGGAGCAAAATCAAGTGTGAAGCTCAAGACCGTGCGAGATGGAGACTCATTGTGGGCGCCCTCTGCTCCAGCAAGGGGACAAAGGACCTTAATGGTGGTGATGATGATAATTGCACTGGTATTTTGCTTGACGGAGGTACGAGAAGCAGTAAAGAACATTAAACTATATGGTCAACGATCACACGGGGTACTTAAGAATATTGCCCTTAATACTAATAGGACACTGGTGGTGGTAAATTGTTGCTCTTTAAAAGTTCTTAAAAAAATCGGCGACTTCAGTAACGTCTGCGAAAGTCTTTTAAAATTGACTCACTATAAGATTTTTCTTGACAATCAAATTATTTCGAAATTAACGCAATATGCTCAAAATGTAATTAATTGTTATCTAAATAAATACGTTATTAATCACAAGTACTTATATAATTGTGAATGAAATTATCATAAATTTATTTCGATTAACATTTTATTTATTTATTCAAGGTTTACCAACAGATTTTACACTATTGACATGAAATCATATAGCATGCATTAATACATTATTAGAGTGCAAATCCAATTACAGGTAAGCTCAACATTCATAAAGCATTAACCAGGTGTTCTTAATATTAATTTAAATTAATTTTTTATTTAGCTAATTACTAATTAATCACTAGGACATCCTGATACAATAATAAGTGTAACAGATAGAGCAAGATAACAAAATCAAAACTATTTTCTTTTGTCCCTAACAGTATATAACAGTTATATTTTTAATTTCATAATAAAAGTTTACATTATTATTTGTTTCTGGGCGATAAAAATAATGAAAGTTCAATTTTAAACGATTACAAAGAAGTACACAACAAGTCAACCTTACTGGTATTATAAAAGGCATTATGTTCCCTACACAATCTCGGAATCACACGCCCCACATTAGTCCTGAATATATTAATTACAAATGGCCTAAAATTTCCGTGCCTAGAAGGACGAACTGGAACAGTGAAACGTATTCGCTCAAGAAGTTGAGGGCAGTCAAAGTGATCCTTTAAGATCCTGTATAACAATAATTGATCAGCTATCCATCGACGGTCCTCGAGTGATGAAAATTTAAAATATTTTAGTCTATCGTGATAGGAAGTAAGGCAGCGAAGCATTTTAGAATGAGTTGTTAAAAAGAACATAAACCCTTTCTGAACTCTCTCGATCCTCAATATGACATTGGTAGTAAGGGTTCCAAACACTAGCACAGTACTCAAGACCACTCCGTACCAAAGCAAGGTATACTTGTATAAGAGCTTGCTGATTTTTGAACATTTTGCAGTTTCGCCAGATGAATTTTAGAAGATATCATAATTTTTCAAATTTCTACCTCCAAGGACGCGAAACGTTTGCTTATATATATATATATAAGTTATGACCGTTGTGTGACCGTATACTAAATAATATAAATAATACAGGCACAGTTTTGTGGCCATGATCCATCAGTTTGATACAGCCTCGTCGAGTATGAGATGCCATACCATAAGCACACTCAAACCAGTGATCATAAATGTTTGTGCGTTGCTCTATTACAATCGCTCTATCATCTATCACGGACAAGACGATTGATTGCAATGAACCTGATATCGTGGTGGTCAACGTTGAACAGTGTTAGTCGACATCACTATCCTTCGTGAGGAGAATCTCTTGAAATCTGAGATCATTGTCCCGATAAGTTTTCACCGTGGGAGAGCCATGCTTCGGCACGAATTGGGCCGGCTCGACCGGAGTGATACCACGGCCTCACAGAAAACCGGCGCGAAATAGCGCTTGCGCTGTGTTTCGCCGAGTGAGTGAGGGTACCGGAGGCCCAACCCCCCTTATTCCCGTTTATTCCCCTTATTCCTCTTATTCCCTTTCAAAAGGCCGGCAACGCATCTGTGACTCCACTGGTGTTGCGGGTGTCCATGGGCAACGGTTATTGCTTACCACCAGGTGATCCGTTTGCTCGTTTGCTGCCTTATCCTATAAAAAAAAAAAAAAAAAAAAAAAAGTTTGTCTGCTATTGGTTCGACAGCGATGAGTCAGTGATGAGACTTGACGGATGGATCAAAGAGCAGAAACCAGTGATTCTCACTATTGCGCATATTGTCGGGAGATTCCTCTCTCTCTACGCAGCCTTCGTGCGATGTACAAAAAAAATAATATTGATATAGTTACTGTAAGATGTTAGGTTAGCTAATTATGTATTAACTTAAGACAGAAGGTGCTTTAAGTAGAGACTGGATTAAACGATTTGATATTACATTGATTTTTTTACCGTATAAGAACGGAATTGCGGAATTTGTTTCTTTACAAGTTATGTTTTTGATTTCTATATATTTTAGAAAGTGATTTGGACGTACCAACAATTCATATACTTTAAAAGTAACCCCAAGCACATAGGAATCCAATACGACTATACTCGACTGTGGACTTCTGGCTAAAGAACTCTGAGTTGCTCCCAGTGATAAATGCTATGTCCAAAATTAATTAAACCCCAAATTTATTACAAAACAAAAAGTGGTCGCTAAAACACCGACGAGGTGTCTCTACATTTTATCAAGTAATTACAGTCTCTACATTTTATCAAGTAATTAGAGTGGGTTTGGACGCTACGAAACATTAGAATATATACGCTTTGTTTCACTTTATCCACTTCAATGACATTTAAACCTTGGGCGGAGGTGTGGTTCTAATGAATCAGTCAGGCGTCTAGCATAGAGTTAAGTATACAACGCATTCCATATATATGTAGAGATGGTAGAGCAGCGTGTTAATTTCTGTATAAATAAAACTGAATCCGAAACCTGTTGTTATGCGACTAATCTGAGAGAATTTACGCGTGTTCAAGTCGAAGGAAAAAAATACAATAACCTGTTCAGAGAAAAATGAAAAAATCGTTCACAAAAGCGTGATATAAAAAAACTTTAGTCATTTCCTCGCCCATGTTGTTCAGATTGTAACGTGAAACACGCCAATTGGATGATCTTCTTTTGTGTTTGATGGCGGTGCCAATTTGTAAGGACTTCGCCAACAATTTTTTGCACAGGTTTTGCTTTTGCTATGTTAGCTGCAGTTAAATTTATGTTTATGGCCCGCTGGGAACAGCGTTATATGTCGCCAGTCTACTCTAATATTATAAAGAGAAAAGATTTGTATTTTTGTATGTAACGAATAATCTGTACTGGACCGATTTTAATAATTCTTTTTTCATTAGAAAGCTACATTATCACTGAGTAACATAGGCTATATTTAGTACTAGATTACCATAGTAATCTTTAGAAATTCTTATTTAAAAAAATCGAAGGTGTAAAAAAATTTGCCATAAAATGTTTTTGAAAACGTTGCCAAAAACGTTGCGAAGAGTCTTAATGATAAGACAAAAAATATATGTACCTATTTATGTCTACCCGTGCAAAGCCGGGACGGGCCGCTAGTTCATAATAAATAGACGCTTCTTACTATATCGCATCGCACTGAAGGACACTGACACATGCAGATTCTGCGAACAAGAGCGTGAAACACCAATACACCTCTTGTGCTACTGTGAACCGCTGATTCACAAAAGAAACAGACACCTGGGGAAACACATCCTTGACCCAGGTGAAATAAAAACAATCCGAACTGGGAACATCCTATCTTTCTTGGTCAGTGCCCAGTTAAGGGAGCTACTGTAGGGCCTTCATAGAACCTACATAGGAGGCTGGTCACAATAGATCTTAATAGGTCGCAGTGATGCACATCAGCCCCGACTTACCTGAAATAATAATAATACTATATCGCACCTTTAGAATTAAAGTGACCTAATCCAAAATTCTTGTTTTTTTGGTAAACGCTAAAAATGTGATTGAAGAGTTGGTCATTTTTTTGTTTTTCTATTATTATGCTTTAAGTTGTACGTTAATTGTCACTTCAATTCTAAAGGTGCGATATATTATGTGTAAAAAGGCTTTGACAACATTCGATAATAACCGTTCATAACTTGAGTAAGCTTATATTTATGTTATTACTAAGGCATATAATATGTGTAAAATAATCAAGAGTTATTATTCAAATAAGCAATCAACCTTAATATTGCAACATATATAATCAATATATTTATGACAATTTATATGTTATATATAAAAACTATCACACATTCAACAAAAATATTGATTAACATAATCTGAATATAATAATTAAAAGTAAAGTTGCCGTTCAATGTACAGGTTTCATAAAACTAGTTTCACGTTCTTGGGGAAATGTATTTCCATGTTTATTAAGTTTAAACGAAGTGTTATTGTTGCTTAGCCGCTACTATAAAGCTTTCTTACCGCGACGTCGCCCGCGTGGATTTCGGGATTGGGTCTATAGAGGGTTAAGGGTCATAGGTTTTGCCCACGGCTACATATGCGCGGAAGTCGGTTTATGGCGCGAAGGTTTCCTCGCGCTTCCCGTGGAACTATCCGTTTTTCCGAGATAAAATCGGGTGGGGCTGTGCCGGGGCACACGGCCGTTGGTTTTAACGTGAAACGTCTAGGTTAGGAAATCGCTTTAAATAAAAACAAGATTGACGGTGTTTTAAGAATTTTAATAAAAAAATGAATGTCACAACAGCGAGCTGACTATATAAGTGAAATATTCACACCATATTTTTGTTTCTAAGACTAATAGTTTTTTAATTATTAAGCTACGATGATATAGACCTTTTCGTTACGGTCCACTTTTCAAACCTGGTACCCGTATGTTTCGGCGCGATTTTAAAGACGTTTCACGTCAAAAAATACCGCAAAACCTTGCTCAAGAATCACTCTATCTATTGATGAAAACCGCATGAAAATCTGTGCAGCAGTTTTTAAACGAAGCTTTTATTGCGCATTCCGTGGAATTTGTCAATTTTCCCGGGATAAAAAGTAGCCAAATATTTAATACGGACTTTTATCTTTACGTCTGCAAAATTTCAAAGCAATCGGTTCAGTAGTTACGGCGTGAAAGCGGAACAAAAAAACAAACAAACAAACTCACTTACCGTTTTCACATGCGAGCATTTGTACTTTTACAAATGCTCGCATTCATCACCCAAACATCTGCCCCCGCCGGGAATCGAACCCAGGACCTCAGAGATGGCGACACCTTGAAACCTTCGAATATAGGTTCAATACATAAATATTTTTACCGTCACACCAATTAGCTTAGCTCAAAATAAACACTGTAACGCCTGCACTATGGGATCAAAGTAATAGTGAGACAAACATATATTAATCATACATATATATTTTTATAGATATGTTTATTAAAATTCACGATACAGATTCATCACACGAACCTGAGGACTCGAACCTCAGAGATAGTGACATCTTAAAGCCGGCGTACTAACTACTCAGCCACGGAGGTCGTTAAGAATAAAGCAAACTCACAAATTATAAATTAACATAATAATTAACTGATTTAGAATTGTTTGAAGCTTCATCACATGTTGAAGGCGCGGATTTGAGTTGTAGTCGAAAAAATTTCTTGCGTTTTATTATATTTCCATATTATTTTTTGACATTTCCATATTATATTACAGATAAATTTTAACATACCACTATATAAAGGAAATGTCCCATATTGGTTTATAGTAACTAACTCGGGTAAATTTGATATATTTGGATAGAAGGCTCTAAAAGAAAGTAATCGCCGTAAGCGTAAGTCATGTTATTTTCAAGACCCCCGATTTTTAATAATTAGTATTCTAGTATAATAAAAAATGAAATATCTTTAATGCAATAATTACACATTGCTTAAAAAAAATTATCAACAAGCCTTTTAAAAATCTAAATACATACATAATTGCTTTGATGAACGGAATATTTCTAATTTTGAGAAGTTTTTAACTAACAAAATATAGGGACTGCTATGTTACTTAATGTATGTTATCTAGAGCCAGAAAAAAATATTAATAAAAAATCAACTGACAAGTCAAGCACCTGCTGTCAATGTCATAACTCAACGGAAAATATCAAACATAGAGTAAGATACCGGTAGTCACACATAATAAAAACAAAACATCATTAAGGTGTTGCCATAATTAAATATTTCTTAAAAACATGTTTTTTTTATTTAAAAATAATTGGGGTAAAAATATTTCTTTTATTTGTTTCATACTTCATATTTTTTCGGCTTTCAATTTAATGTAGTTTGGTGTTTTTTAGTTAACGCTGATCACAAAAAACCAACCTCCTTGTAATAAGAGGACATCTCCTTTATATATTGTATCCTTCAGTGAAAATAAAGTTTAACTTGTTATTTACCTCTAGCAAATATCGCTCGACAATTTCTTCGATCGATACTTCGTTTAAATCGTAAGTCATACTCGTACGTTTTCCTACCACCTATCATTAAGTGTCAGAAAGCACTAAGTCGTTGGGAATAAACAGATGCCTGGTGTATTATTTATAAACGTCTGTATTCTATTGATTGGAAATCGTACTTCAACCGGACTGTTGCGATTGTCAGTGGTTATTTCTTCGATATTTAGTTTTATTCGCTCTTTTACGATTTATTAAAATGTACTGGCGATGTACAGACCTGCGTGCTATTTGGTTACTTCGATCAGTGTCACAATCACATTCATAAATAAAATTTTAAAACATTTATTGGACATAATATATTAACAAAAAACATGTATAATCAAAGTACATATCTGTAAATAAGTTTTTTAAAGTCAACACAACAGGGAGTTCAAGGTATATGTTAAAAAGACGCTAATGTAATAGCCCTTACGGCTATTACAAAGTCAATGATTGTTTAAATGATGCCAATAAATAATAATATTTGACGACCAAATATATAATATTTGACGACCTCCATAGTTGAGTGGATAATACACCGGTTTCAAGGTGTCGCCATCTCTGAGGTCCCGGGTTCGAATCCCGGTGGGGGCAGATGTTTGTGTGATGAATGCGAGCATTTGTACCTTAGTCATGGTTGTTGATATATATTTCAATAAAAATTATTTATATATGTATAATATATGTATGTCTATCCGTTACCCTAGATCCCATTGCACAAGCCTTATAGAGCTTAGTTTGGGCTAGGCTAATTGGTGTAAGTGTAACAAATATTTATTATTTTATTAATACTTGTTGTTGATTTGAAGATATTACATTCTTAATTGTAAATATTTGTCCCGTATAAATTGCAAACTTAAACACATATGTACATTGAATGATAACGACATAATGTATTGTAAATGTTGTTATTACTTTTGATAAAGCTGATAAGTTTCTTGCGCCCATTCTTCTTATCAGCTAAAAACTACATCCTGATTGGGTGGTAGGGGAAAAAACTACATCCTGATTGGGTGGTAGGGGAAAAAACTACATCCTGATTGGGTGGTAGGGGAAAAAACTACATCCTGATTGGGTGGTAGGGGAAAAAAACTACTCATTCTGATTGGTGGAAGGGTAGGGGAAAAAACTACATGCCTGATGGGTGAGGGGAAAAAAATACATTGATTGGGGTGGTAGGGGAAAAAATTGGACGATTCAAAAGAGCTTTCTATAAAGTCATATTTGAAAAAAAGTTCATTTTGATTTTATAATTGTGTGAATTGTTCAAAATATGACGATAATAGTGTCCTGCGTAGACGAAGTCGCGGGCACCGGCTAGTGTTTTATAAAATTGTCTTGACAGGGGACCCCTGCTACACTCTTTTAAGAGCTACCTTCTCCTTGATATACAGAGATGTGAATTATTTGAAATACATATATTTCAAATGCAAATACAAAATGCAAAATACCATTTTTATTTTATATTTGAAATACTTTTTTCTAAATGTATTTTTGTATTTTATTTGAAATACTCTATATAATATATTTAGTATTTATAAAACACAAAATAGTTTCGTTGCATTTTTAATTATTTTTTACAATTTTTCATTCTTCCATGATTTCCTTATTTATGAACGCACTGATCGTGATCGTAAGTGTTGTCATTGTCATTTGTCAACTAGAACAATAATGCCAACATTTAGGCCCCATAGGCGGAACATGAAAGATGAACTCTTTGAACAAATACTAGTTTTAAAATCAGTTCAATAAATAAAAGTGGTTATGCTTAACAATGTATTTTATTTTCAAAACCTATTTTAAATACGTATTTTGCATTTTGTATTTAAAATAATTTTATTCAAATCTATTTTGTATTTTTCTATTTGAAATAGTGCTAGCAACTATGCATTTGCATTTTGTATTTAAATACTTTTACTAAACTATTTTTCACATCTCTGTTGATATATAGAAAGAAAAAAAGAAAGAAAAAACATTTATTGACTCGCACAGACATACAACATTACAAATAATAAAATACAATAAATAGTTTAAAATAAAATATAGACATGTGCTAAGCCAAAAGGTTCCTACCTCAGCATGTGCTTTGCGCCATATATGATGCCGCAAAGCGCTGATATTCTGGCAGGGCCTTACCATTTGTGACGTACGGGAAACAATAAATAATACACAATTAATATATTAATTGATAATATACATTATTAACACTATACATAACTTAAAATACACATACGTAACTTAAACACATGATAAAAGTATATGATAGTACTATAAAAATTAAAAATAAAATTATATATAAATGTAATATTTTGGTGGTAGTAGTGGCGTTAGGACCATCATATACATGCTTGTGTTTGCGTCCAGAGTCGTTTCGAATATTCAATCTGTGGTGCCATTTTATAGTGTATTCCAAAAGTAAGGTAATACCAATTGTTATTATATATATATACTAGCTGGCCCAACAGACGTTGTCCTGTCAAATGTCTCAAATGTCAACGTTGTCTCACGTTGTCTCAAATGTTTTTAATAAATAATTTAGCTGAAAAACAATATCTATATGACCGTATTGTGAATCTAAACCATTCTCAAGCCCCCTGGAATACACACAAAAAATTTCATCAAAATTTGGTCCAGTCGTTTAGGAGGAGTTCAGTCACATACACACGCACACAAGAAATATATAATATATATATATATATATATTATATATAATATATATATATATTATATATATATAATATATAATATATATATATATATATAATACATTTTAGAATTGCATTCTAAACATGTAAATACTGCTCAAATAAAAATCATAATCAAATAAACTTATTAAAACAATCAAATGTATTGGAGATTGCCGATTTTTTTGTTACAAAACAACTTTGCGGACCGGTTCCATGATACGATGAACTTTGCTTAACCGCATTACTAACTCTGCATGAACTTGCCAAAATAACCCATAGGCTACAATAGGCCCAAAGGCTAATATGAACTACGTGAAATATTAATCCATCGCAGACAAAGTCGCCGGCATCAGCTAGTGCTAAATAAATGTATAAATACTTGCTTATAAATATCTGTCTTGTTAGAAAGAGTTAGAATGCAATTTTCAATTGCTAATTAGAGTCTATTTTTTCTATGTAGCTAGACCATTTTATTTCGTGACCAATATAATAAAAACATGAAAAGAACCAGTCAAGACAAATTCAACAAACCCAAACATGAATGGTTTACTAAAAGGCAACAACAACAGACCAGCTCAGTGGTTCCAGAAGACATTGGTGTTTCCAATGTCAGATCCCACATATGCTTGAAAGCAAACTGTGCGTGTAACAGTCCTATCACATCTAACAAACGACCTGATGACCTTGAACACCTGAATCGATTTCCACCAAACATAGCTAAGCACACTCTCGACGGATATACCTTTCAAACAAAAAAAAAACAGCATTAAAATCGGATCACCCGTTTGGGAGCTACGTTGCCTCAGACAGTCACACACACACGCAGACACACAGACACGTCAAACTTATAACTAGAGATCGGATAATCGGATGCATATTTACCTAGTTTAAGACAAAGTATGGAAACGGCTTTTTATTGTTTTGTTAAAGTTAAAAAAATTTGTTAAATCATTTAATTGATTATTATTTCAGTCAAACTAGCTCACTACTTTCGTAATAACACTCTTCATGTAATAAATCGTACATTCATAAATCGCACGGGGAAACTGAAACTAAGCTTCATGTAAATACGTATGCATCTTAATATATATATTTCTTGTGTGCGTGTGTATGTGACTGAACTCCTCCTAAACGACTGGACCAATTTTGATGAAATTTTTTGTGTGTATTCCAGGGGGCTTGAGGATGGTTTAGATTCACAATACGGTCATATAGATATTGTTTTTCAGCTAAATTATTTATTTAAAAACATTTGAGACAACGTGAGACAACGTGACATTTGAGACATTTGATATTTGAGACATTTGACAGGAACAACGTCTGTTGGGCCAGCTAGTAGTTGTATAAATGAACCCGGAGTCTCGGTCTTTTGAAAATAAATACCACGTGCTAATTTAGTAATTTTCAAACAATATCACTACGTTAAATTTGCAGTCCCGCATTTTCCCGGGATTTTTATTTAACAAAATGTATTTTAAACAGCCGCTTCCATAATTTGTGAACCAAAAATTAACTTTAGGTAAATATGCATCCGATTATCCGATCTCTAGTTATAACACCCCGTCGTTTATGCGTCGGGGGTTAAAAATGGTAAGTTTATACATATTTTCTGATGTAATAAAATCTTATTATAACCAATAACGATTTCTTTCTTTCTTTTTAAATAATAAACGTTGTCTTGCGGTGGTCTTTATGTTCGTATCTTATATCAAATTACTTGACGGAGTAAGGCGTACATATATAACATAGTAAATTGTAGCCTATATGTTGACGACCTTCACAGTCGAGTGGATTGTACACCGGTTTCAAGGTGTCGCCATCTCTGAGGTCCCGGGTTCAAATCCCGGTGGGGGCAGATGTTTGTGTGATGAATGCGAGCATTTGCACCTTAGTCATGGTTGTTGATATATATTTCTATAAAAAAATATTTATATATGTATGTCTATCCGTTACCCTAGATCCCATAGCACAAGCCTTACAGAGCTTTCTTTGGACTGGGCTAATTGGTGTAAGTACAACACATATTTTATTATTATGTGTTATTCTAATTAGTGATGCAACGGAAATGTTTTAGCGGAACCAGAAACGTAAGCAGATGTCAAAAGCAAATTTTAGCAGAAACGGAAACAGATACAGAAACGGAAGTAGAAATAATATTAAAAGAAAAACAAAGGAGAATGACCATTGTAGTATGGACTTTAGTATCGCCAAAAATGATTTTGTACCATAATGATTTTTATGATATATTGTAGATTTTTAACTATATATTCAATTATTAAAAACTATTTGACTCTATTTCGATGGGTAAAAATAGAAATTAAACACCAAGACTTTCAAATTACGAATTTCTTCCTATCATCATTTTTGATAATACCTATTAATTGTAGAAGATTAAAACTATAAAATGATTAAGTCTATCTTATCCAATAAATATTACAACTATCCAATAATTCATCTAAACTAATTAATTAATTTAAAAATAATTGTTTTAGCAACATTGATAAATCTATCTGTATAAAGAAACTCTTAAAGCAGAATATTGTCTTATGCTTTTGCTTAAATCCTTTGCTTTGTGAAATCTACAAATGTTAGGTATTAGTATAGTAGACAGTGGTGAAAATTATTGAAAAATATTACTCGATAATAATAAATCGCACGTTTAATTTTAAATTGATTAAATGACTTAATGTTAATATTACTAAATTAAATTGGTTATAAATTGTCTGACTGGACTAATTTATCTAATTGGCGGATTCGTCTTCGTTACAAATAGCAGAATAATGACTAAAATATTAGAGAAAGCAGAAAAAAGTCTAAAGAAAATTAATTGTTTTGGTATTCTTTTTACCCTTTCACGAGAGGACAGTAGAATGTATCGAATATATTTTTGACCAATCGATCCGATCGTTAATATATGGCAATACCGAAGAGACTATTTATCAATGAAATTAGAATATCATCAATAAAAATACACGGCGAATGAAATGGAAGTGAAATAATTACTAATTATTATGTGGATTTATCTCTGGCGAAGTTTCGGCTTGATATATTGCAGAGTTTTGTTAAAAATTGTTACTTATTTTTTGGTATTAGTTTGGTTAAGGCACAAGGACGAGTAAAGGTGATACTACGAATGGGCATACTCCTTTACAAATATAATTCTTTATTAAGTATCAAAAACCCAAATCTAGATTAGAAATAGATATATTAGAAATGTACTATAGAAAACAATATTGCAACTGAACATTTTATTAATATTCAAAATTTAGTAGTGGCAAGATATATTTTAAAAAGTAATCCGTAGTTAATAAATAAAAGCCGGCGGTTGTGAATTTCCGTTTAAATGTCGGTTGTATTAGTTGCGGAAACAGTAGCGGAAACGGATGTTGAAAAGCGCGCGGAACTTCCGCACTTGCGGAAACAGAAACAAAGCATCCGTTGCATCACTATCTGATATATAAGCTATTGTATTTTTATCTATTGTAAAGTTTCATTATAATTTAACTAGCGACCCGCCCCGGCTTCGCGGGTGCAGTGAAAAAATGGTTATTGTGGGTTATCCCTAAGAGATAGACATATACCATCGCGGACTTTTTTGTGGATTTTTGTAAGTTGTACAATACTGTAGTACATTATTTTGGTCTATCTCGTAGGGTTCAGCCAGCTTTTGCAATATAAGCGCAAAAAAACGTGCTTATTTACGACATCACA
Organism: Scirpophaga incertulas; assembly: GCA_036419045.1. NCBI lineage: Eukaryota > Metazoa > Arthropoda > Insecta > Lepidoptera > Crambidae > Scirpophaga > Scirpophaga incertulas. The sequence goes on along the minus strand of CM071631.1, from coordinate 39,083,219 downwards.
TTAGAAACCTTTAAATTTATCAGTGTTTCTCTACTATATTATGCATTTATTATACATACAAACCTTCCTTAAGAATCACTCTATCTATTAAAAAAAAACGCGTCAAAATCCGTTGCGTAGTTTTAAAGATCTAAGCATACATACGGACATACAGCGAAAGCGACTTTGTTTTATACTATGTATTGATAGTTATTCAAAAAGAGTAACAAATAACCATCCATACAAACTTATGCGTATCGTATATAATACTAGCTTTCTGCCCGCGGCTTCGCCCGCGTGGATTTCGGGATTGGGTCTATAGAGGGTTAAGGGTCATAGCTTTTGCACACGGCTACATATGCGCGGAAGTCGGTTTATGGCGCGAAGGTTTTATCGCGCTTCCCGTGGGACTATCCGTTTTTCCGAGATAAAATCCGCAAAACCTTGCTCAAGAATAACTCTATCTAGGTATTGATGAAAACCGCATGAAAATCTGTGCAGTAGTTTCTGAGCGAAGCCTTTATTGCGCATCCCGTGGGATCTGACGATTTTTCGGGGATAAAAAGTAGCCTATTATTTAATCCGGACTTTTATCTTTACGTCTGCAAAATTTCAAAGCAATCGGTTCAGTAGTTACGGCGTGAAAACGGAACAAACAAACAAACTCACTTTCCGATTTATAATATTAGTAAGCATTAAAACAGAATTTTAACTCGTCAAATAACTTAAATTCTCATGTCGTTACCGTAAGCTATTGTTTACAAAGTACGTACCCCGAATTCTGTGCTCCCCTTAGCTCTTAATACATAAAAGGCTCATCAATCTCGGGTTATTGATAACAATGCGTCTTCTGTTCCTCTGGCTGATGTCGGATGTAATCTAGAAAAGACGTCCTTGAGAAGTTCCGACATGTTGCTTATGAATTATGGACAAAGTCATATTTTTTAATCCATCATACCTACCAGCTGGGGAAAGGGTAGATAAAAGCATTTAAACCAGAATTCGATATTTTTAGTGACACAAGTAATAGCAAGCTTTTACTCTATTCTTGAAATAACTTTCCAAGCTTTTTTTGTATATCTGAAAGTCTATATGAGTTTTAATCCAGTAATACAGTCTGTCCTAATAATAATAATCCTATGATGGGCAATTTAATTTGAAACTCCGCTGTGATATTTTGTATATCGTAGTCATTAATTTATCAAAATTCCTTCCTTCATGTTCAGTTTCTTGTCGGATATTACCCCTTTCGAGTTCTTGTGGTGACTCAACTAAATTCTTTGCCAATACAATGGTAGGGGTAGGTAAGGGCAAAGGCGGGGGTGCCTTTACCCGCAGGGGAAAAAATTTGACGATTCAAAAGAGCTTTCTATAAAGTCATATTTGAATAAAGTTAATTTTGATTTGATTTTGATTTTATTCAATACTAGCTTTCTGCCCGCGGCTTCGCCTGCGTGGATTTCGGGATTGGGTCTATAGAGGGTTAAGGGTCATAGCTTTTGCCCACGGCTACATATGCGTGGAAGTCGGTTTATGGCGCGAAGATTTTATCGCGCTTCCCGTGGGACTATCCGTTTTTCCGAGATAAAAAATGCCGCAACACCTTGCTCAAGAATCACTCTATCTATTGATGAAAACCGCATGGAAATCTGTGCAGTAGTTTTAGAGCGAAGCCTTTATTGCGCATCCCGTAGGATCTGTCGATTTTTCCGGGATAAAAAGTAGCCTATGTTACTCGGGGATAATGTAGCTTTCCAAAGGTAGAAGAATTTTTGAAATCGGTCCCGTAGTTTCGGAGCCTATTTATTACAAACAAACAAACAAACAAACAAACAAATCTTTCCTCTTTATAATATTAGTATAGATTAGTATAGACGACAGGGGAAGAGAAAAAAAATCGTGTAATATTTATAAATTTGTAATATTTCTGTAGGTAAAAAAAAAAGGTATCTTTAGCTGTATTATTTTTTAAGGCAATTAAAATTAAAAAAAATATCTATTAAATAAATGCTGCTTCCTATTTTTTTTTTCACTATTTATAATAACCTAACTTATTATATAACTTATTACACATATTGTTTTCATTGCAAATTCATAAGAAAAAGACAAACAGCGTACTGCATGGTCTTTGCAACTCGTCCTCCTCAAAACCTAAATGTTTTGTAATATAGATAAATTTATGATACTTGCATCATTTTTAAGAATGTTATATTTAGAAAATGGTTTAATTATCGCTTTGTAACAAAACCAGTAAATAAAGAATACGCCAATAATATCATTTAAAAAATTATCAAATGTAAAGTTATGATCGGAAACGAATGCTCAGAAAGAAGATCAAAGAATGTGTGTCTGAGATATTTGTACATTTACAAGAGATAGTAAGTATAATAAAAAAATAATAAATAAGTTTATTTGCAATATACATTTGTAACAATACATAAGGATTCCTGACACCGAGCTAGACTAATTGTCTGTATTTCGGTAGGCAGTGTCCTCTCTATAAAAGACACAGATAAACACAACCATAACAAAATAATATAAACTAGTGCATGTGTGCATGCGTGGGTGTGTGTGTGTGTTGAGGGTGTGTGTGTGTGTGTGTGTGTGCCTGAGTATGTGTGTGTGATTGAGTGTACACCTACAGTATGAATCTGACACATTGAAAGAAGAGTAATGTCAGGAGAGTTAATGTGGATATAAATGGCGTCAGACCATGCTGGTCCTTACGCTTATATATGGGAGTGAATACTGGACATAACACGCGAGGGAAACTTCTAGCCAGTATCGCTGCGTGGCGTATAACGTCGACAATCATTGCCGCTGGCATTACAAGAGTCCACAGACCATGGGATTGCTTATTACTAATACATTAATCAACCCACCTACTTATTTGCTACCTTTATAGTACAAAAAAGAGTTGTTCTCTCGAGGCCACACCTGCGCACACGACACGTGCCAGTCCGTCATCTTTGTGTCATCAGCTGTTCCGTCGCCCGCGTCTGCTCAATTTCATTTGTTTTGTTCGTATTTCTGTCAACAGAAGCACCTGTAAGCGCTGTAGACATGTATACCGGGTAAACTTCAGTCGTTGGTTGTCTTTTGTTCTAACGTGCCAGGTTAAAGTACACAAATCACATGGAATTTTCCACATTTGCTTGTATATTTACAAAATTAATTAACAAATATGTGATATTAATTAATAATCTTATAAGTGCGTTGGGAAGTTACAATCTCATCGTCCGCTGATGGGATAAATACGTTAAAAATGCTCCATCGGTGCAGTCAGCCTCCCTCAGGGCGGCCGTACACGGACTGTTCGAGCAGTTAGCGGCTGAGCGAAATACACGGACCGCTCGAGCGGTCGGCGTCGACAGCTTGAGCTGTCGGTTGTTGACTGCTCGAGCTACGCTACCCAACTGCTCGAGCAGTTGATTTTCTACCACAGTAGAGTCATGGATTCTGACGAGGAAGCACTGCTTTTGCTGCTTCTGCTCAGGCGGAGACGACGGCGGCGACGTCGAAAGATAAAATTTTGGGTTCATCCAATTTTGCAATTAAGAGAACAATATGGACAATTCCATCATTTGTTTATAGAACTTAGAAGTGATTTGCTCTAGCCAGTCAACGGCTCGAGCAGTCGGTGTATGCCTCACAACGCTCGCGAGCGGTCGACGGCACGATGGAATTTCATCATGCAGTTGACGGCTTGAAGCGGTCGCGACTGCTCGAGCAGTCGTGTGTACGGCAGCTAATGAATGACTATAGTTCACCGCGCGGTCGCGGCTTTAAGCAGTCGGTCTCAACTGCTTGAAGCAGTCCGTGTACTACTGGCCTCAGTGCAGTTTGTGGCGAGCTGCCGGTGAATTACGACATCGAGAGTTCTATATACCCGCCTTAATCTTACCTTAACAGGCCAGCCAGAGTAGAACATATATATATATTTAACTATTCCTGTTTCATTGTTTCAGTCAGAGGACCGGTTCGCTGGATACAAGGGTGTGCGAGATATTACTATAAAGAAGGTAAGAATTGTTTATCTTATGGTATGAATACGTGAAGCCATTTTTATATTAGCAACAGAGAAATGAAACATTAAGAGTCAATATAATTAGATTACAAGAAACTTATATTTTTTTAATACATTGAGTTGGCAGTTTCACCTGATGATAAGTACGGATGAGACCTAAGATGGGTAAGCTGCATAGAAACTTGGGCGCTGTGGCACTAGAATCGCGGAAGCGCACCCCCACATGCGCCCCGATATGGGCTCAGAGAACACTGGGGGGTTTTAGTGGGTAGGCCGGTCCTCTCAGACCGGAGAGCCCCACACACGGCCGCGCCTTGCCAGCGCAGTATTACGGTGCGGTGCATTTCCCCTCGCAAAAAAAGGCTGCATAGAACCTATTCTTTTGCAGTCTGTATTATAAAAGTGGAAGCATGACTCTTCGCGCAGAGAGGAGGAACTGCCACTGACGTCAGCATGAAGCTTGATCATCCTCTATGTCAAAGGGATATCTCATTTGCAGAATATCTGCAACTCCCACAAAAAACCAGTGTACATTGACAACATATGACACAAGTTTAGAGTTCCCGGTGATTCCACTGCCTACTTTTCCCTTTAAGCCAGAACAGAGGCAGGATAAAAAAAAACTTAAAATTAGTACATTACTATATTACTTGGGATGGGTTATGGGACGGGTCATGCAGCAGCTCACATATGGTCAAGCTGGAGCGCGTATAGCGTGTACAGCAAGGGCTGCAGTGGTGGGTGAGCTTGCGGGCCGAGGGCGGAGCTAATAAGTTCAAGGGTGGAGCTAATAAGTGATGTGTACGAGTCCAATAATGCGTGTCATTTAAATTTACTGAATCAATACCGTTTTATGCTTCTCGTAATAGACTACGTGATTAGTCCAAATCTTATATATAAAAATGAATCGCAAAAATGTGTTGGTAAGCTCATAACTCAACAACGCCTGGACCAATTTGGCCAATTCTTTTTTGTTAATGTTCGTTGAAGTTCAAGGAGGGTTTTTACAATAAGGAAAATTCGAATAATTATCGGAAATACCCTAAAAACAGCCCTTTTATTTTCCCATGCAAACGTTTTCTAACTAAAACGTACAGTCGAATTGAGCTTTATTGTTATTGTATAAAGTTCATATTGCAAGCACTCACTGTTGTCTAAGCAATGAAGGAGTGTTCCTAACATCAAAGAGTCAATTTGCGCTTTATTAACACTACATATAGTTGAAATTCAATCATATCTATCAAAACAGTGTGCGTGCGTACGTTGGAGCACAGAATACATCGTTGGAGGATTTAATGTCACGTTCCAAAATTGACTAGCCACAAAATGTAATAGGTCATTTAGACTTTTTTTGCGATTTGGTTGGCTATGCGACATTATCTATAAAATAATTAGGAACAAAAAACTGCCACTGTACAAATCTTTTTGACAGGACGAAGCCTGTCGGGTCCGCTAGTTTAAAATAAAAAAAGAAACTGCACATGTGCAGAACTTTTTGACAAAAATTTGGCAAATGATAAAAATTTGGATTTCTGACATTGTAAGTTTGTATTATTAAATGGCGCATGTAAGTTATGGTCAGACGAATTTAGGTACTTATATTATAGTTTTGTATTGTTCAACTGTAGCCTGTTCCGTGTCATAATAATACAACCTTTTTTTTTACGGGGGGGAAATGCGATCTTATGCACCAGGACACCGCGCTGGCAAGGCGCAGCCGTGTGTGGGGTTCTCCGGTCAAGAGGACCGGTCTACCCACTAAACCGAGCCCCCCCGAGAACCCCCGAGTTCTATAATTATACAACCTAATACTCACACACATACAAAGAAAAAAACGACTATATCTGTTCGGAAAATAGGATATTTTTTCTAGAAAGAAAATATAAAGCACTTGGCAAACAGAAATAGTTAGATTTCGGTAAGTTATCGGAACCTCTTGCACCGTTGGAATGTATTGACAGCGTTTGTCCGTGCGTTCCAGGGTCCGTCCGGTCTGGGCATTATGATCATTGAAGGCAGACACACGGAGGCAGGCCGAGGCATATTCGTCTCCGACCTGCAGGAGGGCAGTGCAGCTGAGCAGGTGTGTAACTGTTGATGTGTTTTATCATCATAACGATTTCCGTAGTTGAGTAGTTAGTACACTGGATTCAAGGTGTCATATCTCTGAAGTCGGGTTCGAATCCTGGTGGGGCAGATGTTTGTGTGATGAATGCCAGCATTTGTACCTTAGTCATGGCTAGCCCGCTAGGGGGGAGGGGAAAACCACGATTTTTTGACCAGCGGGAAAATGCGTCGTTAACTTTTTCTAAACATTCTGTATCAGCTCGTCAAGGAGAACTACATATCCGAAAATCAGCTGATTCTGCCGAAAACCACGATTTTCTAAGACAGACTTCAGAGCCCCCTAGCGGGAAAATGAGTCGTTAACTTTTTTGCGACCATTACATTTTTTGCTCAGCTCGACCAGGAGAACAACATAACCAAAATTTAGCCTGGGTCCCGAAAACCACTTGGCCATATAAACAGTATCATTTCATCATTCTTAAGAAAGGACAAGCTTTTTAATACGAAAAAAAGTTTGTAAGGGGCTTAAATAGGGGATGTAATGTTGTAAAGAAATATTTTACCCTAAAGGTGGTAAAAAGGGAATAAGAGTTGTTATTTTAAAAAGGCTCACAAATTACTACGGCGATCTACGATTATTTACGATATTTACGAAAGCGACCTCGTAATCTCAAACTACCCACATTTTAATTTACATAAAAACCGCTCAAATGCAAGTTCAACTCGCGCGCCATTATATATATATAAAACGACAAATCATGTCTGTAGTTTAAGCCCCTGATTAAATGTTAGTCTTAATTTTATGTCATTATTTATTTTAAAGTGAATAGAGTGTATAGTGAGGTAATTGAAATATTCTGTGAATATTCTCTGTTATTGCTATCAACAAACAAAAGCGAACAAAAAAATTACGTTTGTTGTATGCAGCGTTTCCTGAATTTTTTGGACAACTGTAGTTTTTTCATCTTTTTGATTAAAAAATGTTGGATTATTTCATCGAAAGCAGGATATAGTAAAAAAAAGTATATAGCTAAAATGTTTTTGGATATTTATCTTTTTATTTGAGTTCAAATTACTTCTGCGTGTCAATAGTAAATTGTCTAGTTATTCCCGAAATAACGGAGCGATCTTGTCCCGCACGGGACATATAATTTTGATTTAAAAATCGGGACGTCCAAAATCGACATGTCTGGTAACGCTAGTTGTATGACACCCAATTAAATGTTTATTTTATTTTGTTTTTGTATTTGTTATTTATTATACTAATAACAGAAATACATAATTTGTACAAATTTGAACTGAATATCACGGTTCATGAGATACTTAATACATAAGGTACATAAGATCTTAATAATTGGGTATATTTTACACGTTGGGTACGGAACTTTAAAAATCGTAGTTACTAGATTACTGAGGTCACTAAACATACCAACTGTACCTCTTTATAGTATATCTATAATTCAGTGATTTCTTACTGTTTAAACTTTACAGGCTGGCCTTCAGATCGGTGACATGATTCTGGCGGTCAACAGGGACTCTCTGTTGAGCTGTAGCTACGATGGGGTATGTTATTATATACCAGTCTTCTGAACATATTTTTTGACTTGAAACGTCTTTAAAATCGCGCCAAAACAAACGGGTACCAGGTTTAAAAAGTGGACCGTAACGAAAAGGTCTATATCATCGTACCTTAATAATTAAAAAAACTATTAGTCTTAGAAACAAAAATGTGGTGTGAATATTTCACTTATATAGTCAGCTCGCTGTCGTGACATTGAGTTTTTTATTAAAATACTTAAAACACCGTCAATCTTGTTTTTATTTCAATCTTTTACTTTAAAAGCGATTCCCTAACATAGACGTTTCACGTTAAAACCAACGGCCGTGTGCCCCGGCACAGCCCCACCCGATTTTTTTGTTATATATTGTTGTATTAGATAGAAAAGTGAAAAAAGAGTATTTAAAACGTGTGTGGATGAAAATATGTCTGTAACCGCAAGTAATTTTGCATTTAAATTCATTACATTTAATATTTTACATTTAATATGAAACACTTTCCATAATTTAATGAAACTCGCCTTCATTTATTATGAAGCTTCTTCTGTAATTTCATGAAACTAGCCTCTCTTATTAAACTATAACGAAATCTACGCGTTAATTGTGAACCTTATTTATCAGTATATTAACTTAATATATTATTGTATAACTATCAATCAAAATCAAAATATCACTGCATATATCCTTTTAAACTGGATCACAGCAATGTCTCGCGTTGCTGCTTTGCTACAGGAAGAAGTTATACGGAAATACTCTAACAGACTACCTTTATATATAGGGTATATAGGGTCTCGCGGATACCAAGACCACGCCCCTTCCGTGGCCGGGGGGCGTCGTCGGTGGGTGGAGATCGGGGGAGGTATTGTAGCCTCCCTCAAGGAGGGCTCCCCTGTGCGGGAAGCGGAAGCTGGGGGTTCCCGGATGTCGCTTGGCGTTCCAGGGGCTCCCTGAAGAAGGCCATCCCTGAGGATTTTAGTAGGTAGGCCTCCCCCTTCTGGGGAGGAGAGCCCCACATAACCGCCGGCTCGCCACAGCCGGGGTATGCAACTTAATGCATTTTCCTCAGGGGAACAAAAAAAAATCAGGCTATTTATCTGTGGATTTATTTTTACAGAGTTGTCAATTAGAATTAAACATAAACTTGCCGTTCCAACGTACGTTTATGGGCAAAAGTATACATTTTCATAACAAGATTCCACATAGTGTAGCTGAATTGCCTTTTCATTAGTTCAAGGTACAAGTTAAAAAAACGCTAATGAGTAAGGGCTATTACAAAGTCAATGATTATTTAAATGATGCCAATGCTTGGTGTTGATTTGAAGACATTACATTCTAAAGTGTAAATATGTGTTTTCCCGTATAAATTGTAAACACATATGTACGTTATATGGTAACGACATTATTTATTTTAAATGTTGTTGTTACTTTTGATAAGTCATAAAACTCTGTAAAAACTAAGGTAGCCTTTTTTACACTCAAAAGCACTAATCGAACCATACTCTCGCAAACGCACTGACGAGCTATTAAAGCTTAACAGGAGTAGCTTGAGCGTGATGGTTAGGGCTTTGACCGGTCACTGCAAGTTGAATAGACACCTTCACAACATGAAACTTAAGGACACTGACACATGCAGAGTCTGCGAACAAGAGCGTGAAACACCAATACACCTCTTGTGCTACTGTGAACCGCTGATTCACAAAAGAAACAGACACCTGGGGAAACACATCCTTGACCCAGATGAAATAAAAACAATCCGAACTGGGAACATCCTATCTTTCTTGGTCAGTGCCCAGTTAAGGGAGCTACTGTAGGGCCTACATAGAACCTACATAGGAGGCTGGTCACAATAGATCTTAATAGGTCGCAGTGATGCACATCAGCCCCGACTTACATGAAAGGTAGCCTTTGCTGATTCTTTCCAAATCCCATATTTGAAGAATACATTTTTGAATTTGATTTTGATACAGGCGGCGGCAAAATTGAAACAAACTGAAGGAGTGGTGGTCCTGACCGTCTGCAGTCCAAATATGAAAACAGATGACGCGGGAGCAGCCACACCAGGTACTGACTGACTGACTTGCTTACAATATGTTTTTACCATTACCATTTGTGTTCTTCACTTATACTCTGTTACCTCTTACTTGTATCGTCATATACAGTTATTCAGGTTCAGCGAATATATTTAATAATCTGTATCTAACAGAAGTGAAGAGTCTGTAGTAACACAATGGCGTTACTCAAGTTCCTTGTTACTGTTTTACATTAAAACTACTTACTGGATTTTAATGCGGAGATTTTCATACTAGCGGACCCGACAGACTTCGTCCTGTCAAAAAGATTTGTAAAGTGGCAGATTTTTGTTCATTCTTATTTTATAGATGATTAAATGTAAAAAAGTAGTTATAGTGACGTAACTGCAATAGTTAGACATATGGTCTCGCGAAGTTTTTGTAGATATTGATATATTCTATAATATTGTCGAACATTTTTTTGATCTATCATTAATAGTCTTCGCAGCGTATGCGATGAAAGACATGTTATGGCAAATGTTTTACACCTTCGGTTGGTTTTAATAAGAATTTCAATAAAATTGTGAGCCATCTTATTTGCAAACAAGTTCAAAGATGTTAGTAGTCGATCAATCTGCACTGATCTAACCGCCCTTACTAGGCCTACCCTAGCTATGTTAGCGAGCTATGAGAGCTCGGTGGTCGAACTAATGATTTTCTTTATTATAATTATAAAACTTTTTGATACTTATATAATTGAAAATGAGTTATTGTGATTGTCAGCGGGCAGCGCGGCGTCCCGCGCGGCTTCACGCAGCCATACGCCGGCGCCGGACGCGCGCCCGCTGTCACCGCGGCCCGCGCCCTCGCCCGTCAAAGGTACGCCACGCTGCTCTTGTTGCACGCTGCACCTTGCACCGCGCCCTCTCCTGAGGAGCGTTCGCTGTCACTGCGCCCGCTGTCACTGCGGCCCGCGCCCTCGCCCGTCAAAGGTACGCCACGCCGCTCTTGTTGCACGCTGCACCTTGCACCGCGCCCTCTCCTGAGGAGCGTTCGCTGTCACTGCGCCCGCTGTCACTGCGGCCCGCGCCCTCGCCCTTCAAAGGTACGCCACGCTGCTCTTGTTGCACGCTGCACCTTGCACCGCGCCCTCTCCTGAGGAGCGTTCGCTGTCACTGCGCCCGCTGTCACTGCGGCCCGCGCCCTCGCCTGTCAAAGTGCCGTGCAATAAAAAGCGGCGTGGCGTACCACGCCGCTCTTATTGCACGGTGCACCCTGCACCGCGCCCTCTCCTGAGGAGCGGTCGATCAGGGGAAACAGAAATATAATTATGCAAATTTTAATAAAAATGTAGGTCTGTGCTATCTCTACAGCTATTTCTTTTAAATTAGTTGTACGAGTATCTTACGAGGAACTTTTATACCGAAAGATTTGAGTTCCTGTTAATAAATAATTAAAAAATAGTTTCATCCAGTATATGATCAATGAAACATGATTGGTTCTGCAGCGGAGCCCCCGCCGGACCCCGCCACCGCGCCCATCGTGCCCAACCAGGAGTGCGTCATCGAGCTGCCCACCACCCAGCCGCTGGGCGTGGTGTTGCTGGGCGGCAGCGACACACTCATCAACGTAAGTCTACTATGTTAAATGTGGCCTCAGAACCAGCTCAGATTTGTTGTATACGCTAATTCTTGGCGCAGCTAGAGTTCCGCCTCAGTCCGTTTGACGATCGTGGAGCTTGGACGCGCTGCCGGTTCTTATCAGCTTGTTACCAGAGGATCTAGAGGCAAATGCGTTGCGTTAAATCTTCCGAAACGTAACGTTTAGACGTTTAACGGATTTTTTTAAAACGGATAATATAGCGAACTATTTAATTAATGACGTCTAAGTTAAATGTTAATTTACTTAAAATATCTGTTTGTTAATTTTTGACATGCGTATCGGATTTTAAGTCAGTGATTTGGGAAGGTTGTTGTTAATATTAGGAGGTTTCGTTGATGACAAACTTTTTCAAAAATCTATATCAAAAATTTATTCTTCAAGTGGAATTTCTAACCAGATTTAAAACCAGCAGGTGCTATTCTTTTTCTGATTTATTTTTACAGAGTCGTTAGAAACTGGCCTCAAATAAATAATTCTTGTGTTCATGTAAACTTCCTTTACAATTTTAAATAAATTTACATTATATCTATTAAGACTGTAGGTTCATTATGTTACTTACATTATTACCTTTTACGGATTGCAGTTTACTGAGAATCTCATACTAAGTGGGCTGTGTTAAGTAACTGTTGTTAAGTGCAATCAGGTGGCCAGAGAATTTTCTGGATACGGATCGGATAGAATCTGCAAACGGATATTAGCAATGCATTGTGTATTTCAGGGAGGAGGAGCGATAATCCTGGATATCTATAAAGGAGGAGCGGCCAGTGCAGATGGGAGACTGCAGCCTGGTGACCAGCTGCGGGAGTGCAACGGCACTCCGCTCACCGAAGCTATGGCTCATGAGCGACTGTGCCTCACTATACGCAGGAAAGCGCCAAAGGTACACTGACATTGACACCGGCTTGGACTATGACATTAGCACTGACACTGACACCAGCACTGACGTTGCCATCAGCAGTGAGAAGCGAATATGAAAAATCTAAAAATAAAAACAATTGTAAATATTATTGACCTTATCTATTATAAAATAGTGTGTATTTGAAGCGATTTGGTTTTAAGTTTCAAAATCGATGTTTGGGTCAATTTCTAAAACATTTAAGGTAGTTTTTGAAAAAAGTTCTCAAAGTTTACGATTTCAAACGTATCTTATACAATAAATTACACTTTTAGGGTTTTCTACATTATTATTTTGAAGAGAAACGGTGTCTTGTCGTCTTGTCGTGACAATCACACACCGAGCCTAGACCCTACTTGTTGTATTTATAGTATGACTCCAAATACAATTCACATATAATAATAACCACATCCACACAGTGCGGCAGATTATACAGAAGACCGAAGAGTATAATCAGCCCCTGTGTCTAGCAATTGTGGACTATGAGAAGGCCTTTGACTCGATTGAAATCTGGTCCGTTCTGGAGTCCCTGCAGCGTTGCCAAGTAGATTGGCGATACATCCAAGTGATGAGATGTCTCTACGAAGCCGCCACCATGTCCGTCCAAGTACAGAATCAGCAAACAAGGCCCATACCGTTGCATCGAGGAGTGAGACAGGGGGATGTTATTTCCCCGAAACTGTTCACTAATGCAATGGAGGATATGTTCAAGACGCTGAACTGGAAAGGACGCGGTATCAACATTAATGGTGAACACGTCTCTCACTTGCGATTTGCTGATGATATAGTCATCATGGCAGAAACGTTGCAGGACCTACAGCATATGCTGAACGACCTGGCTGAATCTTCGTTACGCATCGGCTTACGGATGAACTTGGACAAAACCAAGGTTATGTTCAACGAACATGTTATACCGGAACCGATCGCGATACACGACGCCGTTCTCGAAGTTGTTCACAAATATGTATACCTCGGGCAAATACTGCAGTTAGGCAAAAACTTTATGATTTTGTTGATTGATTGAAAGTTAATGATTTATCGCAAATAATATGCGTAGCGCCGCGACATACGGGTTCGCGTAGTGCATAAGATCTCGGCGGGATGCGTCATAGCATCCGATATTTAATTTATTCGGATAGCTATATAAACGTTTATTTTTAAACGGTTTTATTTAGCTCAGCCCGGTTCATTCTTGGGTCAAATTTAGTAAATCAAATTTCACCCTCTTCCTGTCAACCGATTAATCTGAAATTTTGTATACACTTTGGATTTTGGTGACAATACAATTATATTTATTCATTATCATTATAAATTCAACATGGCCGCCGCTACAAAATGGCGGACAATTTAGGTTTTATTAATCCCATCAATATGGGTATCAAATGAAAGGGCTCAACAAGCAGAATACAATATACTATAAAAAAATTAAAATCCAAGATGGCGGCCGCTACAAAATGGCGGATAACGTAGGTTTTATCAATCCCATCAATATGGGTATCAAATGAAAGTGCTCAACCAGTAGAATACAATGTACTATATAAAATTAAAATCCAAGATGGCGGCCTCTACAAAATGGCGGATAACTTAGGTTTTAAAAGAGAATAATGCGAAATAAAAACTAAAAACTAGAAAATAAAAATAGGTAAAAAACTTTTTAATTTAAACGGTTTTATGTTAAACATACATTGCAATGTTTAAGATAAATGTACTAAAAATGTACTGAAAACCAAAAATAATAAAATAGATACAGTCGTGGGAATTATAAACATATGCATAGACTAGACTAAAATAAAATCGTGGGGCACATCAATTGTCTACAATCGTTGTGTTGTTTCAATGTGCCCCACGGTTTTATTTTAGTCTAGTCTATGCATATGTTTATAATTCCCACGACTGTATCTATTTTATTATTTTTTGGTTTTTAGTACATTTTTAGTACATTTATCTTAAACATTGCAATGTATGTTTAACATAAAACCGTTTAAATTAAAAAGTTTTTTACCTATTTTTTAAATGTATATTTTATGTATGTAAATAAAAATTCGATTTTTTATTATTTAGTTTTATGCAATGTTTGTTATTGTTTGTTTAATGTTAATATTATTATTATTATGTAAGTTAGCTATTTTTTTTGGACGGACCTATGCTGTAGCCTCGGATGGCTATGTTCAGCTTTGCAATGAGTTGTGGATGGCCCACGAATAGAAGGTTCGACGCCTTGCCTGCTAACGACGCCAGCGTCTGTTCCGGAGTCGTCAGGGTCGAAACAAAGGAGTGGACGCAGGTTAAACGCGCCGTCTAGTGGGTCGGACGCTTAAAGTTTCAGTTTAATTATTAATTTATATTGTTTATAGATTTCAAAAAAATAGCAATTATTATTTACGTAATTTTAATGAAACGAACAAATTTCTAGCATGCTCACATTAAATGTAACATTTTTTTATATAGAAAATATACCTATAAACGTACAAATAACAAAGTTATTTTAAAATTTGTTTATACGCTCATACAAATTAGGCGAGTTTACTGAGTGATGACGTCACAAATTGCAGTGTATTTAGTATGGAGCGTTTTTGAGCGACCCGCGACAGCGCCGCAAACATGGCGATGTATCTTCAAAAGTAATAGGTGCAGGTGTACTGTTGGTGCTACAATATTTCTCATCTAAAAGAGTACTCTTATTATATACAGAATTTAAAAAATTGTCGTCTACCCAATTTCGCGAACTATTTGTATTCGAATTCGAATTCCAAATTCACGTGTTCCAAATTCAAGAATACGTGTCATGTTCGAATGTGCGTGAGTAAGTGAGCGAGTGCGGTGCGGTTGCAGGTGCGGCTGGTGGTGTTCCGGCCGGCGCCGCTGCAGTTCGCGGCGGTGGAGGCGGAGCTGGGCCGCAAGGCGGGCCGCGCGCTCGGGCTCACCGCCGTGCAGCCCTGCGCCGCGCCCGCCGTGTACCTCGGCGACCCGGTGCGTGCGCTACCTATCCCAGCCTTGCTGCTCGTCTTGTGCGCTATAGCTCGCGGCGGTGGAGGCGGAGCTGGGCCGCAAGGCGGGCCGCGCGCTCGGGCTCACCGCCGTGCAGCCCTGCGCCGCGCCCGCCGTGTACCTCGGCGACCCGGTGCGTGCGCTACCTATCCCAGCCTTGCTGCTCGTCTTGTGCGCTATAGCTCGCGGCGGTGGAGGCGGAGCTGGGCCGCAAGGCGGGCCGCGCGCTCGGGCTCACCGCCGTGCAGCCCTGCGCCGCGCCCGCCGTGTACCTCGGCGACCCGGTGCGTGCGCTACCTATCCCAGCCTTCCTGCTCGCCTTGTGCGCTATAGCTCGCGGCGGTGGAGGCGGAGCTGGGCCGCAAGGCGGGCGCGCGCTCGGGCTCACCGCCGTGCAGCCCTGCGCCGCGCCCGCCGTGTACCTCGGCGACCCGGTGCGTGCGCTACCTATCCCAGCCTTCCTGCTCGCCTTGTGCGCTATAGCTCGCGGCGGTGGAGGCGGAGCTGGCCGCAAGGCGGGCCGCGCGCTCGGGCTCACCGCCGTGCAGCCCTGCGCCGCGCCCGCCGTGTACCTCGGCGACCCGGTGCGTGCGCTACCTATCCCAGCCTTGCTGCTCGTCTTGTGCGCTATAGCTCGCGGCGGTGGAGGCGGAGCTGGGCCGCAAGGCGGGCCGCGCGCTCGGGCTCACCGCCGTGCAGCCCTGCGCCGCGCCCGCCGTGTACCTCGGCGACCCGGTGCGTGCGCTACCTATCCCAGCCTTGCTGCTCGTCTTGTGCGCTATAGCTCGCGGCGGTGGAGGCGGAGCTGGGCCGCAAGGCGGGCCGCGCGCTCGGGCTCACCGCCGTGCAGCCCTGCGCCGCGCCCGCCGTGTACCTCGGCGACCCGGTGCGTGCGCTACCTATCCCAGCCTTCCTGCTCGTCTTGTGCGCTATAGCTCGCGGCGGTGGAGGCGGAGCTGGGCCGCAAGGCGGGCCGCGCGCTCGGGCTCACCGCCGTGCAGCCCTGCGCCGCGCCCGCCGTGTACCTCGGCGACCCGGTGCGTGCGCTACCTATCCCAGCCTTCCTGCTCGCCTTGTGCGCTATAGCTCGCGGCGGTGGAGGCGGAGCTGGGCCGCAAGGCGGGCCGCGCGCTCGGGCTCACCGCCGTGCAGCCCTGCGCCGCGCCCGCCGTGTACCTCGGCGACCCGGTGCGTGCGCTACCTATCCCAGCCTTGCTGCTCGTCTTGTGCGCTATAGCTCGCGGCGGTGGAGGCGGAGCTGGGCCGCAAGGCGGGCCGCGCGCTCGGGCTCACCGCCGTGCAGCCCTGCGCCGCGCCCGCCGTGTACCTCGGCGACCCGGTGCGTGCGCTACCTATCCCAGCCTTCCTGCTCGCCTTGTGCGCTATAGCTCGCGGCGGTGGAGGCGGAGCTGGGCCGCAAGGCGGGCCGCGCGCTCGGGCTCACCGCCGTGCAGCCCTGCGCCGCGCCCGCCGTGTACCTCGGCGACCCGGTGCGTGCGCTACCTATCCCAGCCTTCCTGCTCGCCTTGTGCGCTATAGCTCGCGGCGGTGGAGGCGGAGCTGGGCCGCAAGGCGGGCCGCGCGCTCGGGCTCACCGCCGTGCAGCCCTGCGCCGCGCCCGCCGTGTACCTCGGCGACCCGGTGCGTGCGCTACCTATCCCAGCCTTCCTGCTCGCCTTGTGCGCTATAGCTCGCGGCGGTGGAGGCGGAGCTGGGCCGCAAGGCGGGCCGCGCGCTCGGGCTCACCGCCGTGCAGCCCTGCGCCGCGCCCGCCGTGTACCTCGGCGACCCGGTGCGTGCGCTACCTATCCCAGCCTTGCTGCTCGTCTTGTGCGCTATAGCTCGCGGCGGTGGAGGCGGAGCTGGGCCGCAAGGCGGGCCGCGCGCTCGGGCTCACCGCCGTGCAGCCCTGCGCCGCGCCCGCCGTGTACCTCGGCGACCCGGTGCGTGCGCTACCTATCCCAGCCTTCCTGCTCGCCTTGTGCGCTATAGCTCGCGGCGGTGGAGGCGGAGCTGGGCCGCAAGGCGGGCCGCGCGCTCGGGCTCACCGCCGTGCAGCCCTGCGCCGCGCCCGCCGTGTACCTCGGCGACCCGGTGCGTGCGCTACCTATCCCAGCCTTCCTGCTCGCCTTGTGCGCTATAGCTCGCGGCGGTGGAGGCGGAGCTGGGCCGCAAGGCGGGCCGCGCGCTCGGGCTCACCGCCGTGCAGCCCTGCGCCGCGCCCGCCGTGTACCTCGGCGACCCGGTGCGTGCGCTACCTATCCCAGCCTTGCTGCTCGTCTTGTGCGCTATAGCTCGCGGCGGTGGAGGCGGAGCTGGGCCGCAAGGCGGGCCGCGCGCTCGGGCTCACCGCCGTGCAGCCCTGCGCCGCGCCCGCCGTGTACCTCGGCGACCCGGTGCGTGCGCTACCTATCCCAGCCTTGCTGCTCGTCTTGTGCGCTATAGCTCGCGGCGGTGGAGGCGGAGCTGGGCCGCAAGGCGGGCCGCGCGCTCGGGCTCACCGCCGTGCAGCCCTGCGCCGCGCCCGCCGTGTACCTCGGCGACCCGGTGCGTGCGCTACCTATCCCAGCCTTGCTGCTCGTCTTGTGCGCTATAGCTCGCGGCGGTGGAGGCGGAGCTGGGCCGCAAGGCGGGCCGCGCGCTCGGGCTCACCGCCGTGCAGCCCTGCGCCGCGCCCGCCGTGTACCTCGGCGACCCGGTGCGTGCGCTACCTATCCAGCCTTCCTGCTCGCCTTGTGCGCTATAGCTCGCGGCGGTGGAGGCGGAGCTGGGCCGCAAGGCGGGCCGCGCGCTCGGGCTCACCGCCGTGCAGCCCTGCGCCGCGCCCGCCGTGTACCTCGGCGACCCGGTGCGTGCGCTACCTATCCCAGCCTTGCTGCTCGTCTTGTGCGCTATAGCTCGCGGCGGTGGAGGCGGAGCTGGGCCGCAAGGCGGGCCGCGCGCTCGGGCTCACCGCCGTGCAGCCCTGCGCCGCGCCCGCCGTGTACCTCGGCGACCCGGTGCGTGCGCTACCTATCCCAGCCTTGCTGCTCGTCTTGTGCGCTATAGCTCGCGGCGGTGGAGGCGGAGCTGGGCCGCAAGGCGGGCCGCGCGCTCGGGCTCACCGCCGTGCAGCCCTGCGCCGCGCCCGCCGTGTACCTCGGCGACCCGGTGCGTGCGCTACCTATCCCAGCCTTCCTGCTCGCCTTGTGCGCTATAGCTCGCGGCGGTGGAGGCGGAGCTGGGCCGCAAGGCGGGCCGCGCGCTCGGGCTCACCGCCGTGCAGCCCTGCGCCGCGCCCGCCGTGTACCTCGGCGACCCGGTGCGTGCGCTACCTATCCCAGCCTTGCTGCTCGTCTTGTGCGCTATAGCTCGCGGCGGTGGAGGCGGAGCTGGGCCGCAAGGCGGGCCGCGCGCTCGGGCTCACCGCCGTGCAGCCCTGCGCCGCGCCCGCCGTGTACCTCGGCGACCCGGTGCGTGCGCTACCTATCCCAGCCTTCCTGCTGCTCGCCTGTGCGCTATAGCTCGCGGCGGTGGAGGCGGAGCTGGGCCGCAAGGCGGGCCGCGCGCTCGGGCTCACCGCCGTGCAGCCCTGCGCCGCGCCCGCCGTGTACCTCGGCGACCCGGTGCGTGCGCTACCTATCCCAGCCTTCCTGCTCGCCTTGTGCGCTATAGTTCGCGACTAAGATCACACAGATCTGAGGGGCGATCGCACTAATAAATCGCAAGCGAAACGCAACCGAACCGGCTTAACCAATCGAACGCCACAATATCACTTCATCTGTTCGATGACGTGATATTCTAGCTCTCGGATTGGTTGAGTGGAACGATTTGGTTTCGTTTCAGCTGCGATTTGTTAGTGCGATTGCCCCCCCAGTTCACCGCTCCTAAACGAACTAGTTCGCTCTTTTAGTTCATGAGTTCCCGACTTCCAGTTGTAATGCATCGCATAGGAACTAGGAAGGCACTGGCTGGCAACCAAATCGCTCCCTAGTTTCGATACAAGTTCCTGCACGCAATGAAATATATATAATAACAAATTATAGAAATAAGACAAATTTTAATGCTTTTAATAATCAAATTTTATTATTTTTCGGTTCATTTAAACATAACTATAAACTTATGTAAAAAATAATTAATTAATCACTTTATCAAGTATTATTCAACTATTATATACCTCTACTATAAAAATAATTTTGATTGAACTATAAAACACAGTAAACTTATTAATTTAATACCTAACACATTAACAGTAATGACTTTTCAAGTGAGATCATATTTTATGTTATCGCATTTTTTAATACTTTGCGTTTCATAACACTAGTCAGTCTTCCATCTGTCAGGTTTGACGTTAATTCTATTTAAAAATATTACATATTACTATGTAGAAATAATAATTTGGAGAATTTATTTGATGACAATAATGTTCTACGATCATTAAGTACCTGACCAGTCGCGAAAAAACCCGTTAGCATGGAACACACACATGTCGCGACGACACAAAACCTCTTTAACATATACGCATAAACATAGTGCCAACTATACAAATGAGTCACGAAGAGTGCAGTGAGTGAGTGAAACGTCTTTAGTTCGGTCTTCACCATAGACTATACATATAAACGTCTTCACGATCCTTGTACTTTGGTTATGCAATACGAACTAAGGAGTTGGGAATGACGTGAACTAGTTTGCATATTTTGTCTGTGGGAGCGCTCTTATGAAATAGATCGTTCGCAAACTACACAAGCCAGCTTTCTGCAGTCTTCACCGAGTCGTCGTCCCATCTTATGGGAGGCCTTGTTTTGCGAGGGAGAATGCTCCTTATTACACCATGACGCCGCGCTGGCTAGGCGCGGTCGTGTATGGGGCTCTCCGGTCTGAGAGGACTGGCCTACCTAATAAAACCCCCAGGTGTTCTCTGGGCCTATATGGAATCTATTGGCAAGCCTGCCAACGCTACTGTGTCAGGCATATGCCTGCCCTCTGCCATTGCCTCAACATTCGCAACACTTCAGGCTATCTCGATGACCTTGATTTTACCAAAACCCAACCGAGCACCTTTCAAAACACTTTTGTAATTCTCAAATGCCTCAGTTACTTATTCCCAAAGATACCACGACTAACATACTAGAAGAATTCTTTTAAGCAATGCTATATACAAAATTATATGTCTGTCGGTCGTAAAATATTATTTGTACTAGCTTTCTGCGCGCTGCTTTGCCCACGTGGATTTCGGGATTGGGTCTATAGAGGGTTAATGGTGATAGCGTTTGCCCACGACTACATATGCGCGGAAGTCGGTTTATGGCGCCAAGGTTTTATCGCGCTTCCCGTGAGACAATCCGATTTTTGGAGATAAAAAAATTGCTCCGCAAAACTTTGCTCAAGAATCACTCTATCTAATCGGTTCAGTACTTTTTGTTTGTGTTGATTTGACTTTACATAGGAAATGGACGAATTTGTTGTAGATTTTATTTATATATAGTTAAAGAGTTAGAGGCAGCGAATGCAGAACCGCCGCGACGAAATGTTTCAGCAAATGTAGGTAGGTCCATTTGTGATTTGAGCAATGCAGAGTTTATTAAACATTTTCGATTAAATAAGAACCTTACATTAGAACTCATCCAAATGTTTCAGCCAGCGATCACGCATTGACTTATTAAAAACAAAGGTAGGCAAAACAAAAATTATATATATATATATATATATATTAATTTCTCGTTTGAAAATTGTTTACTAAAAACTTAAGAGTTTTAAAAAAGTGTCATATTAATAAAATAATATATTTTTATAAGTAATATTTACGTATAAAATCTATTAGTAGATGAAGCAGTATCAGCGTTTTTATAAACGCTTAATAATTACGTAATTTATTATTCAATCTATACCCGACGTACTATTTCGAATAGTAATTGTTCTATGGGTGCTCAGAATACGAGATAAACGAAACATTCTAACTTTTCAGTAGAGCGGAGGAATTCGTATACGAATTTTAATATGGAAAAAATTCGATTGCATGAGAATCAGCTTCCTGGGCTATTTCACACTCGTGCTTTTTTTTTTGGCTTTCCCGAACTCATGCGTATTCTTTCCCAACTGTCAAAATAATTTCTATTTAAAAAAAACAACCATGAAGAAATAGCTACGTTTCTTGGTCTGCCGGATGCTGAGTGTTACACTGGGCATAGCTTCAGAAGAACCTCTGCTACATTATTGGCAGATTCAGGAGCCAATTTGACGTCCTTAAAGCGACTAGGTGGTTAGAAATCGGACAAAGTTGCAGAAAACTATATTGGTGATTCATTAAACAACAAACTAGAAACTGGGAAAAGAACTTAAAATTACGCCTTGGATTTAATGGTCATTCTCTTCCGCAGCTGCCTGGCTCTCCAGTAGAGCTGGACGGCCGCCTCCAGAAGGGCGACCTCTTGGTGTCCGTGGACGGGAAGGACCTCTCTGAAGCCGACTACATGACGGTGGCGGCCGCGCTCAAGCTCTGCGGGAACAAGGTCACTATTAAAGTGAAGAGATTCAAGATCGTTAGGTAAATCATCGTTAAGGTTCTGTTGTTACATTGAACCTTTAATTCTGAATAGATCTATATTTTGACATTTAAATTTCGAATTTCTCGATTGATTTTCAGTGTCACTAATTGATTATTCAATCAATACATAAGTTCTATTCGAAGAATAATAGTTCTTTTATAGCTTTAGTATGAATCTATCAACCCCTCGACAGATAAATCTTTCTCTTTTTATCAATCACCAATCGATTTGGGATATTAGTTTAATTCATTAAATAAATTGTATGTCAAGATAATGTTGGTTGTTTGATCTGTACAGAATCGATATCTGAATTGTTTTATAGCATTGCTAAATTTTAATGTCAATTTAAGTAGGTTTCTTTATTGTTTTCGGCAAAGAATTTCGTAAGAAAATCGGTATGCGCCATTAAATTAATTTGATTACTTCAACGCACTTAGCGTTTTGTTGTCTTCGTTCAGGTAGTTATTGTAATCAATCATACAGCTGATTCAATCGACGCATTACATAACCAAAAATCTAATGTAATTCATTTTCCATATTTGCAAAATAAACAAAATATATTTATATATAACGAGTTCTAATGTAGATTTAATTCCATTTTAATTAACTACAACACCTCAAAGATGTTTAAGATCTTTTTTTGTATGTATTTTTTATATTGGCGTGAATGATAAGTAGTGCTCAGAATAGGTAGTTTAATTTTATGTACTTGCGATTTTGTAACATCAATAGTATGGATATGGCAGGGAACTTATTATTTTCAGAGATTGTTAAAATATTATATTGAACTTTCAAAATATTATTTCATCTTTTAGCTTATTGTCGTAATAAGAAGTTGTACATACATACATACATACATACACTCACGCCTTTTTCCCATGGGGGTAGGCAGAGATTACGTCTTTCCACTTGCTACGGTCTTTACATATCTCTTTCGCTTCATCTACTTTCATAACATTCCTCATACATGCTCGACGATTGCGGGTACTTCTGACCTGGCCTTTTTTGAGGACACTTTCGATTTGTTCGAAATATGTTAATGTTATAAGAAGTTGTAAACATAAAATTTTACAATAAAAGCGTAAAGAAACGAATAGCAAATAAAAACAGAATAAATCACGCTGATTTTAGGTTTATCCATGTTAAGCTTACATTGACTTTCTTTCTGTAAGTACACAAAGTTAAACTACCTATTCCGAGCACTAGTAATAAGCTACAATCATCAATTTGTTTTTTTTATACAATATAATACTGAGAAATTTGTTTTATTTAAATTTTTTCGTTTATGAAATATAGTACCTAATTATTCAATTAGGATTTTATGATTATTTATTCGGAAATATCTAATTTTATTGTATAACCCGTTACTTTCTTTTTTTTTATTTTACGTTACATTATATGTTAAAGCAATATTAATATATACTTAAAAATCTTATTTGAGCATTACATTTAGTCTAGTATAGATCTGACATTGCATTAAATAACATATTTGTTATGCTAAAATACTTATCCTGTACAATAAATGTATTACTAAGTAAATATAAAAATCGGGTGCCGGGGCACACGGCCGTTGGTTTTAACGTGAAACGTCTATGTTGGAATCGCTTTTAAAGTAAAAGATTGAAATAAAAACAAGATTGACGGTGTTTTAAGTATTTTAATAAAAAACTCAATGTCACAACAGCGAGCTGACTATATAAGTGAAATATTCACACTACATTTTTGTTTCTAAGACTAATAGTTTTTTAATTATTAAGGTACGATGATATAGACTTTTCGTTACGGTCCACTTTTTAAACCTGGTACCCGTATGTTTCGGCGCGATTTTAAAGACGTTTCACGTCAAAAAAAACTTCTAAATAAAATCAGTTGATGGCGGTCATTACTATAGTTTTCTTACTTTTTTAAGATGTCGATAACTATAAAAAAAATCTATTCCACCATTAATATGTGCAAACGTATGATAAAAGTAATATATATAAAATGTCCAGAAATTAAAATAAAATAGTATCATTGTTTCGTAAACGTTAGTAACCAATTAAATTCAAATCATAAGACGGTTTCGCGCCTCTATTCCCTATTCGTTAATTTTGAACTGCACGTGAAGATATTCTTTGAACAGTTTGAAGCAGCCAATAGGCAGAGCGCTAAACCTGTCGCTCATACGTTTCGTCCAATCACAAGCCTGCATCCGCGGCTCTGTGGCGCCGCCTGTGGCGAAAGAAGAAATGTTGTAAGGTTGTAAGGACGTCGTTGATCGCTGCACCTCGCTACCGTTTTAAAGTTAAAAAATCAGTAGTTTAATAGTGAAAACTATTCGTTGGTTTTTTGTGAACTCCGAAAAAATGTGTGAACTCCGAAAAAACGCTAAAACAATCGTGGAACTTCATCGTCAACCAAAAGGTTCACTGGAATGTCAAAAACGTATCTTAAAATATAGACTGGATGGCGCCGTTAAAACTTGAAAATTGGATAAACATAAGTACTTCTGTTAAAGCTGTCTCTGAGTTATTTTCACGCTGCAATATCTTTTTTCTAATCGTAACTGCAACCCAAATGTGCGAAGGGATACCAACCGCGCACAATCATTGCAAAATATAATTTAAACAATAGCGTTTTTACTGACTTCGGACCTTCGGACAAATGGGCAAGTTAGGCAAGTAGTTTTTAAAATGTTGTAAATTTTATATTAAATACAAAATTAAAGTACACTTTTGGTTGAAAACATAAATTTATTTAAGTTATAATAAACTTTAGGTAAGTGAATGAAATCCATTCTTAGAAGTAAAATACGTTATTAAGATAATTTACTATTAATAATATATAAAATCTTCAAGTATCATAGTTTAACATTTACGATGCGTGCTCGAAAAAAAAATAAGTTTCATATATTTTGTCGAAATCAGAAGCGAATAGTGAAGTGAGCAGACAATAAAAAAATTTCATGACATCTTGAAAAAATAAAACATGATTTTTGGCTCAAATGCTTGAGTACTATTTTTGTCTGTAAACTTAAAAGCTTTTTAAGATGTATTGAATAAAATCTCTATTTATTAAATCATATTGAGCTATTTAAATTTAGATTACTTTATTTGTACTTTTGAAAATAGACATTATATAATTTACTTAGTTTCCAGTAGGTAATTAATGACGTTATTAACCTCTATAGGAAACGTTAGATCTGACTTTTAATAATAAAACGTATAAGTTATTATATATTATAATTATTTTTAAAGTAAAGGCCGAAATAACCCTTTTGTTGTAGCCGGTAAGGTTATCACATTATTTTAGCGATTAGACTATCTGCTTAATTAATTTTTATGTATGAGATATGTATTAGATGCTTGTATGTCCCTCACTGATTTTAAGTTCATTTTAAATTGTTAAGAAGCTTAAAATTCAGCTTTAGTCCAAGCTTTTTGTCATTTACTAGGTATGTGATGATTTATGACATATTTTTCAATGCTACTAAAACGGAAAGTCCTACAACCTGAGAGCGAAAGTGCGTTTTCAATAAAATACTTTGTTTATTCCAAAATGATGTCTGCATAAAATACATTACAACATTATCTTCTAATAATTAACAATTATAATAAATTGCAATTCATAAATTCACCTTATGTAATTAAAGTAAAGTATCCACCTCAGAAACACAATCTTAAACTCGAGTGGAACTTTGAATTTCTCGCTCAGGATTCTAATTTCAAGTCCCTCGCTGCGTTCAAAATTATACTGTAAAGTCCTTCGCAGCGTTCAGGATTTTTCTTTAAAATCCATTACCGCTTTCAGAATTGTGTAATTTTTTTTAATCCTTCTCTCCACACTGAATTCGAATAAACACTCTCATTTTAAAAATAATTTCTTAGTAAACAATCACTATACGCTTCTATATTTTACTGGCATTCGATATTAGAACTTTATCTTTTTGCAAACTATCAGCATTATGTATTTAAATGTACACATCTGAGCTGTTGGTATTCTATATTCGAAGCCATATTTGAATTTTCATTTTTGCATAATATGAACATTACAAAGAAATTCAAATATAGAATACTGTGAAAACAAAGTGCTATTATGTAGTTTATATGTTTGATTCGATCATTGTTCACACTTAAAACTTCCTTTGCTTTGATTTCAATACAAGTATTCGTACTATGACACAACTTTGCAAACTTGCATATTAAAACATTTTTTTCTTGGTCAACATATATCATATTTTGAAATATTTGTTGGAAAAATTTGCAATTTCTTATACGATATAAATATAATTATTCTTGAGAAAATATTGTGATTTAACAGTAATTTCTTCAAGCGATGTGCCGTAATATAATAATATAAGGTAATGTCTAGTCTTATAACCGTGTCGTTTCTATAAAAATGCCTTTATAAATTAAAAAATATATCTAGCTTTAGAATTCGTACTCCAATTATCTACACCACTTGTAGAATGCTAGATTGATGAACAAATTATTTAGGTAATCGTAAAACTAGCGATCATAGTATATTTAAATATTAACTTTATAAAATAAATATATTAAAGTAATTACTACGGCAGTAACACTTTTAGTATTTTTGACAATGTCATGTTATGTACATGATTATGACAGATCTAGAATATCGTAAGAACCAATTATGGGAGTTTGAGGGAAAAACATCTCTGGGAAGTACCGAAGAAGTGCCAATAAGGTTCCTCTATTTCACAGGGACTAAAAAAAATTTGTTGATGTGGCATTATTATATGTATATAGACTTATCGTCGTAAGTCCAAAAAAAGATCACTTACCTTCCTATTTTTTAGTTTACATTTGTTTAGTTTTATACAAATGTAATTTAACACATATTGTTGCAAAATATACCCAAATAATTATAATTAAAAACTATCTTTTAACTTCCAATACCATTTAAATTTCAAATAAAATTTAAAATAACGTTGAAACGGAGACCATTGTTGCAGCTTATAGTGCCATCTCGCTTGCACTGCCCTTTGTTCCTTTTCTAACTGATCATGGTAGAACTATTGGTCAGCGTTTGTTCTAAGATTTATCAAAATATGTTGATTTATCGCATATTAATAATTTTATGTGTTTTGTTAATCATAAATAAGTCTTTAAAACGTAGTACATTATATAATGCATAACGGATTCAAACAATGCTGTATTGTCTATGGAATATCGTAAACACTGTTTTTAATCTGTGAAATGTGACTACTTAGAGAGAAATTGAAAAAGCGTGGCTTGGAATACCTTTACCTGTCACTCTGAAAATGTCTTATTCCGTTAAGAATTTGAAATACATTTTCGTCTTTCGACAATAGGTGCACATTTTACTCGTTAATCAATATACAAACGCCTATTGTTGCCATTATAAAAATATTGGACTTTAGGTATAGAAAATGCAATACCAATTCCTCTTATATATAATGTTGCATTTAAAAACTATGAAAGAGTTGCGTAGCATAATTCTAAATAACTGTAAATTGTAAAAAATGTATCAATTTAAGTTGTAGACGTAATTTAGTCATATAGATATACTTGATAGATCTTAAAAATATTGTTTCCAAATTGTTTATGTGTTACTAATGTTTAATTTTACTTTCATAACTACTACTATTAATTTATATTATCTGTAGTTTAATCTAATATTTTGGCAGCTTTGATGTTCTAGCAAAACAATTTTTTTTAAATTATATTATTGGAATGATGTTATACTTGAACAAGTTCTATAGATATGGGTTTAATTAAATAGACAGACAGATTAACTGTCTTCCCGTCATATTTTATGTCAGTTTTTATTTGACACTTGATGTTAACAGCAACTGTCCTTATACATAAATATATTAAAAATAAGTGTAACACATTCGTGCCATAGGACGTAATAAGGTTACGAAAGCTAAATTTCATTCTTTATCTGTTTTCAATGTATATAGTTTAATTATCATAAATTATATTGCTTTATTAAAACGATATAATAAAAATGTTGCTCGCGAAAGGTAAATTAAAAATACAGTCATTTGGATCACACTGACACTTGTATTACAATTGACATATGGAGTATCATATCTAGTATTAATTTTTATAGTATCATTTCAGTAAATAACAACTTTTTAGAATTAACGGGCTCATTTTTCAAAAGATAACTTTTCTGTCAAGTTTATACAAGAGATAAGAGGTAAATATCGATTGAAACTCTCCTAGCTAGTTGGAAATGTATTGCTCACTTGGAATTGACAACCGAGTGCCGCGCTGTCAATTGGTCACTTTAAATACAACATTTATTACAAATACGTTGATACCAGTCGTCAATACGTTACCTACTAGAGTTACCTTATTTAGTGACAATCTGTTGATAACGAAATTAATTACAGTCAATAAAATGCCTTTTTTCATAACATGTTTTAAGAGCGTGGACCAACATAACAGTTCCCCTGGCTTCGTTGGAATGTTATATTTTTTATTTTAATTTTTGGTGGATCCATTGATGGCATATACTTTGTCCTTTTCTTCTTCTAATGAACGACAAGGATAGATTACTGTCAAACACTAATTTGCCGAAGCAGAATTGATCTAACTGACTTTATGACATATATTCATTATTTATTATATACAAAACTGCCAGAACTCAAGTTGCATTAATCCTATAACAAATTAAAATGTCGTATATTAAATTAAATCGTAGGTTTTGTGATGCAAGTAATCTAAGTGCACTGTATTATCTAAGTGTGATTGTAAATCCTTGTTAATATTAGATTTAATGTTAATAGCGATAATATATCTGATTATATTTAGTTACATAGCCACTAATGAGCACTAGTGTTAATTTTTTTCTAGCTATTACGAATTAGTCCATGCAATTTTCGAGAATACTGTTGAACCTATTATTATTATCATTGACGCTTATATCACGCGCCTTTATAAGACACGGTCCTTTATAAGGCGCGCGCGGGGATACAGATCCAATGCGTAGAGGCCACTTAAGCGAAATTTAAGAAAAGTGTGCGTGGAGTGTACCAACTGTGTGTCTGCACCATCTTTATCTGCACCATGAAAAATGCAGAAAAAGACTATTGACTTTGAGAAGGCATGTGACCGGAGTCTCTTCCATAGCCCGGTTCTCATTAGCACCAAAATTGAAATGCAATAGTCCACAAACGTTTCGACCAGTAATGATATAGTTTCTGTGCATCTAACTGTGTATAGTCTTGAGGTGCATGTTTTATGGTGCAGATAGAGCTTAGATCGAGTTGGTATACCCCACGCACACTTTCGTTACGTTTCGGTTAAATGGCCTCTACGCGTTGGATCTGTATCCCAGCCCACGCCTTATAAAGGACCGTGTCTTTTAAAGATGCGTGATATAAGCGAGATATTATTATTATTATTACACGGATTTATGAAATAGTGAAATCAGTAATAAACTGTCCGCTATTTTGAATTAAAGGACTTTTATTTATGATATTTCTGTCATATATTCACTGGAGTTATATTATATATCGGACTCATCAAATTCACAAAAAAGAGTTACATACACTTAATTACATACAGAGAGTTCACATTGCTTGAATATAGAATAATTATATCTTTTTGTAAACACTATCAGAAATACAGTCTCATTTTCAATATAATTGCTGAAAAGAAGCGTTATTTAATATAAAATACGAGTACTAAAACAAAAACAAAACAAATAAAAATATATTATACTCTGTTTTCATACATTTATTTATATCAACTATTGTTACACAGTTTTCATTTTTAAAACATTGTCTCATTAATCTCAGCTTATTCGTCTATAAAAATAGAATCAATGAACGTTACATTTCCATTTAATTTCACTGTCATTGTGTATATATTACATTTGAATATTCATATTGATTGATAATATTGACAGATAATATCAATATTATCAATCATGATCGCTACCGTTGATATTACAAATATTATATATAATCATTGTTATGGTTATACAAAAACTTGCCGTCTGATCTCTTAGAATAAGGTTCAGTTTCGAGAGTAATTAAACGGGGCGTTAAGCGACTATCAGACAACTTTTGGTATTTCACATCGAGTTAACAGTATTTTGATAATACCGTTTAAGTGTTAGTAGAATTGAACCAAAATCTAGGTATTTTAGGACTGATTAAATACCACAATGTATAGACATATGTTAACTGTCACACTTAAGCAAGTTACATGTATGTTGAGTAAGTTATTCTGGCCACAGTAACACTTACATAAGACAACCCTTATTTAAGGCACTCTGGCAAAATCGACGAGCAAAAATAGATGAGTTAAGGAACATGTGACGTGATATTCCTTATCTTTTTGCGTCGCAGACATGGTAGCGAGGCATCTTTAATTTGCACAGATAAAGTAAATAAAACATGATTTGATATTACATGACAGATCTGTAAAACATTATCGAACTATTAAAATGGGTCAATAAAACAAAAATTATGTTTTATGACTAGATTATTAACGAAATGTAGACTGTGATGACTTTAATAATAACAATAATACACTACTGGTACACTCCATGCACACTTTCATTAAATTTCGCTTAAAAAGCCCCTACGCGTTGGATCTGTATCCCCGCGCACGCCTTATAAAGGACCGTGTCTTATAAAGACACGTGATATAAGCAACAATAATACTTGTAGTGACTTATTAATAATACATTCCTAATATTAAATTATTATTAGGTGTTATTTACATTTATTGCTTAATAAAAAAATAAATCACAATTCTTATGGTATTTATTATTACATTTGAGCAAAAAATACTGTAAGTTGACGAAGTAAATAGTTCTAAATAAGTTACGCTTAGGTGCATTAATGTAACTACATTTATTTCAAGGTGGTAGGAATTATTATTTCTAAATTTAACAAACTCCTGCATAGTTACAATCTAAGTTAAACTAAGTAAAGATTTGGTATCCATTATTATAATTTGTTGAAATTATTTTGTTTGTTATTAATATTAGAGGAAAGTTAACGATCTTATATTAAGTACAGACAAAAGTCTAAATGTAGGTCAAAACAAGATCTTTTACGGTTAATTATAATAACCGACGTCATGTGTGACCATTAGTGAAGAACGTTTTTTATCGTTAATTAATTTCGGATAATTTTTAAGATGTTCTTAAAAACCAGAATCGTCTAACTAATCTTTATTCTAAGTAAATAAAAAGATCTAGCAGTATTCTTCACAGATCATTTTAGACGCATTAAAATATGAAGAACACTTTAAAGTGTCACAATTTTTCCTCAGAGCTTTTTCTAATTACCAAAGGCTTTAGTCTACCTCTGAGCTTCACTAATCTCTTACTGGTTTTACCATTGACTGTCGGATTTCTCAAATCTGGCATCGATTTGCTCTCGTGCACTGGAATGTCCTCGGTAGACTTCGAAACAGTACCGTAGTACCTCGGCATACTGAAATCGTTCTCTTGAAACATCATCTCTGTTTTAGCTTTTATACTTTGTAGTGAAGTATCTTTCTTGTATTCCGAAATAGTAGGACTGTCTGCGAAAAACCTTGGCAGATTATTGCTCTTAATTATTGGGGTATCTGGCAGACTACTTAGCTTAACTTCGCTTTCAGGGGGAATTATCACTCCTACCATAGACTTCGATTTAATTAGTGGAGGTTTTTCTGGGATCAGATGAGCTGGGATGTTAAGGAAAGATGCGCTTCTGTGAGGCACTCTGGCTAGCACTTTATTTATTTTATTGGGATCAATGCTTTTAAGACTTTCTACTCTGTTAAGCATCGGTTTTGGTAGTCTACTGTTGCTGTCAGCCCTTTCTAAAGTGCTATTGCTTCTAAGAATTCCTTTGACACTTTCGACTTTTGGTAAACTGAAAGCTGAAGGTAAAGCTACAACAGAGACTGGATCATATTTGTAAATTGAATTTATGGTTGTGATTTTGTCTTCATCTTTCATAGTTAATGTGCTAGGTTTAATAACGTCTTGTTTTTTAACTGGTACAATAGTGATATTAATACCATCCTCGGTATCTTGGCTCTTCTTGTCGCTTTCTTCTTCCTCTTCAATTTTGAAAATATCGTAATTAGCAGTTAGTTCGTCCTTAAACATAATTTCAAAGTCAGTCACAGGGGAGTTCACTTCATCTTCGAAATAAACTTTAGTCCTATTTGGTTTTTCTAAGTAGTCTGGTTCAGATTTTGTGTCCAAATCGTCTAATGAGTTGTTGCTACTCTTCGATTTCAGCTCGTGCTCGTCTCGGAATATCAATGATTTTGAAAATACCTGAAAAATAGAAGATACTGTTATTCTTACCTATCATCTGTGTTCTTTTGTTTACGTTGCATAAATAGAATAAACTAAAGTTTTTATTCAATGAACCATGGTTATTTATATCGGTTCATAAAGATGGGATGTTGATGAGAAAAATACCTATTGCGGATGATTTTTGGCACACCATGACTCCTCATGGGATTATGCTCAAGATAGGTCAGTCCCGAGTGTGATGCGAATAGCATCGTATCTGACAGGCACTATTTTGACGATACAGGCTTGTGGAGGGATCTACCTCCTGTTCCAGTTTTAGGGTCTCTATTTTCTCTTTTGAAAGATACATCCACATCCCAGGACCTGTCAGGATATTTTTCAGTTGAAATTTACATTCTATTGGCTTATCTTATGAAACATCACAAAGCTTGCGACTGACCTGAACTGGACTGGTATTTTTAGGCGTTAGCGTTGACACCGCAGCATTAATAGTGGTTCGCGATAGCACTTCTAGGCCCAC
Source organism: Scirpophaga incertulas (assembly GCA_036419045.1). Classification (NCBI taxonomy): domain Eukaryota; kingdom Metazoa; phylum Arthropoda; class Insecta; order Lepidoptera; family Crambidae; genus Scirpophaga; species Scirpophaga incertulas. The sequence continues at coordinate 39,050,743 of CM071631.1, read as the reverse complement.
TTTTGTTACTAACCTAACTTTGTTGTAATAAACTTAGTTGTGTTCCCATGTTAAGAGCTATAATAGTCACTCCCTTTGAAGAATCTAGGTAAAATCCACTTTTACCCTTACCTGATGGTAAGCTTACCATAACGACAACCTCCGTAGCGGAGTGCTTAGTACACCGGTTTCCAGGTGTCATCATCTCTGAGATGCCGAGTTCAAGTCGAGGTGGAGACAGATGTTTGTATGATGAATGCATTTATGTCTTAGTTATGGTTTTTAATATATATTGCTAACAAAATATTTATATATGTATGTCTATTCGTACCCCTAGATCCTCAACACACGCCATACAGTGCTTACTTTAAGCTAGGCTTATTGATGTGACCCGGGATGGACGACGCCCCTTCCGTGCCGGGGGGCGTCGTCGGTGGAGGGGACCGGGGGAGGTGGTAGCTTCCCCCGAGGAGGGCTCCCTCTAGAGAGGGGAGCGGAGGCTGGGGGTTCCCGGAAGTGGCCTTTGTGTGCCCGGGGGCTCCCTACATGCCTGAGGAAGGCCATCCCTGAGGTTTTAGTGGGTAGGCCTCCCCCTTCTGGGGAGGAGAGCCCCACATAACCCCGGCTCGCCACAGCCGGGGTATGCAATTTAATGCATTTTCCTCAGGGGAACAAAAAAAAAAAAAAAAGGCTTATTGATGTGAGTGTAAGAAACTTCTTTATTTATTTATGAGGTTTGAAGAAATCCAAAAGCAACTCATAAAATACTATGTACTGCCAAATAAACTCAACCCTTTTTTTTTTTGTTCCCCTGAGGGAAATGCATTAAATTGCATACCCCGGCTGTGGCGAGCCGGCGGTTATGTGGGGCTCTCCTCCCCAGAAGGGGGAGGCCTACCCACTAAAAACCTCAGGGATGGCCTTCCTCAGGCATGTAGGGAGCCCCCGGGAACATCAAGCTTCTTCCGGGAACCCCCAGCCTCCGCTCCCCCGTCGATACAGGGGAGCCCTCCTCGGGGGAGGCTCACTACCTCCCCCGGTCTCCTCCACCGACGACGCCCCCCGGCCACGGAAGGGGCGTGGTCCATCCCGGGTCGCCGTAGCAGTCGCGACTTCCTCGCGCCCGCCGGCGACCCGCGGCGGCGCCGCAGCTGTGCTACCGAGCCCGGCGCCGCCTTCTTCGAGCGGGATCGGCCATCTCCCGACCCCGCTCGGCAGCCTCCTTCTGGAGCATCACTGCTTCACAGAAGGAGGCCACAGCCCTCCAGCCTCCCTCGTCCGCCAGCATTGCCGCAATCAATGCCGGCGGAGACAGATCTCGCCCGATCTCTGCGACAAGACTCGGCGCTCGGAGGCCCACGCGGGGCACTCCGCCAGCGTGTGCTGGCCGAGTCAAGGTCGGATGCACAGTGGTGGCAATGTGTCGATCCCTCCCGTCCTATTCGACACAAATACTCACCGAAGCAGCCGTGCCCGGTGAGTATCTGAGTCAATCGGTAGGTGACCTCCTCCTTCCCGTGGAGCCAAGCTTCGAGGTGCGGGAGTACGGCACCGACGGCCCGAAATAATCTCAACCCTATCCAATCTTCAACGATACATTAAATTCTATAATTTGTATACAATATCCACAGTAATATCTAAGGATATCTAATTATGATGTGTAAATAAATGCTTTTGATGCCAGTTTGCAACCTTTTAGGTGTATTCGCGAATTAAATTCCACGACTGTATTTTAATGACAGTTGACATACCTGAATAATACATACCTCGTACAGCTTGTCAGCATGTACTGGCATCTCCGTCACCTGACGGGGGATGAAATTTGCTGGAAGATGGTTGTTGTTAATTGTGGGTTGCAGGGTAACAACGCTCTCTACGGATAGACCCATGTTGCTGATCCCGTTGCTGTATGCTGTATTCTCGTCTAATCTATAAAAAAGATTGTTATAAAACGTTACAAAAGTGCACGATACGGCGTATTCGAAGTTTTGATAGAGACAAAGAAAGAATATCGCATACACTAAATGGTAGCATAATTAAGAAAGTTCTTATGAACGGTAAATTCTTCTGAAATTATAAATTTCAACTATAAAGTTACACCTATCCTGTTTAAGTAGACTTGCATTTGCATTTTTGATCACTAGAAACTTTTTAAAAAATATGGCCAAAGAATTAGAAAGAATAGAACAATAGATGTTCCGTAAAGGAGATGTCCCATATTGGTTTATAGTAACTAACTTAAATAAATAACGGGTATATTTGATATATTTGGATAGAAGACTCTAAAAGAAAGTAATCGCGTAAATCGTAATTTTTAATAATTCGTATTCTAGTATAATAAAAAATGAAATATCTTTAATGCAATAATTACACATTGCTTAAAAAAAATTATCAACAAGCCTTTTAATAATCTAAATACATACATAATTGCTTTAATGAACCGAATATTTCTAATTTTGAGAAGTTTTTAACTAACAAAATATAGGGACTGCTATGTTACTTAATGTATGTTATCTAGAGCCAGAAAAAAATATTAATAAAAACATCATTAAGGTGCTGCCATAATGAAATATTTCTTAAAAACATGTTTTATTTATTTAAAAATAATTGGGGGTGGTAAAAATATTTCTTTTATTTGTTTCATACTTCATATTTTTTCGGCTTTCATTTTAATGTAGTTTGGTGTTTGTTAGTTAACGCTGATCACAAAAAGTCAACCTCCTTGTAATAAGAGGACATCTCCTTTCGGTCACGGTTGCTTTAATCTTGTCTAGACTTTTTAAATTATAATCTATCTAATCTAGATCTGTCTACAGAACAGATGATGAAGATCACACAAACAAACAATTTGATGACGCGTTTGTACACCTGTCACAGCGCCACTGGTATGTCTGCTGTTGTGATATCGCCATGAGACTGTCAGCTCATATTTGCAGTAAAGATTGCCTTGCTTCCAAGGCGATTGGAATAAACTTCTCTAAATAATATTTGCATTGTCACACTGGAAATGTAAAAGCTTACACAAATATTTATCTTTGTCAAGCGTATTTACAGTGGAATTTTCTGGAACTGTAAAGTATTGACTCGGAGCAATAACCAAGTCAATATTTTGACTTCTATTTTGTAAAGTACTGCTGTGGTAACCATAAATTTGTTTTTAAATTGCCAACATTTTTAATGCTGCAAAATGATACACGGAAAAAATATTTATTTATGTAATCTCTATTGAACCATAAAATTGCAAATATAAGACTTAACGTTACAAGGCATACTCAACCAGTCACCCGGAAAATAATCAAAACAAATCTGTTTTAGCAATGAATGTCAGTAAGAAAGATGGTAACACATTGTTAATATCTTTTACATTCTAGCTGTTTTGCGAGCAAATGTGTTTATCAATATATTCATCGTAATAAAAATTATTGTCAAATATTTAATTCAATAATGCCTTATCCATAATAATAGTGATATAGAAGTAAATAAATATTAAATAACTTTCTGCACTTTTTCTTAAATCGAAAACTTGTTATTTATCTATTGCTCAAAAATTAAAAATACCATGTCGTTTTTGTTAATACTGTATATAAAAACATCGAAATTGTAGAGGAACTTGTAGAGTTCGTAAGGCGATGCAGAAAATTAACAAAAAAAATTATAGATAAATATAATTCAATGACAGCTAGACTGATAGAAAGTACTATTCGCACACAAATTTTTTGATATAGACTTTATTTTAAAGATATAGACTTTATAAAAAAATTACCCAAGATATGAATAACATTATTATTAGACCTATTATTTGTCTTTCATGGTCGCTTCTTCTCCATATACAATCACGACGAGTGACAATAATACAATATAATTTTACATAACAATAAGTATGTTAAACGTATGCTATTACTTAGATATGTATAAATTATATATCATCAACGCTAACGTGTGTTAAGAAATCTAAAAAAATATGTATATGTATTGATCGAATTAATACTATATGTGTTCTGAAACTGTTCATAGTATCAGTTATGTATTGAGGTTTTACTCGTATAGCACGTAAAGTTATGTCTGTAATAATGTAATCTGAAGTGACAAGGTCTAACTGCAGAACGAAAAATTTTTTGCAAAGGTTTATGTATTTATTTTATTGGCTTCGGCTAGAAATATATTCATATTTTGAAATGAGTTGTAGTTGAAAATGCATTATTCGACGGCCTCCATAGTCGAGTGGATAGTACACCGGTTTCAAGGTGTCGCCATCTCTGAGGTCCCGGGTTCGAGTCCCGGTGGGGGCAGATGTTTGTGTGATGAATGCGAGCATTTGTACCTTAGTCATGGTTGTTGATATATATTTCAATAAAAATTATTTATATATGTATAAATATATGTATGTCTATCCGTTACCCTAGATCCCATAGCACAAGCCTTACAGAGCTTAGTTTGGTCTAGGCTAATTGGTGTAAGTGTAACAAATATTTATTATTATTATTATTATTATTAAATTACATACCCCGGCTGTGGCGAGCCGGCGGTTATGTGGGGCTCTCCTCCCCAGAAGGGGGAGGCCTACCGTCCGTCGTAATCCGTCGGTGCCACTCCCGCTTAGGCACTTCGTGCGCGGATTCCGGGGCGCTCCCCCCAGTGTGACTAGGTACCTTCGACTTCTTTCAAAGTTCTAAGAAAGAACCAGCATCGGCGTATGTGTAGCTATTAAGATTATATATTTATACTAGCTGGCCCAACAGACGTTGTCCTGTCAAATGTCTCAAATGTCAAATGTCTCAAATGTCACGTTGTCTCACGTTGTCTCAAATGTTTTTAAATAAATAATTTAGCTGAAAAACAATATCTATATGACCGTATTGTGAATCTAAACCATCCTCAAGCCCCCTGGAATACACACAAAAAATTTCATCAAAATTGGTCCAGTCGTTTAGGAGGAGTTCAGTCACATACACACGCACACAAGAAATATATATATTAAGATATATAGCCAAAGTAAGCTCTGTAAGGCTTGTGTTATGGGATCTATGGTAACGGATAGACATACATATATAAATATTTTTGATGGAAACATATATTAACAACCATGACTAAGGAGTAAATATTCGCTTTCATCACACAAACATTTGCCTCCACCGGGATTCTAACCCGAGACCTCCAACCACTCAACTACGGTGATCGTCTACGGAGTCGTCGGATTCGGACTCGGACTCTCTATATCTTTTTATGGTAATTAAATTAGTTCGAAATTAGCGCAATATGCGATGAACATTTTATCAACATGATATTAATCCTTATCTAAATAAATAAGTTTTCTTTTTCTTTTTTTTTTCATCAGAAGAGGAAGGCTAAGTATCCTCACAAGCACAAAACGTGCCCAGGATACCCTCGCAACAGCAAATGTCACGAGGGTTATGTTGGACTCCACACGACCGGAGCGGTCTGATCGCGTGACCTACCAACTAATGATTATATTATTATTATATAACTAATGGCCAGAGCCTTGGCCATAAGGGTTTTTCTTTTTTTAGAGGGGAAATGCACCTTTTGCACCGTGACACTTTGCTGGCTAGGCGCGGTCGTGTGTGGAGTTCTCCGGCCTAAGCAGACCGGCCTACCCACTAATACCCGCCTGAGTTCTCTAAGCCCATGCGGGGCATATGGCGGGGTGCGCTTTCGCGATTCTACCGCCATGTGCTCCAGGGCTGACTCGACCTAGGTCTGATCGAGCCAACGCCAAGGGAGGGACTGTCCGAGAACCCCTGGACAGTCCCCCAGACGGAGAGATATCACCACGGCGTGCGCGGTAGCCAGACGCGCACGCAGCATCGCTGTAGGGTCATTAGGCGAGCACCGCGCTTGCGTGTAAGGCCATAGGGGTCCTACGGCTTGAATGGAAATAAATAAGTCATTAATCACAAGTTTAAAAGTGCTAATAGCTCTGGCAGTGAATCGCGAAAGCGCACCCGGCCAAACACGCCTTCATATGCAATGGGGTAGACGACAATTTTTTAAATTCTATATAAATAAGAGTACTCTTTTAAGTGAGAAATATTATAGAAACAACAGTACACCTGCACCTATTTCTTTTGAAGATACAAGTGCGGCGCTGTCGCGGGTCGCTCAAAAACGCTCCATACTAAAACACTGCAATCGTGACGTCACAACTAAGTAAACTTGCCAAATTTGTATGAGCGTATAAACAAATTTTAAAATAACTCTGTTATTTGTACGTTTATAGGTATATTTTCTGTATAAAAAAATGTTACATTTAATGTGAGAATGCTAGAAATGTGTTCGTTTCATTAGAATTACGTAAACAATAATTGCTCATTTTTTAGAAATCTAAAAACAATATAAATTATTAATTAAACTGAAATTTCTATATTGACATACTTTCATGAGATATAAATTGCTCAAATCAGATAATTATAGTATAAAAACGGCCATAATCAGTTGTAGTCGTCTACCCTATTGCTCTCGAAAAAGAAAAAAAGGGCTCGTGCCCTCGAAGCCTATATGAGCTGGTATGATGATGACGATTTATTGGTGAACAAAATTGTACTTTACATCACTTGATTTCGATCAACATCTTAGAAGTTATCAGAATTTTTAAATACGCGCGCATGTCGCTGGTCGGCCGGCGCTGGTTGCTCTACAAGGTACCATGCCACACGCCCAGGGGCACGATTCTCATGCAATAGAAAAAAGTTCACATTCGTAAAAAAGTTCGAAGTTCGAATTTTTTTCGAATGTAACATAGTTAGTCTATTCTCAGAAGTTCACAATCGAACTAGTTCGCATGAACGTTATTCGAACAAAACGAGTGATACGGACCAGTAGAAGTGGACATTCGAATACGAATTTAAATCAAAGTTTGATTGGATATACTTTTTGTTGTGTTGATTTGACTTTAACATAGGAAATGGACGAATTTATTGTAGATTTTATTTATAATTTAGTTCAAGAGTTATAGGCAGCGAATGCAGAACCGCCGCGACGAAGTGTTTCAGCAAATTGTAGGTCCATTTGATTTGAGCAATGCAAAGTTATTAAACATTTTCGATTAAAAATAAGAACCTTACATTAGAACTCATCCAATGTTTCAGCCAGTGATTCAACACCGATCACGCATTGACTTATTAAAAACAAAGGTAGGCAAAAAAAAATATGTATATATTATATTCTTATATTATATATATATATATATATATATATATATATATATATATATATATATTATATATAATAG